>CM060697.1:34621352-35221352 GCA_030686995.1 Artemisia argyi
TGAATTCAAATTTCAACCCAAAAAACGGCTACATTCTTCAGGAAAAACCTCCCACACAAAAAGACAAAAAATCTGAAGAAAAAATATTTTTTTTCTTAGGCGGCCCCCTTAATTATACTAGGCGGTCCCCTTAATTATTAAGGGGACCGGCACCCAATTAAGGGGACCGGCCACGCTCCCAAACAGTATTTTTCTCCCTATAAATACTGGTTCATCCCACAGAATTTTCTTATCTTTTGCACTCCAAAACTTTCTGTTCTAGATCCACATTTCCTTTCTCTTAATCCTTTGATCATAAGTACATAATTCTTTGTTTCAAAGTGATTCAAACATCATCCTCTCAAGTGCAAGAGAAGAATACTTCTATCCCCCAAGACAAGAAGTATTACAACTTGTTGTGACCTCCACATACAAGTTGTTGGTACATCATCAAGAATATTTACATCATTCTTTGTGAAGATTGTTGTGTATATTTGATTGTAGAGAGTTGTGCTAGATATATAGATTGTGTGATTAGTTAGTTGCTTGGTGTGAAGAAGAAAAGTTAGGAATTAGATTGTAGTGAAGAAGCTAGGTGTGGAGTAGTTAGTTGTGAAGTGAATTGGTGTGAAAAAGATAGGAGTGGAGTAGTTAGTTGTGAAGTAGATTAGCTTGAAGAAGTTGTGTCTAAATTGTGACTTAGTTGTGAAGAAGTTGTGGTGTGTAAAGTGGTGTGTAAGGTTTTCTCCGCCATAAGGGAGCTTGTTCACATAGTGAAGAAAACTCTCGAGTAGATGACTCGAGGAGTGGAGTAGGGCAAGGAAGGTGTCCTAGCCGAACCACTGTAAATTCTTTGTCTCGCGGTTAGATCTTTCCATATCTTACTTATTATCTTGCTTATATCGTTATTACTTTTGTAGACGTAGACGTATATATATATATATATATATATATATATATATATATATATATATATATATATATATATATATATATATATGTATATATATATATATATATATATATATATATATATATATATATATATATATATATATATATATATATTTGCTCATATAGTGCTAGTATTGATTTTACTTAAAGATCAAACGAAAGTTTCATTCACAAAACAAAGTTTTTACAATCTAACTAAAAAGGTAACATACATATAATTGATCATTTCGATCAAGTAAAGTTTTCATACAAAATATAACTAAGGATTATAAAATAAACGATTACTTGCTTATCTCTCGTATATAGCTATAATTGTGCATGTGTTGATTTCACATACTTAGCTTATATTATTATTGTTCATACTTAGATATAGTTGTTCATATTGTTCAAGATTTGAGTTCACATAAGATTGAATCAAAGTTTTAAAAGCAAACAAGGTTTTAAAACTAAACTAAGTTTTCATAATAAAATTAAAAAGACGTAAAACTATTCAACCCCCCTTCTAGTTTTCCACAATTGGTATCAGGAGCCACGTCTAGCAAGATTTTTAAAATATATTGTATTTTAAAACTTGTAGCGATCTATGGAATCTGAAAAATATTTAGAAGGGCAATCTATGCAAAGACCACCATTATTTGAAAGTGATGGTTTTCTTTATTGGAAAAATAGATTCGAAACTTATGTGAAATCAAAAGATCTTGATCTTTGGCATGTTATTACCTTTGGTGATTTTCCTCCCATTCAATATAATTTTGAAACTAAAAAGGGTGAAATTGTATCTTTTGAAAAACAAAATGATGATTTGAAAAAGAAACTATCAAAAAATAATGAGGCTAAAATGGTTATTTATAATGCGTTAGCACGCAAAGAATATGAAAGAATTTTTATGTGTAAAACCGCAAAAGAAATTCGGGATTCTTTACTAATCACTCACCAAGGTAATAGTCAAGTTAAAGATAACAAAATAGATCTTCTTGTTCAACAATATGAACAATTTACGATTCCGGAGGAGGAATCAATCGATAATGCTTTTGCTAGGTTTAACACTATCATCACAAGTTTAAAAGCACTTTATGAGAATTTTTCTAGTAAGAATTTTGTTAGGAAATTTCTTAGGGCTCTTCATCCAAAATGGCGAGCTAAAGTTACGGCGATTGAAGAATCGAAGAACTTGTCAACTCTTCAACTTGATGAGTTGATCGGCAACCTGAAAGTCTACGAAGCAATAATAAATAAAGACTCCGAGATTATCAATGGAAAAAGAGAGCAAAGCAAGTCAATTGCGTTGAAAGCTAGGAAGTAATCTAGTAACGAGGATAGCTCAACCTCCGAAAGTGATGACGAAGAATATGCGATGGCCGTAAGAGACTTCAAGAAATTCTTCAAAAGGCGAGGAAGATTCGTTAGACAACCGCATGATGAAAGGAAAGCAAACCAAAGAAATAAAGATGACAAAAATGGCAAAAGTGATAGGAAGTGCTTCAAATGTGGTGATCCAAATCATCTCATCGGAAAATGTCCAATGATGTCAAGAAATCAAAATCAAAAGGCGTTTGTTGGAGGAGCTTGGAGTAATAGCGATGACGATGAGAAAGAAATCACAAATGATGAGAAATGTCTTATGACTAAGACATCAAGCGAGGTACGTTCCGAAACCGAATACTTTAGTGACGAAAATTTAACATTAGACGAAAGAGTCCTAGATAGTGAATATAATAGGTTATGCAAATTAGGTCAAAAGGATATAGCTAAAAACAAGTCACTAAAACATATTAATAATCTATTAGAAAATGAAGTATTCGAATTAAAAATTAGACTACAACATTTGGAAAAAGGAAAAGGAGCTTTTATAGAATGAAAAACATGCATAGAGGTTAATAATGAAAACGAAAAACTTAAAGATGAAATTTTCAAACTTGACAAGTTTAAAAATAGTTGTAACCCACTTAAGAAAATAATAAGTGTTCAAGAAACTTCGGGAGATAAAACCGGTCTAGGATTAACCTCAACTAACGTTTCAACTAGAGAAAATAAAAGTATAAAGTTTGAATGTGAATCTAGTAAACGAAAATCATTAGAATCAAAACCTAAGTATATGCTTACAAAAGATAGAAAAATACCCATTTCAAATGATGAAAAAGTAAAAACTTTTTATAAACCATCCTTAAAGACCGAAGTAGGATCCTCTAAATTTAAATTAAGATCTAAAACTCCACCACCGAGAACACCAAATAATCTTCATACTCGATCTAAAACACCTAAACCTAGAAGAAAACAAAATAGACAAAACTACAATAATACTAGTCATCAAATGTGAAATTATCAACCAAGTTACAATCCTTGGGGAATACTACCACCGTACATGCATCCTAGCCAAATGTTGAATATTTTTGGACCAAACAACTTTGGACCACTGAGACAATGGGAACCAAGTGGCTAAGCTGTCAATCTTGGAAGAAGTTGGAATATCATCTACAAATGACTTCTATAAGTCAACATGGTCACTTGAAGTGCTTGAAGATATTCCATTGAAGACTAAAAGGTACGCATTTCTTTTAAGTTCATCTCTATAATTTGCATGCTTAGATATATGATTAGTTAGATTAATGCTTAGCTATACATATATGTGTACATAATAGCTTATATTCTTATAACCTAGAAACATCATTGGTTGACTCTCCTAGGAATAAGATAAAATTGTTCATTGCCGAACGAAATAGAAAATGGAAATCTTCTATATCCACTATTAGCAAACTCATGGTGATGAAGTGAAATGAGTTAAGTGGATCAATCGTTAATATAGAAGTAGGATTAGATCCCTCGCGTAAGAAAACTATGGATGAAACAAGCTCTCGTAGACTATGGCATTAAGTTAGATAAGCGTGCGAAAACAATGGAACTATAGATGTTAGGTTATACCCCATTCAACACTCTCGCATCTAACATATAAATTATCGTCTTCATTTCCTTAGGATCATAGTATATGTAGAAACGATAGCATGAGATAATAATAGGCTTAACCAATCCTCTTGAGCATGAGATCTTTAATAAACATTTTTTTTATTTGATTTATGATATTTGTTGTCAAAAATCTAATATCTCTAAAAATATGCAAAAACCTCACATTTTGGAAAATAGTTTTTCAAATAACTATCCCACTTTTAAATAACATGTTTTCACTATCAATATCCACAATTTTGTTTTGATCAAAACTAAAGATTGGGAAAATATTCTTTACCATTCATTCACACATTTTGAAGTAAAAACCCAATCTATTTTATTCAAATAACTCTCACATCTAAGTGAAAACTTACTTTCAAACATTGTTGAATAATGCTAAAAACGTCTCTTTTAAAATCATACATGGTGATCTCATATTTGTCATCTATATTTATATAAATGACACTTATAAGTGAACTAAATCAAATCAAGAGGACCATGGTTTGTTCATTAAGACTTTGTTTGTAACAAGTCTAGAAATCCATGCTATCATAACTACCCATTTATTGCACATTGATACACATTAGGATTAATCCTCCTAGTTATGTAGTTATGAAATACCTGATGTTGCTTATTGTTTCCTAGCACTTATATTTTACTTGCTTGATGAGTATGTTTGCATGCTAGATGAAATTGCTTGTTTACTTAATCTCTTTGATTAACATGCTTTGGCTACATCATTGCCTACATAATTAGTATATGCTTAATTGCCTCAAAGAGTTGGACTTGTTTGAAATCAAAACACAACCTTTCTGCAATTCACTACCAAAAACCCTTTTCTGGCAATCTGGGAATCACTAGATGGGCGGCCCCCTTAAATCATAAGGCGGTCCCCTTAATTATTAAGGGGACCGGCCTCCAATTAAGGGGACCGGCCATCTGATGGTCAAAGATGTTGTTTCCTTTTTCTACTTTTTAGCCCATTTTATCCTACACTTCCCAAAATTCATAAACCTATTTTATCCTAAACCTTCTATCAAAATTTATACATCCTTAATCCCACAAATCCTACATTATAAACACTCTCATTCCTCTCAATCTATACTTATCTCTTCATGACCTCTCCTATTAAACCAAAACCACCAAATAACCCGTTTGGAGAAGAAAGCCTAACTTCCATTAAAAGCCCGTCAAACCAAATGATGTTGTCAAACATCCAACACCAAATTCCTCCTATGTCTTCAACATTACATACCTAACACCTCACTCTCCTTCTCACCAACATTACATATCAAAAACCTTTACTCACCCATATCCATCTACATTACACTCAAACCTCATAATCTTTTCACAACTCAAGCGATGTTGTTCATAATCAACCAACACCTAAACCTCACTCTCACACAAATGATCCATTTAACAACAAATCATCCATTCGTGCTTCCACTAATGCTCCTTCTTATGATGAGCATGCACAATCCCAAAACAATAATCCCAACCTCATTACCAACACTTTACATGTTGCTCATTCAACAAAAACACCATCCACTCATGAAGCATCTCTTCCACCCATATCATGCTTTCATGATTACCCAAGCTCAAACATGTCTCCACCACCAAGAGTATCACCACCACATCCTACAACTTCACATGTCATTCCTATGTTGCATGTTCAAACCCTCACCCAAGACAACTATCATGCTCCACCACCATCACCTTCCTCCGAACACTTAATGTTCGTTGAGGCGCTAAAAGAATCCCATGAGCTTAGTGCTCTTTTATCCTTACATCTTGCTCAACGCAATTTGGATCCACCTTCATCTAGATCACCCTCATCACCACACAACATAAACCAACTTGAGAAGCATGTAACCAATTAACCTTGTTGCATCTTTCTCCCAAAAACCATTGAATTCAATGAACACTTCACTTGGATTGAATATCTTCTCACTAGATCACATCCAATACCCTTGCTTGAACAACATCCAAAACCTTAATCAACCTCTTCCGCTAAAAACTCTCCACAACCAAACTCTCCAACATTCATGACCCAAACATATACCTCCATTAATCCAACAACCTCACCCTAACTAAACCATCTTCATTCCAAACACTCCATCATCAACCATCTAAGCATACTATATGCTTATGATTTTCACTTCCAAATACGAATCAACCAACCTTTTGTTACAAGCAAGTCCGATGGCTCTCTTTGGCAAATTAGGATCTTTAACATAATCTCTTTGAGTTAATTGTTATGTATCCTTAATATTTGTTTGCTATGATTGTTATTTGTATATTGCATATTCTTCTATATATGCTTGTGCTTCTAACATTTTTTTTTGCGAGCATTCCATATCTCGATCCCTTAGTGCCATCGAACGAGGGGGAGCACACATCAAGTGGGGAGCTTTCATCCCGTCTAACTTCATTTATGAAGCTAGTCGGCATAACCTTTTTGATTCTACAAAAAGGGGGAGAAGTGAATATAAACTCACTAAATACATGTCTAAAAATTAATTTTTAGACTTGATGAGTTTAGGTTTTGTAATCATCAAAAAGGGGGAGATTGGTGATATAAATAATGCCTAAAAACATTATTAACATATATCGATATCTCTATGTTTTGATAATCACAAAACCTAAAATCCTTTGATCATACATACATAAATCTTTGTTTCAAAGTGATCCAAACCTCTACCTTTCAAGTGCAAGAGAAGAATACTTCAATCCTTCAAGAGAAGAAGTATTAAAACTTGTTGTGACCTCCACATCCAAGTTGTTAGAGCATCATCCATTATATCTATTTCTTTGTGTAACTAGTTGTGAATATTTGATAGAAGATAGATTAGCAAGGTGTGTAGATAGAGTGAGTGTGTAGTAGATAGTTGTGAAGTAGAGAAGTTGGGAAGTAGATAGTTGTGAAGAAGATTGTTGTGAAGTAGATAGTTGTGAAGATAGATAGGTGTGAAGAAGTAGTGTTGTGATTAAGTAGTGACTAGGTGTGAAGAAGTTGTGTAGAAGGTGTGAATAAGTTGTGACGAAGTTGTGGTGTGTAAATTGGTGTGTAAGGTTTTCTCCGCCATAAGGGAGCTTGTTGACATAATGAAGAAAACTCTCGAGTAGGTGACTCGAGGAGTGGAGTAGGGCAAGGAAGGTGTCCTTGTAGCCGAACCACTACAAATCCTTTGTCTAGCGGTTAGATCTTTCCATATCTTACTTATTATCTTGCTTATATCGTTATTACTTTTGTAGACGTAGACGTATATATATATTTGCTCATATAGTGCTAGTATTGATTTTACTTAAAGATCAAACGAAAGTTTCATTCACAAAACAAAGTTTTTACAATCAAACTAAAAAGGTAACATACATATAATTGATCATTTCGATCAAGTAAAGTTTTCATACAAAATATAACTAAGGATTATAAAATAAATGATTACTTACTTATCTCTCGTATATAGCTATAATTGTTTATAATTGTGCATGTGTTGATTTCACATACTTAGCTTATATTATTATTGTTCATACTTAGATATAGTTGTTCATATTGTTCAAGATTTGAGTTCACATAAGATTGAATCAAAGTTTTAAAAGCAAACAAGGTTTTAAAACTAAACTAAGTTTTCATAATAAAATTAAAAAGACGTAAAACTATTCAACCCCCCCCCTTCAAGTTTTCCACAGAGTCTTGGCTTAGCAACGCCGCATTATACATGTAATTGACCTAGATGATTAACTTGCCACCAGTAAAATATCCTTTATCCAACAAACCGTGTTTTCCATATCCCTACACCTAACATTATAACCCTTGAAAAGCCCTCTTTGATAGTTTATCGTAGGTGCTTACGCCTAGTGGAGGAGGTTTTTGATCCTTTCCCAAGCCTATGGTAATCTATTTGCTATGACAGGTAGTGAGTGATATTTTTCCATTTCCATTAGTTATATATAGGTTTATAACACCCGAGAGATGAGAGTATCCAAACACTATTTTTGAGGTGCTAGTGTATGATCTCCGTGCTTATTTTGATTAAGATGGAACGATCATTTGTTGTAATTACTTTTATATTAATGTTAAATGACCCCTATCCTATACTTTGATTAGAATAAAAGCGCACTTGCTTGAGGACAAGCAAATCTTAAGTGTAAGGGTATTTGGTGAGACAAAAAGTGTTACGCTTTTAAGGGGTCATTTAAGCCTTAAGTCGTGATAATATGATCAAATATTGCCTTAAACCGTTCCATTTGTCATTTTAGGTACTTTTGGGAAAAATTCTGGAAAACATAGCATTTTGGACGTTTTCGGAGCATAAAAGTGAATAAAATGTCAAAGTCAAGAATTCAAGCTTGAACAGTACCGGGGGGCATCAAAAGTTACAAGGTGACGCCGTCACTTGTTGATAAAGAGGTGGATATTTACTTTGCACTTGACGAGCCAGAAAGATTTTGAAGCATTTACACGTGACGGCGTCACGTGTTATTTCACCAAGGTGGTCACGTTTTAAGTTAAAGAGAGATGGCCCAGAACCTTTCCAACCAGAGGCCTCTTCTCTTCCATGAATAATTGAAGATAAGTAATCTATCAATCATTCAATATGTTTATGTGTTATTTGATTCTATCTTACGCTTGTCTTTCTTTTAACATGCTAGGCTAGGTTTGTTTGTGTTTACTTAGGTCTAATGAAACCTAGTTATAAATTATTTGTTGAATGGTTTGTTATGAATTGTTGTGGGTGGATGTTTATCGATGTTAGGCTTAAGAAAACAGGCTAATCTGCTATTTGGTAACATGCTTGAACGTCTTAAGAAACATGAATCGGATGTGTACTATGGTTATTTGGTTGTATTTATTGCATGAGCCACTGTTTATAATCCCTAGGATTGGGCGCTTACCGTGTCATCTTAGGAGGAGATAAGAGCTTATAGAGTTGGGGAAGATCGTACACACCCCCACGAATGGTATTAAGGAATACAACCCGGCATCCACGCAATTGTAACAAACCTATCAACCAATAAAAGATAACTAAGGAGTAGTGAAACCTAAGTAAACATGTTTGTCTCCTTATTAGAAGTCTCTCACATTTATTTTCAGTTATTTTATTTTTATTTACATTTGTAGTATTTGGGTTAGTTGACTAGCAACTAATTCCGCCCACTCTTCCAAAACTCGAGCATTTTACTTGCTTTCCATAAAATATAAAAATACAAAAAGAATCATCCCTCACCTTTAGACCTAATTGACTTAATTTTCAATCCTAACAAACACTATTCCCCGAGAGAATGATCAATCCCCCGGTACTTGCCACTCACTATACTACATCGGTCAGGTACACTGCCTCGTGGGGATTGCAAGCTTCTCAAGCTCCCTTGAGAAGTAAAACCTTTTGCAAGGTTTCAAAACCATGCATCACTCAATATTTTAATGAACATGCATTGCTTTGAGGCATTAGATCGCACACTCAGGGACATCTTTGACACCCCAACATGTGTGTTTGGAAATTGAACAATCAGGCTAGGTGGTGATTTCTGACAGACATTGCTAGTTAAAAAAAAGGGACAAAACAAGATATTATAGCTTCGTCAATATCGGAGTATTACCTGTGGAGACACTTTAAGGTGTTTTTCCTTCATGAAAACATGCACCTAGAACAATCATCAGATAGCATTGAAAGACACCAACAGCTACAAACATTTTCAAAATGGTTGCCCGATATAGGCAATGATATTGTTGGCAACCCAGATATTGTGGACCCTGATAACGCATCATGGATTCAAATATCTGAATAGCACTGCTTCACGCCTGATGAACAGGGCTTACATGACTTGATTAACTTCATCTATGATGCAGACGCTCTCCAAAGACCTAGCGCATAAAGTTTTCAAGAAAAGGCAATAGTATGTCTGAAAAATTAAATAGCAGATACCATCAACGCATATGTAATGGCGAAAATTCAAGGACATAGCATTTTCTATAGTAGCATAGACCAGGAGATACCGTGGTCAAATGATGGAGGCGCAACTAATGTTCTATACCCTGTCGAGTACTTAAATTCACTCACATTTTCCGGGCTACCGCCGCATACCTTGGAACTGAAAATCGGTACACCCATAATGTTGGTCAGAAATCTTAATTTGGCTATAGGGCTTTGCAATGGTACGAGAATGACTATCACCCAGCTAATTACAAAAGTCATAGAGGCGAAAATAATCACTGGGACAAGAATTGCATAGAAAGTGTTCATACCAAGGATTTTATTAACCTCAAATGACCAGAAGATGCCTTTCATTTTTAAAAGAAAGCTATTTCCCGCGAAAGTTTGCTACGCCATGACGATAAACAATAGCCAGTGGTAGTTATTAAAGAAGATAGAAATTTATCTTCCGGAACCAATATTCGGGCATGGCCAATTATATGTGGCATTATCAAGGGCCACATCCCCTAAAGCCTTGAAAATGGTCATTGCAAATCAACCTGACCAGGCCGTAAACAACACCAAAAACATCGTTTGCAGAGATTACCTGCACAAAATTCATTTACCCCAGGTTCTGGCCCCTTTTATCATAGAAGGGGACTCTTATACATTTGTAGTTGTAGATAATTATACATCAATATACATGCATTTATATCATGCTTATAGTCAATTTGACAAACATAGCTACATCTTTTACTGTATATGCATAACATCATGGTATACTACATGTAAACGCCATCAGGAGAAGCAAATGTCAAAGCCAGAAGAGAATTATTCAAGGGCTCAGATGAAGAAAGAACAGCCGAAAAGCTCAAGAAGACAGGACATGAATAGTCTCATACTAAACGTACCACCAAATGACCAACAAAGTAAAAAACGCCAGTCTCCGTAGTATTATTAGCAGTAGTTATGTACCATAACTAGAAGAACATCTAATATCCATGGTGAGTACTTATATACTCACCTTTTCTTTACCAAAGTAAGACTTAATAATCCAAAAACTAACCCAAATTGCCAAAGAAAATGTGTTTTTGTGATTGTTAATGTCCAGGTACGGATATTTCATAAAAAGACGAAAAACAAAATGAAACCGGCAAAAACGAGCACGAGAGTGGAATAAGTGCAGAAAGTCAAAGATAAGCTTACAAAGTCCAAAGAAGACCTTAAAGTTTCAAAGAATGGCAGTTTTGATCCTTGGTTGAAGTTTCATGAGATTTTCACTTTTAGTCCTCCAAGTTTCAGAAATGGTCAACTCTAGTCCTTTGAAGATATCTTTCAAGAAATGTCAAGCTTAGTCCTTTATGAATCTGAATATTACAAGAGAAACCCTTTGATCACACTTTTTGATATTGGCAGAATTAATCCTTACAATTTCATCAATTGCACTTTTGGTCCTTGTTTATTATTAATACCAAATCTGAAAATCCAATTGTAAAGGCCTGGTCCAAAGTGTTAGTCCATAAATAAACTATCCAAGCCCAAAACCCATCCGGTCAACTACCACTTCTATCAGTCAAACATAATAAAAAAAATCATTTACCCTTCCCGCCCCCTAATTCACCCCCTTTACCCAGGTTCACTATTCACCATGAACCCTAATTCACCGTCCCATCAATTAACCACAATTAAGGGTAATTGCATCAAATAAAAGGGCTTCTAGATGATCAGGGGCGTGTCAGAGCATGTCAGCATCAAAGAAACACAAGGAATTATAGGTGGCAGCCTCCTATTGGCTCATACACGTCATAAGGATTGATCCAAGGGATGATATCATATGGCAATGATTGGTGAATGATCAAAGGGCTCAAAGATGATCACAAGAAGCACATCACACGGATTGCCAAGCTGGAAATCCATGACTCTCTCTTCTAAATCCTTCCTTACAAACTACTATAAATAGAGGCCTTGTGTAGTTGATTTGGTGTGTAATTTTTAGTGTAGCGAAGCTCTGCAAATTTTATTTCTTGTATTAGTATAATTTCTTTTAAATGTACTCCTTTATTTCTTAACAAATTCAGTTTATCTTTTATAAAGTTAGCTTGTTGTTTACTGCTTATTATTCATCTTATATCTTTGTATTATCAGCTTATTTCAGTTTAATCTTACTTTTACAATCCTTTACTTTTAACTCAGTTTCATTTTTATCCAAAAACTCTTATAAAAATTAGAAAAAGAAAAAAAAATGAAATAATTAAAATAGTTTTCCTCAAACAGCTTTCAATCAAGCTTGATTATTAAGTTTACATCTCACTTCAGCTTTATTAGCTTTAGTGAGATTGTTTGAACATCATTTCATAGCAGCTTTATTAGTGTTCTGTTTGGTCAACTAAAGTCAACAAATCTTATTCATGGTAGATTCTGTTTTGAGAGGTAGTCCAAAAGGTATAATGGAAGCTTTTGGCCTATCAAAAGATAGGCTAGCTTAGTGAGCCCCCTCTGTTTGGATGAGGGGGAAAAGCTTTGTGAGTTTCTTTTATTCTCATTCATCTCAAACTTTATATAGTTAGATCTGATATAGCTTGTTCAGTTCTGTTTAATTTTAGTAGATTGATTGTTATTCAGCTAGATTTCATGATATTTGAGCTTACTTGATCATTAGTGTACTTGTTGGATTGAATTTGTGTTATAAGTACTACTAGTTTAATCATTTTTGTGAATCTGAGTTTTAGCTTGAATCTGTTGTAGTTTATTGAGCATTTGAACTTTTATACTGGTAGAGATCATTGTTTGATTATTGTTGTTGTGATTTGAGGCTTAGATCAGGAAGTTGTAGTGAAGAGTGATAGTTAAAGGGGTGTTTGGATAAATCTATTTTGCTGAGTTAGGTTTTAGATTTTTGGATATTATTGTATCAGTGTTAGCATAGGTTATTAGTAGATCTAATATAGCATAATAATAGTAGTATAGTTCACTAATAGTCAAACTTAGGTTCAATTGTTTTTAACTGCTCATAAGAGTAAATCAGTTAGTGAGATTAATGTTGTAGGTATAATATAGTATAAGTTAGCTTTATTTAGTGTTAAATTAGCTTATTATAACAAATAGAAGATAATTTGATCAGTAGAAATTAGAAAAAGTCAAAGTAAGTTGAAAACTGTTAAGTCAATTTTGCATTATTGAATTTGCATAGAGCCTTGTTCAAGCAGTCTAAACCTAGGCTAAATTAGAGTAGTAATTGTAAATTTATGAAAGGGCTTTTGGTGTTTTAAGTATTTCAGAAATGCTAGCTCACATTTGCCCCACTAATTTTCTGATTTGGAGCTTATTTAGACTGCTTATATTTGTCTGCAAATAAGGTGTTCAAAAAGGGGTATGCTGAGGTTTAAATAGGCCTGCAATTGTTAGTCTTGATTTGTAACTTGAGTTTCTAGGCATAACCTGAGTTGTTTTAGGTTTATAGTAGTAACTTACTTGATCACCTGGTTCCTGGCTTATTCTGTGTTATTCTGCTTATTCTTTAGTGCTTATTCAAAGCTGCTTTATGCTAATCTGTTGAGATTATGCACAATATTGGATCTGATTTGAATGTATTTGAGATTATCTGAGTTTTAGTCATCTTCTATATCAGTTTCAAATAGTTTTGTTGCAAGTGCTTATAAATAAGCACTTGCAATAAGCTGAATTAAGCTCAATCAGCACTTTTCTGGCATATTTCCTTTTCAAAAAATTTTCTCAAGTTTCTTTTATTATTTTAGATTTTCTGTAAATTTTTCATAATTTTCTGAATAGCTATACTATTTTTCTTATTTTATTTTAGTTTTAAACCAATTTTTAATTACTTTTTAATAAAGAAAAATCAAATAAAAATTATAAAAGTCCTGAAAAAATCCAAAAATATTTTAGAAAAATTTTTTCTGTCATTTTAGATTTTTCAAACTTTATTTTGTATTTTTCACTTTTATTTTCTTATTTTCTCTTATTTTTAATTCATTTAAAATTACAAAATAGAAATAAAATCATAGAAAATACATAAAAAGTCAAGAAAATATTTTTCTTTTTCTCAAAATTATTTATAATATTTCAAGATTTTTATAAATTTATTTCATATTTTTAGGATCATTTTTCAATAAAAGTCACCTTTTAATTCGTTCGTTACGTTTTAATATTCGTGTTTGATTTTCCATTTTTAGATTTAGACAATTGTGCTATATTAGCTTGTACCTTCTACATATTTTGTGATTTCTTATCATAATTTGAATTCCATAATCACAATTTTCACTATTTCACTTTTCACGACACGATTTCACGAATCAAAATTCTACGATTCCATTCACTTCTTCACGGGATACGACTCGGGTAATCTGTATTTCATATAGATTTCCTTGGACTTATATATATATATATATATATATATATATATATATATATATATATATATATATATATATATATATATATATTGATTTCTATCAATCAATCCACACCGGTACGTGGATACGCCAGTTCCACTACTATGTATGTACAGTAAGTAGTAGAAGATCTAATATCCAAACTACTGCCTGGAAACGCAAGTTGCCTTTATTTCAGTTTTCAAAGTTAACGTATGTAAAAGCCTGCGATTTTCTCACATGTAACAATATTCCAGATATAGGAAGCATTTGCTATGTTTATGGCTCACTAGCACGTTTAACTACAGCAAAGGCCCTCGTCGCAACGCGGCGGGCTACCACCCCTTGTTTTTATATAAAGATTGTATTGTTATCATTTTTGTTATTCGTTTAATATTGTTAAGGATTTAATTTTTATATAAAAAACGAGTTTTAGATTATGTTTTTGTTTGTATAAAGTTCAATTTTTTTAGGATTGTATAAAAATAAATTAAAGCTAACAAAGAAAATAGATAAATGAAAATATATACCACCTTATAATTTATCCTTATCTTCTTTCAAGTGATAGTACTCTGTATCGTTTTGCAAGAATACTGGAAATGCTTGCTTTACTTGTAGGCTTGTAGCTTCAATCGTTTTTTTTTAAATATGAACTTAGTAGTTTACTTATGTTGCTCGTGTTTGACATGGGTTTTAATTTAGTTGTTAATTCCATCAGTTTGCTTTTTTTTCAATCAAAGTGCTTTGTTAAATTCTATTAGTTTTCTTTTTTACTTTTTTTGTTCGTGTTTGACATGGATTTCCCACGATGTTGTTTCGTCGGAGTTTGTGGTTGCAGTTGGTGGTTGCCTTCAAAACTAGTGGTTGCCGGTTTCATTATGGTGGCTGGTGGGTTTAGTGAGAGAGACAAAGGTTTATTGAGAGAGAATATATTGTGTGTGTATGAGAGAGAGAAAAAAATTGTGAGTGGGTTTGATATAAATGGATATGAGAGTGACAAAGGGCAAGAGGACAATAATATCCTCATGTGTAAGTCACATGAGGGGTGTTTAAAAGTCAAATTTTACGTCGTTTGGTCAAGGGACTATGAGTGTTAAAGGTTTCAGAGTTAGTGACTGTGTGTAAAAAAAGTCAAAAGACCAAGAGTGTGAGTCAATGCAAACTATAGGGACCATTTTTGCAGTTTTGTCAAATTTATGCTTATATTTGGCTAAAAGAAAATAACTCATAGATTAGAAATTAATATCATAACTTTCAATATTCTTTTAGTTCACTCGGCCCTTCGGCTTTAGTTATATATAGGTCAACTTATGGCCCAGTCCATTTTTTAAGGAAGTAAAATATCCAAGATCCAAATATTGATTGGGCAAAATGATACCCAAAAATACAACACGGCCCAAATTATAACCTAAGGCAGTCCGCAGTCATCATCCCTTCACATTTTTATCAGCCTAAATCATTGATTAAAATTATTAACAAAACTAACACTAAAGACTATGAGGCGAGTTATATTAAAATACCAAACTTTTCTTACATACCAAAGTATTCATCCCCACCATCCATCTAAAAATAAATCAATGGTTGAGATTAAAAGCATTTTAATATTTTATCAATTTTTTATAATTTAAATATCTCTTAAACTGTTAATCGTTAAGCAAAAATAATTACACTATCGCGATGAGCATTTAATTATCTTTCTATAGACAGACACTATGATATACTTTCAACAAAAAAAAATTGTTTTTTTCACGTTTCTTTTCGTGACCGAAAACATCACATGTGATATGTAGTATCACATATGATATTAGTTTAATATCACATGTGATATGTAACATCACATGTGATTTATTCGGCCACGAAAAAAACGTGAAAAAAAATTCGAAAATATATCAAAGTGTCTAAAGTGTTTATCTATAGAAAGATAATTAAATGCTCGTCATAACGGTTTATTTTTTTTCGCTTAACGATTAACGGTTTGAAAGATATTAATTTTTGAAAAAAAATGAAAGTGGGTTTTAAATTGTTGGGATTAATCTCATCCATTAGATCAAATAAAGATGGAAGGTGAAAATTAGTCCATTGCTATGTAAAAAAAGTTTGATCCTCAAATAATCTTAAATCAAAGACTATTGAAAAACGTACATATAATTTTCTTTGAAAAAGGCAATATAAAACGCCAATGCAGCCAAACCAACATACAACCTCAAATTAAGAGCGTCAGGTGCTTCAGAATAATATGGCTCAAGTTATAGAAAAATTGCTCTTACAATAGCATTTTATTCCTATAACTCAAGAGTGGAATGACTATTCTGAATCTCCTCTTCTCTATCTCTCCTATTTTTGCGTTCGTCTATTACCGGCTGGCAACGCTTGGCCAAACATTGGATTTGTTTGAAAACAGAACATATAACTTAACTAAAAAACATAAATCCTTTATCATTCAAGTTATAGGACACCCCTGAACCTCACAAATTTAATTTTTTTTTCATTTAATTAAATAAAACAAATTTAATTAAATTAAAAATAATGATACATTAAAAATAACGATACATTAAAAAAATACAATTTAGTGACTAAGATTCTATAAATGCTCCAAAATATCTTTTCGTAGGTCATTGTGCATTTCCCTATCTTGAAGTTCTTTGTTTTCTTCGCTGTATGTCGCATTTTTTGAGCCAAGTACATTGCAAATTTGGTTGCGGCGAAACATACAATTCGTTAAATTCACTAACTGTGAATTCTTGATCTTTCAATATCATGTTATGTAATATGATGCGGTTTTACATGATTCTTCATAGCCTGTTGATATGGCAAGCACGTGCGGGTTGTTGAAACATTCCCCAACAACATTGTATGACTCCGAAGTCTCGTTCAATATCTTTTTTTGCAATCTCTTGAACTCTTCAAAACTTTGTTGTTTTCTCATCCACTGTAATGGTGATGCGTGTTTTTGATGAGTGTCTAAAATACTCATCATTTCTGTCACATTTAAGCTACAAAACATCTGAAAACATACAGATATACTTTAAAATACATGAAATATCATGAAATTGTGTTTTTAAGTGTTACTAGTGCAAAAGGGATGAAAATTGATGAAAAACAATACATTTTACATAATTTACAGTTTCAGTCCCTGAACTTTCATAAATTGGCAAAACTAGTCCCTGGTAATTTAAAACTTGTAAAAATATCATAAAAGGTCCTTGGGATTCATAAGTTGTTAGGAAAAGTCCTTTGAAGTTAAAAATCATAAATTTACAACTATGGTCCCTCAACTTTGGAAAAGTGTCAAAATTAGTCCCTAAGGTTTAAAAAATAAGAAAATATTCAAAATAAACCTTATATTATTCTAAAATGACATAACTGGTCCTTTGTGTTAACTGTTTGATATTTACAGGTTAACCCTTCAAGTATCAGAAAATTACAAGAATGGTCCCTGGAGTTTGGGAAATTACAGAAAAGGTCCCTGGAGGTTTGAAATGTAGAAAATTGCATCTATAGTCCTTGGGGTATTCAAGTATAACATAAGTGGTCCCTATAACAACTTTTCAAAATTTACACATCAGGTCCTATACTTTGAACGAATTACATTTTTGGTCCTTGTGTAGTTTTAAACCAAACGGACCTTTTTATTTATTAAACCCCAAAATAAACCCACCCTTAATAAATAAAACCCAAAACAACCCCAGCCCACTCACACCTAGGCCCAGTCCACCCTTAGCCCAATCCCCTAAACTAATAAAACCGGGTCAAACAAAGTCAAAACCACCCTACCCCGCTTTTTACTGTTCATCGTCTCCCAAACCACCCCAAACCTGAAACCAGGTGGTATTCTTGCCACCTTACCCCCCACCTTATCACCTCCACCTCATTAACCTACCCTCCCCACTACCTCTGCCACACCCCAACTCCATTTAATGCCTTTTCCACATCTTTTCCCTCCAAACTCTATCAAACTTCCCTGTTTTTCTTCCCACTACCCCAACTGACTCAAATATCTCCTAAAACTTATCCTACACCTCACACAAACAACCAAATTCCCTTAATTATAAAAGAGAGGCTGCAAGCAACCTAGTCCACATTTCCCGCCAAAATGATCAAACGGCCAAAATGGCTTTTACTCATCTAAAGGTCAAAAATGAATGTGGGAAATATCTAGGAATGTGGGGAGATCAAGTTGAGTCATCTATATGAAGAGAAAGAAGACAGAGTGAAGAGTTATCATAGAATTAGCTTTTGTGATCACATTTATTGCTTAACTTTATTTCTTGTCTTTTAAAAGCTTTCAAGGCTTAAATTACTCTTTGACACATTGTAATTTAAACCTTATTTACAGTCAGTAGTTTCCTAATCTTTATTTACTTGTCTTTTAAATATTTGCAATTTACTTTATTGTCATTTACTTTATCTTGTTTGTTATAGCTAAATAGAGGACTTCAATAGCCCACATAAGCTCCTGACATAGCTTATCAAGCTATTAGAAACTTTAAAAAGTTATAATACATAAATCTCAAAAACTAAAAAAGAAATCAAATAAAATAGAAAATATAAAAAAAATCAGTTTCATTGTGAAAGAAAGCTTGGAGCAGGGTTAATAAAGGATTGCCTTGGGTTAGGGATTTCATGGGAAGTCTATAAGTTGGTTACTAGTTCTTGGTTCTCTTTATTTCAGCTGTGATCCACTTTTGTAAGCATTTTCTTAAATTTTTGTATTTTACTGTTTATAAAGTTAATTACTTAAATCTTTGTTGTTTCTTACTTAATTAGTGTTGTTGGATGTTAGTATAATCTAAATTCAGTACCTTGTTTGTTGTAATCAATAGTTGTATAGTTTTCTAAAATCAGTCATATAGCATAATTTTTATATTCTGTGTTCTTTTGTTGTTATAGTTGTTATTTTGCGTTTATTAGATATATTATGTTGATATATGTTCTTGTTATTCAGTAGGATAGGTTTAATTTTGGTTTTTGTTTGTTAATTTCTTTTGTAAAATCTGTTAAAGGGGTGTTTGGATTGAACTGTTTAGAACATTGTGGTTGTTCTCAGTTGTTATTGAGTGTTTACTCAGTTCATTCATAGCCTAAATACACTTAATCAAGTCCCTTTTTAGTGTCTAAAAACACAAAAGTCAAAATCCATTCTAAATCCCTTCACAGCTTAACTGTGTGGATTTTAGGAGTCCAAATCTTCATATTAGCTAGAAAAATAGTTTAGGTTGCTTGATTTGGAGGTACTTGGGTATAACAAACATAAATTAATAACCTGTG
Source organism: Artemisia argyi (assembly GCA_030686995.1). Taxonomy (NCBI): domain Eukaryota; kingdom Viridiplantae; phylum Streptophyta; class Magnoliopsida; order Asterales; family Asteraceae; genus Artemisia; species Artemisia argyi. The sequence goes on from CM060697.1 coordinate 34,640,797, forward strand.
ATCAATCTAGTTTCATTTTAGTCAAAGTTAATAGGTTATAAAAAAGTCAAAATATTATACCCTGCAGTTTTTTGAATAAAAGTAAAATTTTGTGTAGTGTTTATTAGTTAGTTTCTAGCATAGATCTTTTAGATTATTAAAATCTAGTTGCTAATCTACTTGTTTGTAATTTTTATTATTTTTTATCTGCTTATTTAAAGTACTTATTTGCTGCTTCTTTTAGATCAAATTTTCAAAACCTCCCCTGTGCTCAGGGGGTGTTGTTTATCTGTCTACCTTCATAAGCTCTCACAAGCTTATCTAGTGGGCCCCACTGAGTGATCCTTGGCTTTTTGGAAAGCCAAGCAACCCACCTCACTCACTCAGTTCTTATTTTGCACTTTGTACATCATTTGCTAGGGCTGCAATAAGCATAAAGGTTGTCCATTCCAAAAACCTATACTGAGTGATCATCACACTCAGTATACACATCTTATTTCACAAGCTCACAAAAAGCTAGCCTGTGGGTCCCACAGGCCAAGCTTTAGCTTTTTGGTAACCTCTCCAACCATACTTGTTGTCTCAATTCATCACAAACCTTATCCAGCTTATTTGATAAGCTAGATCAGGTCATACATTAGGCTGCAGGTTTGTTTGGTTTTGTAGCTTTAGTCTAGTGCTTATTTCCTTTTTCCAGCTTATTTTCTTTTATTTTCTCTTTTCTTTTGCTTTAATTTTGTTGAGTTAACTTGTTTTTACCTTAATTTTGCTTTTGTTCTCATCTTATAGCTTTTAGAAAGCTTTTTGAAGCTTGAATCCAACTAGTCTTTACTTTCCCCTGCACCAGCAGCTCAGGCCAACACCACCACTTTGGTGGTGTTTTGTGGTCAACTCAGTGGGCCCCATTAGTCATACTTAGGTTTTTACAACCCCCCTCCTACCAGGGTTCAATAATTGAACCTTTGTTTGACCCTTAGACCACTGGACCCCACCATTATTTGGACCCTAAGTTTGTCCCAATTCTGACCCAGAATCAAATAAGCCAACAGCTTATTGTGGTTTTTCAGCTTATCTAGTGGGCTTATTTGATCAAATCTTGCTCAAACTAGTTCTACTAACTTAGGTGGACCAGAATTTACTAAGGTGGACCCCACATTAGCTCATTTGAGCTTATTTGCTTATAAGTCAAACTTTGGTCAACTGTTTTTGTAATAAGCACTCTTAGTGCTTATTTTTGGTTTCCATTTTATTTGATTTCATAAAAGTTTCTTATTTTAAGTACTTAAGTAGTTTTGTAAAAGAAAAAACCAGAAAAAAACCAAATTTAATCATAGTGATAGCTTCTATTTAATAGAAACTATCTATTTATTTTTCTTTTTAGCTTATTTATAAGCACTTCTGCTATTTTATATTTTTATTAAATATCTTTTATATTATAGTAGTTTTGTAAATTTTTCCAGATTTTAATTTTGTCATCTAGTGGTTTTTAGATTTAATTTTAGTTTAATTAATAATTAATTAATATTAAGTAATTAAATAGCATAATTATATTTTATTAAGTAAAATATAGTTTTTATAATTTTTATAGCTTTTATATAAGTTATAACATTTTTAGGAATTTTTCTAGAATTTTTACTGTTCATATTATAGTATTTATAATTTAATTAGTTTAATTAAGTTTAATTAGTTAATAAATAATTAAATAGTTAATAATTAATTATAAATAGATAATTAGTGTTAAAAATATAATTTTAGTTTTAAAATAAGTTTTATAAGATTTTAGATTTTTCTAAATTTTAATTTTATTTTTCTAGACTTATTTTGTATTTTCTTATTATTTAAGTTATTAAATAGTTAATAATAGTTATTAATTAATAATAATTAATTAAAAAGTTTAAAAAATATTTTTCTTTTTCTAATAATTTTCTTAAGTCCTTAGGTTTGTAAAAGTTTAATTTTTATCTTTATAGCCTTTTTATTTATTTAATTTCACTTTTTATTTGGTACGTTTACGTTTATTTAAACTAAACGTACGTTTTTAATTTCTTTTACGTTTTTACGTTTCCTTATTTCAAGGTTTTGTTTATATAGCCTATTTGGGCTATTTTATTTCATCCTAGGGTAATCACTAATCACATACCCTTTCCTGTTCAATAATTCCCGATCACAGATCCGTTCTAACTCAGGATATCACATTTCCAAGGGACATAACGACCCGGGGACACTAAACTCCTTGGATTAACTTGAATTGGTTTCTAGACTGTTTGACTTTAGTTGTTGACCTTTCACAAGAGGTTGACTAATTTAAGTAGACGGTTCTGAGCCAATCAAAATTTGGCGCCGTTGCCGGGGAAGTGCGCTGCGTTGAACGATTCTGAAGTATCAGATTTGTTGAATACCTATCCATAGTACATATATCTTATATAATATCCTATTTCCATCTTCCATAAACATATAAAACACCAAAAATATTTTCTTTTTCTTTCTATATATATATAACATAAAATAAAAACCTAAAAATACTCTTCTCACCCTTATCTGAGTTTCCTTTTCTTCAAGGATCCTTAGACGCGTCTTAGTGCATGCGCACTCGTTCTTCAAGGTCATCAAGTCCTCTTCATGAGCTTGTAGCCATACCTCGAAGAAATCGTAGACGTTCTGCTCCCTCAGTCGTACCCGAGATACGTACTGATCCTAAACCTCCTGTCATAATGACAGAAGACCGTCCGATGAATGAGCTTCTCCAAGCACCCACCGAGGGTTACGGAGATGCTATTGTTGTTCCAGCCATCGTGGCTGAGAATTTTGAGCTCAAAACTGGGTTGATTAATCTGGCAACCCAGAAGCAATTCTATGGTTTTGATAGGGACAATCCTCATGATCACATTAGATGGTTTAACCAAATCATTGGTACCATCAAATGTAAAAATGTCCCTGAGGAATCAATCAAACTTCTTCTCTTCCCATTTTCCATCGAAGGCAATGCCAGGATATGGCTTGATAAACAGCCTCCTAAATCGATTGAAACATGGGGAGATTTGGTTCATAAATTCATTAATGAATTCTTTCCTCCTTCCAAAACCACATATCTTAAGAACGAGATCATGAAGTTCTCTCAAAGGTTTGATGAACCATTCGGAGAGGCATGGGACCGTTTCAAAGAATTGCTTCGCAGATGTCCACATCACGGTTTCACCGAATTAATGCAAATGGACACTTTTTACAATGGGTTAAACCCATCTGATCAAAATTCTCTAAACGCCTCAGCTGGAGGTAATTTTCTGAGCAAATCCACAAAGGAAGCCATTGCTCTCATTGAAAACATGTCTAAGGTCCGTACTACGAGAGATAGAACTTATAATTCTCATGCTAGTGCTGGTCCTTCTACATCATCTCCCGTGACTTCTAGCACGGATTCTCAGATTGCTGAACTCACGAAGGCTATTCAAGCTTTGGTTTCCAAGAAAGAGTCCGCTCCGCAAACTTCTCACACTGCTGAAGTTAAAAAGGTAGAAGTTTGTGTTACTTGTGGAGGTCCTCATCCATACTACAATTGTACCCACACCGCTGGCAATGCAATTGAAGTCAATGCTATAGCAGGCAGTTCCAATCAAGGAGGAATTCCATTCCGTCCTCAAGTGGATACAAACTACCGTGCTAACAACCAGGGAGGACAGCCTGGATTATACCAAACCAACAATGCTAATAGGTTCATTCCTAACCAGCAACGAGGGCAAAACCCACAGAATCAATATCATGCCCCGAGCAATCAAATGGTTCCTTTTCAATACCCACCTCACAAGGGGACTTCTAATCCAGGGTATTCAGCTCCTGCTCATCAAATGGTTCATTATCAAGAATCTCCCTCCAATGAGCTCACTAACCACATCAAGGTTAATGATGCTAACATGAGGGCAATGCAAAACCAAATCTCCAATTTGAAGAATGAATTTAATTCTTCAATTGCTAAGAACAACAATGAGCTAAGGAACGATATTAAGGACATGTTTGCTGGTTTAGTAAAACAACTAAATCCACCATCTACCTCGGGAACTCTCCCAGGTAACACTGTTCCAAATCCAAAGGGTGAACTTAAAGCTATTACCACTCATAGTGGTAAAGCTAATGATGGACCATCAATTTCTATTCCTTCTCCGGTGAAGGAAAGAAAACGAGAAACCAAGGTGACAAAGGACCCGGTACTTCCTTCTAATAATGGAAGTGCTCATTACGTCCAAACCACGGTTGTCCCAAAATCTACACCACCTGTCACTCCTACATCGTCAAGAATAGATCCTACTCTTTCACGATTCACGGTTAAAAGTTTGTCAAGCAATCTTTATGACCAAAGAGCAGCTGTGACTTATTCTCATATGCTTAATTCTTCCCGTAAGAGTGTATTAGACGACAGTGATGATGAGGAGGATGATTCCGATGTCATCAAAGCTATCACCACTCGTAGTGGTGCCGCTTATGATGGACCCTCAATGCCTATCCCTCCTCCATTATATGATGTGGAAAAAGAGGCGGAGGATACAACAGACAAAGTGCAAATTCCAAGTTCACAAAGTACAGCACATGTCTCTCCTCCGGTCCTCCCTAAAAAGAGACCCAAACCAGGAGTTGTCTTTGAATCTGTAGAGACTCCTGAGGATACTGCTCCTAAATCCAAACCTTCTCTTCCGTACCCATCACGTATGAATGAGGATAGGACCCGTGAAAAGAATAGTCAACAAATAGATAAATTCTTTCAAATCTTTAAAGAATTACATTTTGACATTAGTTTCGCGGATTCTCTCATTCTAATGCCTAAGTTTGCAGCGACAATCAAACAACTGCTAAATAACAAGGAAAAGCTGTTTGAGATGGCAAAAACTCCAGTAAGCGAAAACTGCTCAGCAGTTATCTTAAAAAAGCTTCCGGTAAAGCTTGGAGATCCTGGGAAATTCCTAATACCTTGTGTATTTCCAGGAATGATTGAATGCTATGCCTTGGCCGATCTCGGTGCTAGCATCAATCTAATGCCTTATTCAGTGTGGAAGAAACTTTCTCTTCCTGAACTCTCCCCTACCTGCATGACTCTCGAGCTTGCAGATCGTACCATATCTATGCCCCTCGGCATTGCTGAGGACGTATTTGTGAAAGTAGGGAGGTTCCATTTTCCAGCAGACTTTGTGGTCGTTGACTTTGATGCCGATCAAAAGGTTCCTCTCATTCTTGGAAGAGGATTCCTTAGAACCGGCCATGCTCTTATTGATGTTTTAGAGCATGAGATCACCTTACGTGTTGGTAAGGAAGCTGTTACCTTTGATCAAGATCAAAATTCTAGGTACTCCTCAAACTTTAACTCTGAATCGGTTAACCGAATCGATGTCATTGATTTTTCTTCAAAGGAGTATTCTCAAGAAAATCTTGATTATTTTCATAATTCTGTGAGTGGTAATCCCACTCCATCTTCTACTACTATCTTAGCCGAATCTTCAACTTCTCTCACTTTGGATGAGGAAAGTAGTCCCATTTGGGATGAAGATGAGACTGAGAGTGATCAGGAGGGAGATATTCTTCTCCTTGAAGAATTGTTAAATAATGATCCAATTCCCCCTCCTCCGCTAGACTCTTCAACTTATCTCACTCGGGTTGAGGAAAATCATCCCATTTGGGATGATGATGATACTGAGAGTGATGAGGAGGGAGATATTCTTCTCCTTGAGGAATTCATGCATAATGATCCAATTTCCCCTCCTCCTCTAGAAGAACTTCATAATGAGAGTACTGATTCTATTCTGGATGAAATCGATGTTTATCTCGATTTAGACACATATATGCCAGGTATTGATGATGCCGAGAGTGATCAGGAGGAAGATGTCAGTCTTCTTCTTGAACAACTTTTATACCCAGAAAATTATCCCACCCTCCCACCCAAACAACTTCATAAAGAGGAATTCAAATCAGTTGAAGAAACTGATAAAATTCCTGAGATCAAGCATAAGACCTTGCCTCCTTCACTTAAATTTCAACTTCTTGAGGAGGAAGTTCTTGTGATTACTGCTGTTCTGATCTCCCTACTACCCTTCACCTACTCGGTGATTTCTCCTTCCCTTCACTCATTCGGGAGTGAAGATGTTACCTTTGACCCTGGAATCTGCCATATAACATTGGTTTAGAGCCAGATACTTCCCCATGGATTTTTAAAATTGTTTTTTTTCTCCCGAACTACTCAGGAACCCTTTGTTACAGTTAACCGTTCACAAGCGGTTAGCTTGCGTGATAAACCTGACAGTTGGGGAGGAAATAAATCAAATACGGGGTCGAGTCCGGCTAGTGACTCGGGAATCAAAAACATTAGCAAAAACATGGGCTTGTCACCCGTGTGTAACACCCTAGTGTGGGGGAGATGCCCCACATGTTGTATATATGTATATATCTTCATAAAAAAAAAAAAAAAAAAAAAAAAAAAAAAAAAAAAAAAAAAAAAATGTGTACATATAGTGATAGCTTCTATTTAAGAAGTTTTATCTAAAAAATATTTGTATGTATATACATGTAAAATAAAGGCTAAGAGTATTTTCCCTTTTACGTTCTAAGTTCGGTTTAACACCCGGTACTTTGAATATTGAGGGCAATATTCAGTTCTAAGTGTGGGGGGGATTCTCACGAATTCAAACACATGTTCCATCAGGAACCCCAATTTAGCCAAAAATTTTAAAATTTTTTCTCACTTAGAACGCAAATAAATGGTATCAATCCTCCATGTCTAACCCACAACAGGATTGGCTAGTCCAGGAGCAAACGGCTCTTGGTAAAGACATCTCAAATCCGTTCATAGCTTGCAATTTGCTCAAAATTGTATGGTTCCTCAACTCCCCATCACCCTCAAAAGATAATGAGTTGGCTAGCCCGCAAGATTATGGCTTGTGGTAAAGGCTGTGGAAAACCATAATTGGTAATCAGCTCACCAAGATGTTGACTATTCCATCAAGAGTTGGCTAGTCCAGAAGCAAACGGCTTTTGGTAAAGACTAATCAAATCCGTTGACAGCTGGTGGTTTGCTCAAAATCACACGGTTATCAGGTGTGCCACAGTTCTTACACCTGGCTACTCCAGAAGTGATGGCTTTTGGTAAAGAGATAAAATCCATTAAATCTTCATAAAATATTGCTAGGGACTAGCAATAGTTTAGTGTGGGGGATTGATGAGTGTCTAAAATACTCATCATTTCTGTCACATTTAAGCTACAAAACATCTGACAACATACAGATATACTTTAAAATACATGAAATATCATGAAATTGTGTTTTTAAGTGTTACTAGTGCAAAAGGGATGAAAATTGATGAAAAACAATACATTTTACATAATTTACAGTTTCAGTCCCTGAACTTTCATAAATTGGCAAAACTAGTCCCTGGTAATTTAAAACTTGTAAAAATATCATAAAAGGTCCTTGGGATTCATAAGTTGTTAGGAAAAGTCCTTTGAAGTTAAAAATCATAAATTTACAACTATGGTCCCTCAACTTTGGAAAAGTGTCAAAATTAGTCCCTAAGGTTTAAAAAATAAGAAAATATTCAAAATAAACCTTATATTATTCTAAAATGACATAACTGGTCCTTTGTGTTAACTGTTTGATATTTACAGGTTAACCCTTCAAGTATCAGAAAATTACAAGAATGGTCCCTGGAGTTTGGGAAATTACAGAAAAGGTCCCTGGAGGTTTGAAATGTAGAAAATTGCATCTATAGTCCTTGGGGTATTCAAGTATAACATAAGTGGTCCCTATAACAACTTTTCAAAATTTACACATCAGGTCCTATACTTTGAACGAATTACATTTTTGGTCCTTGTGTAGTTTTAAACCAAACGGACCTTTTTATTTATTAAACCCCAAAATAAACCCACCCTTAATAAATAAAACCCAAAACAACCCCAGCCCACTCACACCTAGGCCCAGTCCACCCTTAGCCCAATCCCCTAAACTAATAAAACCGGGTCAAACAAAGTCAAAACCACCCTACCCCGCTTTTTACTGTTCATCGTCTCCCAAACCACCCCAAACCTGAAACCAGGTGGTATTCTTGCCACCTTACCCCCCACCTTATCACCTCCACCTCATTAACCTACCCTCCCCACTACCTCTGCCACACCCCAACTCCATTTAATGCCTTTTCCACATCTTTTCCCTCCAAACTCTATCAAACTTCCCTGTTTTTCTTCCCACTACCCCAACTGACTCAAATATCTCCTAAAACTTATCCTACACCTCACACAAACAACCAAATTCCCTTAATTATAAAAGAGAGGCTGCAAGCAACCTAGTCCACATTTCCCGCCAAAATGATCAAACGGCCAAAATGGCTTTTACTCATCTAAAGGTCAAAAATGAATGTGGGAAATATCTAGGAATGTGGGGAGATCAAGTTGAGTCATCTATATGAAGAGAAAGAAGACAGAGTGAAGAGTTATCATAGAATTAGCTTTTGTGATCACATTTATTGCTTAACTTTATTTCTTGTCTTTTAAAAGCTTTCAAGGCTTAAATTACTCTTTGACACATTGTAATTTAAACCTTATTTACAGTCAGTAGTTTCCTAATCTTTATTTACTTGTCTTTTAAATATTTGCAATTTACTTTATTGTCATTTACTTTATCTTGTTTGTTATAGCTAAATAGAGGACTTCAATAGCCCACATAAGCTCCTGACATAGCTTATCAAGCTATTAGAAACTTTAAAAAGTTATAATACATAAATCTCAAAAACTAAAAAAGAAATCAAATAAAATAGAAAATATAAAAAAAATCAGTTTCATTGTGAAAGAAAGCTTGGAGCAGGGTTAATAAAGGATTGCCTTGGGTTAGGGATTTCATGGGAAGTCTATAAGTTGGTTACTAGTTCTTGGTTCTCTTTATTTCAGCTGTGATCCACTTTTGTAAGCATTTTCTTAAATTTTTGTATTTTACTGTTTATAAAGTTAATTACTTAAATCTTTGTTGTTTCTTACTTAATTAGTGTTGTTGGATGTTAGTATAATCTAAATTCAGTACCTTGTTTGTTGTAATCAATAGTTGTATAGTTTTCTAAAATCAGTCATATAGCATAATTTTTATATTCTGTGTTCTTTTGTTGTTATAGTTGTTATTTTGCGTTTATTAGATATATTATGTTGATATATGTTCTTGTTATTCAGTAGGATAGGTTTAATTTTGGTTTTTGTTTGTTAATTTCTTTTGTAAAATCTGTTAAAGGGGTGTTTGGATTGAACTGTTTAGAACATTGTGGTTGTTCTCAGTTGTTATTGAGTGTTTACTCAGTTCATTCATAGCCTAAATACACTTAATCAAGTCCCTTTTTAGTGTCTAAAAACACAAAAGTCAAAATCCATTCTAAATCCCTTCACAGCTTAACTGTGTGGATTTTAGGAGTCCAAATCTTCATATTAGCTAGAAAAATAGTTTAGGTTGCTTGATTTGGAGGTACTTGGGTATAACAAACATAAATTAATAACCTGTGATCAATCTAGTTTCATTTTAGTCAAAGTTAATAGGTTATAAAAAAGTCAAAATATTATACCCTGCAGTTTTTTGAATAAAAGTAAAATTTTGTGTAGTGTTTATTAGTTAGTTTCTAGCATAGATCTTTTAGATTATTAAAATCTAGTTGCTAATCTACTTGTTTGTAATTTTTATTATTTTTTATCTGCTTATTTAAAGTACTTATTTGCTGCTTCTTTTAGATCAAATTTTCAAAACCTCCCCTGTGCTCAGGGGGTGTTGTTTATCTGTCTACCTTCATAAGCTCTCACAAGCTTATCTAGTGGGCCCCACTGAGTGATCCTTGGCTTTTTGGAAAGCCAAGCAACCCACCTCACTCACTCAGTTCTTATTTTGCACTTTGTACATCATTTGCTAGGGCTGCAATAAGCATAAAGGTTGTCCATTCCAAAAACCTATACTGAGTGATCATCACACTCAGTATACACATCTTATTTCACAAGCTCACAAAAAGCTAGCCTGTGGGTCCCACAGGCCAAGCTTTAGCTTTTTGGAAACCTCTCCAACCATACTTGCTGTCTCAATTCATCACAAACCTTATCCAGCTTATTTGATAAGCTAGATCAGGTCATACATTAGGCTGCAGGTCTGTTTGGTTTTGTAGCTTTAGTCTAGTGCTTATTTCCTTTTTCCAGCTTATTTTCTTTTATTTTCTCTTTTCTTTTGCTTTAATTTTGTTGAGTTAACTTGTTTTTACCTTAATTTTGCTTTTGTTCTCATCTTATAGCTTTTAGAAAGCTTTTTGAAGCTTGAATCCAACTAGTCTTTACTTTCCCCTGCACCAGCAGCTCAGGCCAACACCACCACTTTGGTGGTGTTTTGTGGTCAACTCAGTGGGCCCCATTAGTCATACTTAGGTTTTTACAACCCCCCTCCTATCAGGGTTCAATAATTGAACCTTTGTTTGACCCTTAGACCACTGGACCCCACCTTTATTTGGACCCTAAGTTTGTCCCAATTCTGACCCAGAATCAAATAAGCCAACAGCTTATTGTGGTTTTTCAGCTTATCTAGTGGGCTTATTTGATCAAATCTTGCTCAAACTAGTTCTACTAACTTAGGTGGACCAGAATTTACTAAGGTGGACCCCACATTAGCTCATTTGAGCTTATTTGCTTATAAGTCAAACTTTGGTCAACTGTTTTTGTAATAAGCACTCTTAGTGCTTATTTTTGGTTTCCATTTTATTTGATTTCATAAAAGTTTCTTATTTTAAGTACTTAAGTAGTTTTGTAAAAGAAAAAACCAGAAAAAAACCAAATTTAATCATAGTGATAGCTTCTATTTAATAGAAACTATCTATTTATTTTTCTTTTTAGCTTATTTATAAGCACTTCTGCTATTTTATATTTTTATTAAATATCTTTTATATTATAGTAGTTTTGTAAATTTTTCCAGATTTTAATTTTGTCATCTAGTGGTTTTTAGATTTAATTTTAGTTTAATTAATAATTAATTAATATTAAGTAATTAAATAGCATAATTATATTTTATTAAGTAAAATATAGTTTTTATAATTTTTATAGCTTTTATATAAGTTATAACATTTTTAGGAATTTTTCTAGAATTTTTACTGTTCATATTATAGTATTTATAATTTAATTAGTTTAATTAAGTTTAATTAGTTAATAAATAATTAAATAGTTAATAATTAATTATAAATAGATAATTAGTGTTAAAAATATAATTTTAGTTTTAAAATAAGTTTTATAAGATTTTAGATTTTTCTAAATTTTAATTTTATTTTTCTAGACTTATTTTGTATTTTCTTATTATTTAAGTTATTAAATAGTTAATAATAGTTATTAATTAATAATAATTAATTAAAAAGTTTAAAAAATATTTTTCTTTTTCTAATAATTTTCTTAAGTCCTTAGGTTTGTAAAAGTTTAATTTTTATCTTTATAGCCTTTTTATTTATTTAATTTCACTTTTTATTTGGTACGTTTACGTTTATTTAAACTAAACGTACGTTTTTAATTTCTTTTACGTTTTTACGTTTCCTTATTTCAAGGTTTTGTTTATATAGCCTATTTGGGCTATTTTATTTCATCCTAGGGTAATCACTAATCACATACCCTTTCCTGTTCAATAATTCCCGATCACAGATCCGTTCTAACTCAGGATATCACATTTCCAAGGGACATAACGACCCGGGGACACTAAACTCCTTGGATTAACTTGAATTGGTTTCTAGACTGTTTGACTTTAGTTGTTGACCTTTCACAAGAGGTTGACTAATTTAAGTAGACGGTTCTGAGCCAATCAGTTTTGCAACATCGCAAAAAGTTTTACCTCTCAAGGTATCTTGAGAGATTTTGCTATCCACGAGGCAGTGTACCTGACAGTTGTAGTGTAGTAAATGGTAGGTCTGGGGGATTGATCGTTCTTTAGGGGAATAGTGTCTTTAGGATTGAAGTGTAAGTCAACTAGGTCTAAAGATAAAGGATGATTCTTGTTGTATTTTTATATTTTATGAAAAGCAATTAAAATCTCGGGTATTGGGAGAGTGGGCGGAATTAGTTGTTAGTCAACTAACCCAAAATTACTAATTAAACTAAAAAACAATAAAATAAATGACAATGAAAGTAAATGTGGTGAACTTCTATGTGAGTCAAGTGTGTTTACTTAGATTTCACTACTCCCTAGTCATCTCTTATTGATTTATTGAATTGTCATCATTGTTTAGTTGAAGAATTGTATTCCTTAATACCGGTATTGAGAGGGTGTACGTCCTTCCCCAACTCTATGAGTATCTATTTCTTCTTATGACGACACGTTTAGTATCCTATCATAGAATCATCAATATCTACTCATGCATTAAATACAATCAATAAAACCATAGTACACATCCGATTACATTTCTTAAGACATTCAAGCTTGTTACCGTATAGGAGATTAGCCAGTTTTCTTAAGCCTAACGCGAGTCAATCAACCAAACAATCAATAACAAATCAACAATCGATAATCAATAACTAGTTTTCATTAGATCTAAGTAAACACTAAGAAATCTAAGCTAACATGTTAATGTAAAGAAAAGGCAAACAATTAATCAAACAACACATAGAAATATTGATGATTAAAGGAAGAACTTATCTTTAATTGAACTTGAAAGAAAAGAGGGTTTGAAACCTTAAAAATTCTGTAAAATTCGGACTAGGGTTTTTCTCCCAGATTGTACTCTAAAGTTCCACACTTATGTATGAAAAAAATCCAAAACTATATATAGAGATACAAAGGTGACGGCGTCAGGTTATAAGTCCTGACGCCGTCATCTTTTTGTCATTAGGCTTTCGTGATGCCCAATCCAGCTGCTTGACGTTGTCACTTGTAATTTCCTCTGGGCCATCTCTTGTAACATTAATACCAGACGTCTTCTATTTACATGTGACTCCGTCATGTGTAATCCCACCAAAAGTTTTCTGGAGCGTCACTTGCAATTATTTCCACCTCTTGAATCTTCAAGTGACGACTTCACCTTGTAAAGCGTGATGTCGTCAGGTGTATTTTCCAACTTAGTATCTTGATTTTGTCTTTTTCTTCACTTTTGACTTCAAAAATGTCCAAAATGCTCCATTTTTTAGAATTCTCGTCCCAAGTACCTAAAATGAGAAAAGAAGCGATTTGAGGTAATATTTGACCATATATTCACGATTTAGGGCTTAAATGACCCCTAAAAACGTATCAAATAAATCCTTATAAAATACCCTTACATTTAGGATTTGCTTGTCCTCAAGCAAATGAGCTTTTATACCATTCAAAATACAAGTTATGGGTCATTTAACATTAATATAAAAGTAATTACAATAAATGATCATCCTACCTTAGTCAAAACAAGCACGGAAATTATATACTAGTACCTCACAGTAAGTGTTTGGATACTCTCATCTCTCGGGTGTTATAAGTTTATATATAACAAATGAAAATTGAAAAATATCTCTCACTACATGTTATAGCAAATAGATTACCATAGGCTTGGGAAAGGATCAAAACCTCCACCACTTTGGCGTAAGCACCTAGGATAAACTATCAAAGAGGTCTTTAAAGGGTTATAACGTTAGGTGTAGGGGTAAGGAAAAAAACACGGTTTGTTGGATAAAGGGATATTTTACAGGTGGCAAGTCAATTGTCTTATTTAATTACATATATAACGATGTGTTACTAAGGCAAGACTCGACTCAACTTACTACAACTCTTTTTGGTATTTTCAAGACACTCTTTGACTCAACATGAATAAAAGAAGCGGATGGTAGCCCGTATGGTTTTTTTTTTTTTTTTTTTTTTTTTTGGCATACACTTTTACTCTACCATCCAAAATAATTTATCAAAGGGAACTCGCTTTCCCCTTACACTTAAACTTTTACATAATTAAAAATAAATACTCGAATTAATATAATCAAAACATTTTAAGTGCTTTTAAAATATTAACGCACAAATGGGGGTAATAAATGATGTTCTTCCCTATTACTCCATAAAACTAGTACTTTACCCATGAGTCTCAATTGTCCCAAAATAATATGTACAAGATATGACTTGACTTAGCAACCATATAATCAATTAGACAATTAACTAAGGATTTAAACATGTAACAATAATGCACTAAAGATTAGTGCATACAAGGAAGGCTAAGGCGATTTGGGTGTACATTTGGGGGTGGATTATAAACAAATTCTTCATTTAAGTAAAATGCTTAATGTTAGTGTTGGTCCAGTAAACATAAATAAGAACTTCATTAATAATAAGGAACAAAAGTTACAAGATTACTCAATACCAACATGACTAACTAATAACATCTTCAACTTCTTCAAGGGGATAATTTCGGTATATTATCCCCATTCAATGACAAATAACTCTCATTGATCCAAGCTAAGCTTGAGATTCAATGAGAGGATCGATCATCCTATCAACTAATACTAAGTATTACATTTGTTTGTTTAGGATGGATACTATCCCTATTACAAACTAGACATATATATAGCTAAAAGTACAAAGCCACCATGTGATGGTTGGTGAGATGTCATGCATGTGGTCCCTCTTCATCTTCTTCTTTTGTAATAGCACCAACATTCCTTTTGGATGAGTCATAATAATATTCTCACTTCAATGACAATTTCTTGTACTTGTTTGACTTTCCATTTTAGAAGTTCCCAACTATATTTTTCAGTCTGTTTGTAGAGATAGCTTCTTCAGTGTCACTGAGATATTTGTCAAATCTCAATGACATTGGTCTTATTTGTAGCTTATATATTTTATTCACTGACACCGCATTAGTAAGTAAAAGCTACCTCACTAAATCTGTTTCAGTGAGTGACTCACTATTTTATTTAGTGAGTTAGGCTATTTTATTTTCAAATCCTTGTTAGGGCAATTGGGTCAATTTTTTGACCCAACAGTCTCCCCTTATTTGAATACACAAATAGCCTAATGTGATCGGTTTTAAATGAGGGACTGAAGGTTAATGTTGTAGGTTCAGTGAGTAAGGTTCGCTGACCAGGTTCATGGGTTCAGTGACCTTTTTCATTAACAAAGGGTTCAGTGACCTGGCAGTGCCCAAGGGTTCAATGACTTGGTAGTGCCCAAGGGTTCAGTGACCTAACGTTCAGGCACCTGGTTCAATTTTGATACATGATGAGGCGAAAAATAAACCGTTTTTAGGGGGTCATTTAAGCCCGGAATTGAATTTATTTGATCAAATATTGCCCTAAATCGTTCCTTTTGTGATTTTAGGTACTCTAGGAGTGAATTCTGGAAAAGGAAGCATTTTGGACGTTTTTGGAGCATAAAAGTGAAGAAAACGGCTTTCCATGCTGAGAACAGTACCTGACGGCGTCAAGAAGGAAATTGTGACGGCGTCAGGAGTAAAATCCATGACGACCCAGTGAAAACCTGAAGGCGTCAAGAGTTAATATGGTGACGGCCTGAAGAAGGATTACACGTGACGGCGTCAAACCTAGATCTAGGCAGTCCGAGAATTTATTTGGCGGCGAGATGACGGCGTCAGACATTTACTCTTGACGCCGTCACCTCACAAAATCTATATATACTTTTCTATTTTTCATTCATTAGGGGAGGAACTTGTGTGGAGAATACTAGGGTCGAACCTAATAAACCCTAGGTCGTTTGTAACATTTTTTTTAAGGGTTTTCACCCCTTGAAACCTTTCATGTTCAATTAAGATAAGTCCTCTTTCAATTCATTCAATATGTCTATGTGTTGTTTGAATATATCTTATGCTTGTCTTGATTTTAACATGCTAGGCTAGATCTTTCATGTGTTTGCTTAGATGTAATGAAACCTAGATGTTAATTATAGGTTGATTGCTTGTTTATAGTTGTAATGGATGAATGATGTCAATGTTAGGCTTAAGAAAACTGGCAGATCTCCATTGTGTAACTTGCTTGAACGTCTTAAGAAACATGAACCGATGTGTACTAGGTTTTATTGGTTGTATTTAATGCATGAGCGAATTCTAGTGATCCCATGTTAGGAGCTTCTTAGCCGGCTCGACATAGGAGTGAAGTAGGAGCTTATAGGATTGGGGAAGTAAGTACGCCACCCCATGAATGGTATTAAGGAATACAATCCGTCATCCACGCAATTGTAACAAGTAATTAACCTGTAAAAGATATCTAGGGAGTAGTGAAATCTAAGTAAACACAATTCTCCCATATATTGCTCACACCACTATCATAATTTATTTTATTTTCATTTTTGTTATTTTATTTTGATTGCATCTTAGTAATTGGGTTAGTTGATTAGCAACTAATTTCGCCAACTCCTTCAAAACTGAGATTTTTATTTGCTTTTCATAAAACCTAAAAATACAAAAATAATCATCTCTCATCTCTAGACCTAGTCTTTAGGTTTTCTAATCCTAGCGACACTATTCCCAAGTTGAACGATCAATCCCCCGGTACTTGTCACTATACTATACTACAACGATCAGGTACACTGCCTGGTGGGGGTTGTAAGCTTCTCGAGATCCCTCGAGAGGTAAAGCCTGGTGCAACTCCCATGCATCAAGTTTTTGGCGCCGCAGCCTGGGGAATAGTTATTGTCTAGGTTAGGATCTCTTTTTATTAGGTCTACTTGCTAGATTCCTTTCTAGTAAGATTTTATTTTTATTTTTTTTAGGTTCTCTTTAGTCTATCTTATTTCTTCGTGTTTTTGTTCGTAACTCTTTGCCATCCGACATCATGGAAGATGGTAACATCTTTAAACTCATCAACCCACCACAACAAGACCACCCACAAAACCCACCACTAGCTAACCAACCTCTTAGGCCCCGAACCCTAGGAGACTATTCCCGACCTAGCCACCAAGGCTATCGAAACACCATTGAGCTCACCCAATGAGCCAATGTGTCTCCCTTGTGACCCGACACCATCCGGTTGGTGCAAAGCGGATGTGCATTCCATGGACTTCATTCCGAAGATCCAAATCAACATCTCAAGGACTTCCTTAAAATCATAGATTCTATAGACCTTGATGCTACAACTAGAGAGTCAACCCGATCACGCCTATTCCAATTCTCTCTACGTGATCAAGCTAGTCAATGGCTTGAGCGTTTATCCGCGGGATCCATCACCTCATGGGATGATCTCACCACTCGCTTCCTTGCCCAATTTTTCCCACCGGGAAAGACTGCGATGCTTAGAAATGACATTTTGATGTTTGAACATAACAACATCAAAGGTGAAACTTTCTACGAAGCATGGGCTCGTTTCAAGGATCTACTCCAAAAAGTCCCTCATCATGGTATAAATCTTTGGTTATTAGTTCAGATTTTCTATGACCATGTCGACTATCACACTAAACGTACAATCGATAGAGCCGCGGGAGGTAGATTGCGTGATAAGGACGCCGAGGAGTCTTGGGCAATTATTGAAGAGCTTGCCGCCGATAATCAATAGTTATGGGTGTTTAATCATACTATAAAAGCGGCCATTAACGCAATCTCAACACCTGGAGGGGCTAACCAAATCTCTGATGAACTCCTATGCAAACTTGAGGCAAAAGTTGACTATTTTGAGGAAAGGCAAAAGAGGCCCTTAAGTCCTAGACGGGCTACTGTCAATTCTGTTTCGAAAATGACTTCAACGCCCTTATCAGATTCACCCTCTAGAGAGAATGTTGAGACCCTTCAAAACTATGCCCCACCTTATTCCCCTCCCGAGAAACTTAGCCCGGAATTTGAAGCCAGAATGAGAGAGTACATGGCAACTCATTCGGATCGGCTTGCTAGATTCGAGGAAGCAGTTTATAAACAAAAAGAGGAGATGCAAGAGAAAATGAATGAGATGATGAGCCTGATAGAAGAGTATGCCAACCAGAAAACCCCCGAAAGGATATTACTATGGAAAGAAAGCGTCATCCCCACTACCCGATTTGTTAATTCCATCACAATTGTCCACACAGATAACGAGAAAGTAGAAACCCCTAGTGAACAAACCGTGGAAGAACCGCCAAAATCCTAATCCTTAAGTTACTACCTGAAACATGATATAAACAAAAGCACTATAACAAATTGGATAAAGGGTGATGGGCGTAACCAATCTTCCAAACAGGGTTCGGAGAAGGAGGAAGAGGGAAAAGATGAGTATGATACATTACCTGGGGGACCGATATTCGAGAAACTATTGGTACAAAAAGTGGTTACTAAGCAGATGGCGTGTGGGAACTTTGAGATACCGGCCAGCATCGGGAATTTGAAATATCTAACTGCTTTCACCGACCAAGGATCAGAAGTAAATCTTATGCTCCTAACTATCTACACCCAACTAACGTCAAAAATGCCAGTCCCCACTCGTGTTAGGCAGTCCTTCACTGGACATTCTTACGTGTACCCCCTGGGAATCGCAGAAGATGTGTTGGTCAATGTCGCAGGATTCATGTATCCCATTGATTTTATGATCATCGATGATAAGGGAGATAGGTGCATGCCAATAATCCTTGGGGCACCATTCCTCACCACCGCTAGAGCTGTCATTAAGTATGAAGGTAGAAAAATTGAGCTTAAATCAGGAAAAAGAAAGATTAGCTTTCCCATGACCCCGCAATATGGACAAGAGAGTTTGAGGGGGGAGAAAGCTCAAAAACATTATATCTTATTTTGTTTTCTATGATTTGTTAGCATATATAGATTGCCACCGATTTTACGCGAGGTTGCCTTGTCTGTTTTCTCAGGTTTTACAGGTTATGTATGACAAGAAGATGATTTATATTCTGGAAGGGAAGCTTTGATTGTTCATTTTCTTGGAGGAAGATCTAACCTGGCTACCTTATTATCCATACCGAGCGAATCAGGGGATTATTTGATTTCATTCGTTTTACTTATTTCACTTTTACATTTTTTACTTGAACATTGGGGACAATGTTCATTCTAAGTGTAAGGGGAGGGTAAAATGATGATACCTTACAGATACACTTTCGCTTGAGTTTGTTTGTTTGATAGTAGATGTGTAATAAAACAATGAGAAATACTTGTTAGTGCAATTTTAGCGCCAAATTTAAAATTTTTTACAACATTTAGGAGTGAAACTTTAGCCATAGCAAGCGTCTCATGGATAGGAGATTGTATGACTAGGACAAAACCGTACCATTCAGAAAAATTTTCCACCCAAATATGTGAGGTTCGCCTTTAGATTTGATAGAAAAAGCATTTACTACTAGTGCTTATGAGTGTACCGGTAGCATTTAGATTCTAGAACTTGCGTTAGTGATGCATCCCTAGACCGCTAGTGAGACTACATTCGTGTAGTAGAATTTACTACATGATAAGAGGCATTAGGATCACCCTTGTGTTAAACCCGTATTATAATTACTTTACCATTTAAGTCATATTACTTGGCTAGTAAAGTCAACGAAATTTTCCCACACCTTAGCGTTGTACTCATTTTTAGTGCACGAAACCCCTAGTACACCCCTCAGAGCCTATCTTTTCGTTTCTAACTTTAAGCATCTTACTTAAAGGAAGAATTTGTTACAACCCACTTAAATGTACACCCAAATCGCCCTAGCCTTCCGTGTATGCACTAATCTTTAGTGCATTATTGTTATTTGTTTAAACCCTTAGTTAATTATCTAATTGATTACATGGTTGCTAAGTCGAGTCATATCCTTGTACATATTGTTTTGGGACGATTGGGACTCATTGGTATAGTACTTATTTTATGGAGTAATGGGGAAGAACATCATATATTACCCCCAAATGTGCGTTAATCTTAAAAGTACTCCAAGTGTTTTGATTTTCTTAATTCGAGTCATTAGATTAGTTTATTGTAAAGTATGTAAAAATTCAAGTGTAAGGGGAATATTCATTCCCTATGATGTATCATCTTGGATGGTAGGGTAAATGTGTATGCAAAAAAAAAAAAAAAAAAAAAAAAAAAAAAAAAAAAAAAAAAAAATCGAAAAAATTAGGAAAAAGAAAAAAAAAATAGAAAATGAAAAGAGAAAAACATACGGACTACCATCCTGTTTCATTCTATGTTCATTTTATGTTTTTGTTATTTTTGATTTATTAGCTTAAGTCGAGTCTAGTCTTGGCTTAGCAACGCCATATTGTACATGTAATTAACCAAGATTGTTAACTCGCCACCAGTAAAGACTGCCTATATCCAACAAAGCCGTGTTTTCCATATCCCTACACCTAACGTTACAACCCTTTAAAAAACCTCTTTGATAGTTTATCCTAGGTGCTTACGCCATGTGGTGGAGGTTTGATCCTTTCCCAAGCCTATGGTAATCTATTTTTCTATGACAGGTAGTGAGAGATGTTTTCCATTTCCATATTGTGATATTACTTTATTACACCCGAGAGATGTGAGTATCTAAACACTATTTGTGAGGTGCTAGCATATGACCTCCGTGCTTGTCTTTGGTCTTTAGTAGAACGATTATTTGTTGTAATTACTTTTATATTAGCGTTAAATGACCCCTAACTTGTATTTTGACTAGAATAAAAGCACATTTGCTTGAGGACAAGCAAATCTCAACTGTAAGGGTATATGATGAGGCAAAAAATGAACCGTTTTTAGGGGTCACTTAAGCCCGGAATTGAATTTATTTGATCAAATATTGCCCTAAATCATTCCTTTTGTGATTTTAGGTACTTTGGGAGTGAATTCTGGAAAAGGAAACATTTTGGACGCTTTTGGAGCATAAAAGTGAAGAAAACGGCAAAGACTTAATTTTCCATGCTGAGAACAGTACCTGACGGCGTCAAGAAGGAAATTGTGATGGCGTCAGGAGTAAAATCCATGACGACCCAGTGAAAACCTGAAGGCGTCAAGAGAAGGGCGTCAAGAGTTAATATGGTGACGGCCTGAAGAAGGATTACACGTGACGGCGTCAAACCTAGATCTAGGCAGTCCGAGAATTTATTTGGCGGCGAGATGACGGCGTCAGACATTTACTCTTGACGCCGTCGCCTCACAAAATCTATATATACTTTTCTATTTTTCATTCATTAGGGGAGGAACTTGTGTGGAGAATATTAGGGTCGAACCTAATAAACCCTAGGTCGTTTGTAACAGTATTTTCAAGGGTTTTCACCCCTTGAAACCTTTCATGTTTAATTAAGATAAGTCCTCTTTCAATTCATTCAATATGTCTATGTGTTGTTTGAATATATCTTATGCTGGTCTTGATTTTAACATGCTAGGCTAGATCTTTCATGTGTTTGCTTAAATGTTGTTGGGAATCATCCTAACACGTAAATGGAACGACATTTACGGGATTACATTAGTTATCCTATTTAGTCAAAACACAAGGACTAGTTATGTAATATTCCAATAGTTGTTATGTGTTAGGCTATATAAGCCCTTCTAGACTTCACTAGGAGGGTGAGACTAGTATGTGTAACTTTACCTTTCTTATTTCAATAAAACACATAGTATTTCCCTTCTCTCTCTACTCTCTCTCACTAACCATGGGTTTCATCTTCTTCCACCAAACCCGACCTCCCGAATCACATAATCAACATAAAACTATCATCCATCAAGTGGCATCAGAGCGAGGTTATTTGTTTTGGTTGATTTGTGATGTTATCTTGTTAGAAAAAAATGTCTATCTTTAAAGCTGCTAACTGTTATTCGAGTGGGTTTTTCAATGTTTACACATTTTTTTTGTCATAACAGTTGCTATAACAGTTTTATGGTATCAACTGGTGAAAAAGTTTTAAACTTTCATTTACAGTTGTACAAATCTGCTTCTTGGTCTATTAGTCCAAACTTCGCATTTTTTTTGTAATACTTATCCTTTTTGACAGTTTTTGTACTGTACCGTGAATTATCTTGTGGTCAAATATATCATCGGAACTTAATCGGAAAATTGGTCGGAAAAGGCGTCGGTGACTTGGTCAACAGATCACAACCCTTAAGTTTCGAAATTTCTTGTAAAGAACTTTTCGAGCAAGTTTCAAAACCCTAAAGTTTCGAAATTCTTGTATAAGAATTTTTGAAAAATTTAAAAGTTTCGAAAAGTTTTTTTTAAGTTTCGAAAATTTCTAAATGCTTCGAAAATTTTAAAAGTTTCGAAAAGTTTAATATCAAAACTTTCGAAATTTTTTTTAAGCTTCGAAATATTTCAATACTTTCGAAAATTTAAATGTTTCGGAAAGTTACTAGAATGAAGGAGATGAAGAGCAGACCAAGACCATTGACCACAAACAAAACTACCACAACTCATTGACTTCAGTGTTATTCCATCATCAGTCAAGACCAAACCAAAATGAAACTTATAAAAAAACTCGACTGATAACAAATCGAAGCAACCACAGCCTCAACCAAACCTTAAATGTCACCATCTCTCCACATCACACCGTATCAATCTACAAGACTCGGAACTGAAAATTAAATATACAACAATCTCAGTCATTGTTCACCTTTGTGCATCAATCTTTAAAAGATATTTGTGCGTGAACTTTTAACATCACCGATCAATAATTTTTGAAGCATAGCTTCTCTTTTATATCCGAAATGAAAGAAAAGATTTATAACAATATTGTTATAATCATTTCTTTGTTTCGATTTGTGTGGTTCAATTTGGGCTAAAACGTACAAAGAAAGGTTGTGGATTGATTTCGATAGAAAGGGACAGATTTGTTATTTGCTTTTGTGGACTGGTGATTTTTTGTTTGACTGCACGAAGAGAGAAATGAAGTGTGGGGGCGGATGAGAAAGTGTGAGAGATTAGGGTTTGATAATATGAGTGAGATTAGGGATTGTGAAATTTTATTACTGGAGTGGATCGAGTATTACTTGCAGTCTTGGGCCCGGGTTACACTTCATTTGGGTCGAACTGTGTAGTGGACTAAGCTTAATATCACTCATTTGAATTGGGCTGGATTAAATGGTTAATAGACTGAAGTACTGGTGTTGGGCTGTCTTATTATTCCAATAATGCATAATATGTTTGGCTGAAAATTTAATTACTAATGTATAATATACATTATGCAAAATTTGGGATAATATTTGGCAAAAAAGTGTGGTATTTTGGTGTTACAAATTTTTCACGGGGATACATTTTTGACAAGATCGGGAACCATTATCAAGTTCATTAAACTGTCAAAAAGGCTAGATTTAGGCATTTAACTGCAAGATGTGACTACGGCGTTTATTCACTATTATTTATTTGAGGTTGAAGTGGAATTTCATGGGCGCGTGTACTTAGTATCTGAAGAAATCGGGGTTGGTTGGATGCATGATTCTTCGAGATCCTTGTTCGAGCTTTTATTCGTACAAATGACCAAGACTTGAGTTGTCTAGTTATACCTGATGTAAGGAGTTACGTTGTTGTGCTCACAGTGTATAGCTATCACTTTAAAGGAGTTACGTTGTAGTGCTCAAGTGTCACCAAAAGATGTGGATGATTCAAGAGACTTTCATATACATTTAAGGAAGGTTGGATGGGTATATGATTTCCTACCATTATTGAAATTCTCAGTATTGGTTCTTAGTCAGACAATAGTGCAAGTTTAAGTCACAAGTTCGGGTTATTTTACTTTAGTCTCAAGTTCGTCATATTGGGTTTTCTCCATCAGTGGTCACTACAAAGAGCCGACAAAATGATAATGGGGTTGGTAAAGAGTTAGTTGAGAGGAGTATAAAAGAGTAGAGATGTTTATCAGCAGTTGATTCTCACGGGCTATTTATGATAATTCACACATAATCGGTTGATTGGACATATGGGGTTACGCTGCCTCCGTTTCCATCGTAAACATAGTGTGTATGCTTCTGATTCCGCAAAGACATCGTGGGGGAAGAGAGAGTGGGTTTTCTTTTGCTTCTTTGACTTTTCTTGATTTCTTTGCGAAAACACTCATTTTCCACAAGGATCTGCAATTAGGGGGAAGAAATGTGCACATCAGGGACGCATAATAGACTCACGTGATCGGGCTTACAATTTAATTACTACCGGAGAGACGTCCGCAGAGATGATCAGTGGTTCAGTTTTTTGATTTTTAGTGTACTCATTTCAACTCTCGCGGGTTATGAAGTGTGAAGTTGCCTACTTAAGTGAGAAGATCTTGTTGATTTCTTACATGTTACCCCCGAACGGAGCTTCCGCATTGAGTACAACTGTGATTAAGTGACTAGTCAGATTTGCTTGGTGTGGTTTACGATGTTATCTACAAATTCCGCTGCGTACTCAAAACTTCAATAGTTAGAAGACATGTTGACTACATCAAAGTTTCGAATCTGCTGAAGACGGTTGTCAGTTTGGGGGGAAGCTGATTCAGAAACTTCGCCAAAAAGAAGTGTACGGAGAAGCTACTAAAGACATGCAGCATGAACTGGGGGGAAGTTAATCCATTTCATGCATATTACATCATTTGCCTACAAGTGAAGATAAAGTTCTCAAGCCGAGGTACAAGATGAAGACAAAGAGTGTCAACTGTAGTCATCCTCAGCACTTGAAGAGCTGATGAAGACCATTGTACTTGTAGGAAATGTTGTAAGTAATCCCTTATGTCGCCCCATTGGGGGAAGATTGTTGGGAATCATCCTAACACGTAAATGGAACGACATTTACGGGATTACATTAGTTATCCTATTTAGTCAAAACACAAGGACTAGTTATGTAATATTCCAATAGTTGTTATGTGTTAGGCTATATAAGCCCTTCTAGACTTCACTAGGAGGGTGAGACTAGTGTGTGTAACTTTACCTTTCTTATTTCAATAAAACACATAGTATTTCCCTTCTCTCTCTACTCTCTCTCACTAACCATGGGTTTCATCTTCTTCCACCAAACCCGACCTCCCGAATCACATAATCAACATAAAACTACGATCCATCAGATGTAATGAAACCTAGATGTTAATTATAGGTTTATTGCTTGTTTATAGTTGTAATGAATGAATGATTTCAATGTTAGGCTTAAGAAAACTGGCAGATCTCCATTGTGTAACTTGCTTGAACGTCTTAAGAAACATGAACCAATGTGTACTAGGTTTTATTGGTTGTATTTAATGCATGAGCGAATTCTAGTGATCCCATGTTAGGAGCTTCTTAGCCGGCTCGACATAGGAGTGAAGTAGGAGCTTATAGGATTGGGGAAGTAAGTACGCCACCCCATGAATGGTATTAAGGAATACAATCCGTCATCTACGCAATTGTAACAAGTAATTAACCTGTAAAAGATATCTAGGGAGTAGTGAAATCTAAGTAAACACAATTCTCCCATATATTGCTCACACCACTATCATAATTTAGTTTATTTTCATTTTTGTTATTTTATTTTGATTGCATCTTAGTAATTAGGTTAGTTGATTAGCAACTAATTCCGCCCAACTCCTTCAAAACCGAGATTTTTATTTGCTTTTCATAAAACCTAAAAATACAAAAATAATCATCCCTCATCTCTAGACCTAGTCTTTAAGTTTTCTAATCCTAGCGACACTATTCCCAAGTTGAACGATCAATCCCCCGGTACTTGTCACTATACTATACTACAACGATCAGGTACACTGCCTGGTGGGGGTTGTAAGTTTCTCGAGATCCCACGAGAGGTAAAGCCTGGTGCAACTCCCATGCATCAAGTTTTTGGCGCCGCAGCCTGGGGAATAGTTATTGTCTAGGTTAGGATCTCTTTTTATTAGGTCTACTTGCTAGATTCCTTTCTAGTAAGATTTTATTTTTATTTTTTTTAGGTTCTCTTTAGTCTATCTTATTTCTTCGTGTTTTTGTTCGTAACTCTTTGCCATCCGACATCATGGAAGATGGTAACATCTTTGAACCCATCAACCCACCACAACAAGACCACCCACAAAACCCACCACTAGCTAACCAACCTCTTAGGCCCCGAACCCTAGGAGAGTATTCCCGACCTAGCCACCAAGGCTATCGAAACACCATTGAGCTCACCCAAGGAGCCAATGTGTCTCCCTTGCGATCCGACACCATCCGGTTGGTGCAAAGCGGATGTGCATTCCATGGACTTCGTTCTGAAGATCTAAATCAACATCTCAAGGACTTCCTTAAAATCGTAGATTCTATAGACCTTGATGCTACAACTAGAGAGTCAACCGATCATGCCTATTCCAATTCTCTCTACGTGATCAAGCTAGTCAATGGCTTGAGCGTTTATCCGCGGGATCCATCACCTCATGGGATGATCTCACCACTCGCTTCCTTGCCCAATTTTTCCCACCGGGAAAGACTGCGATGCTTAGAAATGACATTTTGATGTTTCAACAACATCAAGGTGAAACTTTCTACGAAGCATGGGCTCGTTTCAAGGATCTACTCCCAAAAGTCCCTCATCATGGTATAAATCTTTGGTTACTAGTTCAGATTTTCTATGACCATGTCGACTATCACACTAAACGTACAATCGATAGAGCCACGGGAGGTAGATTGCGTGATAAGGACGCCGAGGAGTATTGGGCAATTATTGAAGAGCTTGCCGCCGATAATCAAGAGTTATGGGAGTTTAATCATACTATAAAAGCGGCCATTAACGCAATCTCAACACCTGGAGGGGCTAACCAAATCTCTGATGAACTCCTATGCAAACTTGAGGCAAAAGTTG
The DNA here is from genome assembly GCA_030686995.1 of Artemisia argyi. Taxonomy (NCBI): domain Eukaryota; kingdom Viridiplantae; phylum Streptophyta; class Magnoliopsida; order Asterales; family Asteraceae; genus Artemisia; species Artemisia argyi. The sequence goes on from CM060697.1 coordinate 34,667,361, forward strand.
ACTATTTTGAGGAAAGGCAAAAGAGGCCCTTAAGTCCTAGACGGGCTACTGTCAACTCTGTTTCGAAAATGACTTCAACGCCGTTATCAGAGTCACCCTCTAGAGAGAATGTTGAGACCCTTCAAAACTATGCCCCACCTTATTCCCCTCCCAAGAAACTTAGCCCGGAATTTGAAGCCAGAATGAAAGAGTACATGGCAACTCATTCGGATAGGCTTGCTAGATTCGAGGAAGCAGTTTATTAACAAAAAGAGGAGATGCAAGAGAAAATGAATGAGATGATGAGCCTGATGGAAGAGTATGCCAACCAGAAAACCCCCGAAAGGATATTACTAAGGAAAGAAAGCATCATCCCCACTACCCGATTTGTTAATTCTATCACAATTGTCCACACAGATAACGAGAAAGTAGAAACCCCTAGTGAACAAACCGTGGAAGAACCGCCAAAATCCCAATCCTTAAGTTACTACCTGAAACATGATATAAACGAAAAGCACTATAATAAATTGGATTAAGGGTCATGGGCGTAACCAATCTTCCAAACAGGGTTCGGAGAAGGAGGAAGAGGGAAAAGATGAGTATGATACATTACCTGGGGGACCGATATTCAAGAAACTATTGGTACAAAAAGTGGTTACTAAGCAGATGGCGTGTGGGAACTTTGAGATACCGGCCAGCATCGGGAATTTGAAATATCTAACTGCTTTCGCCGACCAAGGATCGGAAGTAAATCTTATGCCCCTAACTATCTACACCCAACTAACGTAAAAAATGCCAGTCCCCACTCGTGTTAGGCTGTCCTTCGCTGGACATTCTTACATGTACCCCCTGGGAATCGCGGAAGATGTGTTGGTCAATGTCGCAGGATTCATGTATCCCATTGATTTCCCATGACCCCGCAATATGGACAAGAGAGTTTGAGGGGGAGAAAGCTCAAAAACAACATTGACACATCACCTATTCATATTCTGGAGAAAATACTTGCATGGGAGGCAAGAATCAAAAGCTACAAGGAGACTGAACATGAAAAAAGCAAAAGCAATGAAGTTCATGTCGAGTTCGAACATAGTCAACCAACGAGGAGTCATGTACCATTTGAGAAAGGGAACTTAGTGCTCTTAAGACACTTGGAGATAACGATACCTCCCGATAAACAGAGTCCATGGTGGTATGGGCCTTTCACAATCGAAAGCATAAGCCAAGATGGGATGGCTAACTTGAGAAGTAAAGGAGGAGGAGAGGTGATTGCAAGTATCGAAAGATTGAGACACCACCACCATGATAGTAATGACCGAAACTACATGGGGTACATCATCTCAAAGGATGAGATCACGTAGTAACCCATGACCTTGAGTCTAGCTACAAGACTCGTAAATAAAGAAAAGCGCTTCTTGGGAGGCAACCCATGTTTTGTGTGATTTTTATTTTGATTGTTATTTGCTTCCGTATGCATGCTTCATTTTTATTGTTGGTAAATCATGTTTCAAACTAAAATAGTGAAAATACTTTACTTTGTTGTTTGGCCGAGTCTTAACTTCATCCAAAGGTATTTCGCAAAAGATAAGTGTAATGGGAAACCCCAAATATGTTTTTAAGAAACAAAAACCGATCATGATTCTCCACAATATTAAGTGAACATGTATATTCGTATTTGTTAGAGTCAAATGCTTGTATCTAGTCATAATGATGTTTTGCAGGATTTTTCAGGAACTAGGACGAAGTTTTTCCAGAAATTTTCCGGAAACTTAACATAAGAATTTCTGCAGGTCACTTCTCACGGCGTCATGAGTTTACTCTTGACGGCGTCACGTGTAAAATTCTGGAAATTTTACCAGTTTTGTTTTTCTAACGGAGTCTTAAAGTTTTTGTCGAATCTGTAGTTTTATAATCTCCAGGAAATCTGCAAACATCATTCCACAAGCATTATATCTTATTTTGTTTTCTAGGATTTGTTAGCATATATAGATTGCCACCGATTTTACGCGAGGTTGCCTTGTCTGTTTTCTCAGGTTTTACAGGTTATGTATGACAAGAAGATGATTTATATTCTGGATGGGAAGCTTTGATTGTTCATTTTCTTGGAGGAAGATCTAACCTGGCTACCTTATTATCCATACCGAGCGAATCAGGGGAGTATTTGATTTCATTCGTTTTACTTATTTCACTTTTACATTTTTTACTTGAACATTGGGGACAATGTTCATCCTAAGTGTAAGGGGAGGGTAAAATGATGATATCTTACAGATACACTTTCGCTTGAGTTTGTTTGTTTGCTAGTAGATGTGTAATAAAACTATGAGAAATACTTGTTAGTGCAATTTTAGCGCCAAATTTAAATTTTTTTACAACATTTAGGAGTGAAACTTTAGCCATAGCAAGCGTCTCAAGGATAGGAGATTGTATGACTAGCACAAAACCGTACCATTCAGAAAAATTTTCCACCCAAATATGTGAGGTTCGCCTTTAGATTTGATAGGAAAAGCATTTACTACTAGTGCTTATGAGTGTACCGGTAGCATTTAGATTCTAGAACTTGTGTTAGTGATGCATCCCAAGACCGCTAGTGAGACTACATTCGTGTAGTAGGATTTACTACATGATAAGAGGCATTAGGATCACCCTTGTGTTAAACCCGTATTATAATTACTTGACCATTTAAGTCATATTACTTAGCTAGTAAAGTCAACTAATTTTTCCCACACCTTAGCGTTGTACTCATTTTTAGTACACGAAACCCCTAGTACACCCCTCCGAGCCTATCTTTTCATTTCTAACTTTAAGCATCTTACTTAAAGGAAGAATTTGTTACAACCCACTTAAATGTACACCCAAATCGCCTTAGCCTTCCGTGTATGCACTCATCTTTAGTGCATTATTGTTATTTGTTTAAACCCTTAATTAATTATCTAATTGATTACATGGTTGCTAAGTCGAGTCATATCCTTGTACATATTGTTTTGGGACGATTGGGACTCATGGGTAAACTACTTATTTTATAGAGTAATGGGGAAGAACATCATATATTACCCCCAAATGTGCGTTAATCTTAAAAGTACTCCAAGTGTTTTGATTTTCTTAATTCGAGTCATTAGATTAGTTTACTATAAAGTATGTAAAAATTCAAGTGTAAGGGGAATATTCATTCCCTACGATGTATTATTTTGGATGGTAGGGTAAGAGTGTATGAAAAAAAAAATCGAAAAAATCAAGAAAAAAAAAAGAAACAGAAAAGAGAAAAACATACGGACTACCATCCCTTTTCATTCTATGTTCATTTTATGTTTTTGTTATTTTTGATTTATTAGCTTAAGTCGAGTCTAGTCTTGGCTTAGCAACGCCATATTGTACATGTAATTAACCAAGATTGTTAACTCGCCACCAGTAAAGACTGCCTACATCCAACAAAGCCGTATTTTCCATATCCCTACACCTAACGTTACAACCCTTTAAAAAACCTCTTTGATAGTTTATCCTAGGTGCTTACGCCATGTGGTGGAGGTTTGATCATTTCCCAAGCCTATGGTAATCTATTTTGCTATGACAGGTAGTGAGAGATGTTTTCCATTTCTATATTGTGATATTACTTTATTACATCCGAGAGATGTGAGTATCTAAACACTATTTGTGAGGTGTTAGCATATGACCTCCGTGCTTGTCTTAGGTCTTTAGTAGAACGATTATTTGTTGTAATTACTTTTATATTAGCGTTAAATGACCCCTAACTTGTATTTTGACTAGAATAAAAGCGCATTTGCTTGAGGACAAGCAAATCTCAAGTGTAAGGGTATATGATGAGGCGAAAAATGAACCGTTTTTAGGGGTCATTTAAGCCCGGAATTGAATTTATTTGATCAAATATGGCCCTAAATCGTTCCTTTTATGATTTTAGGTACTTTGAGAGTGAATTCTGGAAAAGGAAGCATTTTGGACGTTTTTGGCGCATAAAAGTGAAGAAAACGGCAAAGACTTAATTTTCCATGCTGAGAACAGTACCTGACGGCGTCAAGAAGGAAATTGTGATGGCGTCAAGAGTAAAATCTATGACGACCCAGTGAAAACCTGAAGGCGTCAAGAGTTAATATGGTGACGGCCTGAAGAAGGATTACACGTGACGGCGTCAAACCTAGATCTAGGCAGTCCGAGAATTTATTTGGCGGCGAGATGACGGCGTCAGACATTTACTCTTGACGTCGTCACCTCACAAAATCTATATATACTTTTCTATTTTTCATTCATTAGGGGAGGAACTTGTGTGGAGAATACTAGGGTCGAACCTAATAAACCCTAGGTCGTTTGTAACATTATTTTTAAGGGTTTTCACCCCTTGAAACCTTTCATGTTCAATTAAGATAAGTCCTCTTTCAGTTCATTCAATATGTCTATGTGTTGTTTGAATATATCTTATGCTTGTCTAGATTTTAACATGCTAGGCTAGATCTTTCATGTGTTTGCTTAGATGTAATGAAACCTAGATGTTAATTATAGGTTGATTGCTTGTTTATAGTTGTAATGGATGAATGATGTCAATGTTAGGCTTAAGAAAACTGGCAGATCTCTATTGTGTAACTTGCTTGAACGTCTTAAGAAACATGAACCGATGTGTACTAGGTTTTATTGGTTGTATTTAATGCATGAGCGAATTCTAGTGATCCCATGTTAGGAGCTTCTTAGCCGGCTCGACATAGGAGTGAAGTAAGAGCTTATAGGATTGGGGAAGTAAGTACGCCACCCCATGAATGGTATTAAGGAATACAATCCGTCATCCACGCAATTGTAACAAGTAATTAACCCGTAAAAGATATCTAGGGAGTAGTGAAATCTAAGTAAACACAATTCTCCCATATATTGCTCACACCACTATCATAATTTAGTTTATTTTCATTTTTGTTATTTTATTTTGATTCCATCTTAGTAATTGGGTTAGTTGATTAGCAACTAATTCCGCTTAACTCCCTCAAAACCGAGATTTTTATTTGCTTTTCATAAAACCTAAAAATACAAAAATAATCATCCCTCATCTCTAGACCTAGTCTTTGGTTTTCTAATCCTAGCGACACTATTCCCAAGTTGAACGATCAATCCCCCGGTACTTGTCACTATACTATACTACAACGATCAGGTACACTGCCTGGTGGGGGTGGTAAGCTTCTCGAGATCCCTCGAGCGGTAAAGCCTGGTACAACTCCCACGCATCAATACATCATGGTCCATCCTCCTTTTTTTGTGGTTCAGTGACCTGGGGTTCAGGGACAAAGGTTCAGGGTCAGTTTTGTGCTTCAGTGAGTAAGGGGACCTGGTTCAATTATGATACATCAGTGTCCTCCCTTATTTTTCACTTTACTTTCTCAGAATACAAAATTTGCAATTTTTAGTATACAGAAGTTACAACAATTTCTGAGTTACACATTTTTTCAACCCCTGATGTTGCGACATATTATGGGTCTACCGCGCTTTCGCTGCTATTCTTTGATAGATACCATTAGCCTGAACTTATTAGCACCCTTTGATTTTTCTATACCATTGATACTTTCAGATTGAATCACCAACACACTGAACAAGTTCAATCACTATTATTAGTGATTATCAACTCAACTCGACAAGGCCATATTTAGCCTTTACACTTCCTGAGCTATGACCCGAACACTGAATGACAAACCATCTTTGACTTATCTTGGAACCCATGACATACCCACTGATGACCAATCTTCGCCGGATTAAATCAGACCTAGTATCACTTCTCAGCCCCCTTGAGTTTCACCACAATCTCGATTTTTATTGTCATCATAGACAAAACTTCACAACACATTCAGGCTAAGCCTGAAGATACCAACTCTCTGATTTTTTTTCAGTCACACACTTATCACATACTGAACATGTCTTTTTAGGTCCTTGACTCACGATTTCAACCCAAACACACCCTGACTTTTTAGTTACATAATCAGTAGGCTAAGCCTAATAACCACAACCTGAACTTCATAGGTTCCTGGTGAACTTTGTTTATCACTGCTTGATTTAGTAAGTACTCCCTGAGTTATAAGCAGACCCATTTTCTTTTCATAAATCCACATTATCTTCACTCTCCACTTTATCTTCATTACTCCCTGAGTTGCAAATCCCAATTTCATATCCACCTGATCTTTATCAGAGTTTGAACAACTCCTTTTCACCAACCCCCTTAATCAGTTTCACAATTTTAATCCCAAACACAATCTCAGTTTTTATTAAAATTAAATAAACCCAACAACAAATCTTCGTTTTGGATGACTTATCATGACTTTGACTCGACCCCGACCCCAAATCCGAGTTAGTTTCTTTTTGTTTGTGATGGATATATGAGGCTTTTGAGATCGATATCTGGGTTTGGATTTGGTGATATGTTTTTTTGATCAGTTATTTGGTTTTGGATCGAGGGTATTTGATTGGCTCTAAACAGTCAGATAATATTAACCAAGTTATGGTCAACAAGTCAGACAGCCTAAACCAATACTCCGGTGAGTTTAGTGTTTCCCCGGATCGTTAGATCCCAACGAGATGTGAAATCTGAAATAAAACGACTTTAAGATCAGGTGAATTGAACAGGAAAAGGGTTTAAATGAGTTGTACTACTGAAATATAAGAGAAAATAGCTTTAATAAGCTAAATTAACTAAAACGTGAAATCAGATAAGTACACGCGAAAAAGGGACTGAAAAACGTAAACGTTTATTAATTAAACGTAAACAAAAACAAATTTACTTATAGTAAGATTTTATAAGCCTTAGGGGCTTAAATGCAAATTAAATAAATTTAAAATATTTATTTTATAATTAAAAACTATTTAATTAATTATTTTTATTTAATAACTATTTATTAATTATCTAATAATTAACTATCAAATATGAAAATGTAAAATAAGTCTAGAAAATTAAAATTAAAATTTCTAAAAATCTAAAATATTATAAAACTTATTTTAAAATTAAAATTATATTTTTCACACTATTTATCTATTTATTATTAATTAATTATTATTTAATTATTATTTAACTAATTATATTGATTAACTTATTTAAAATTACTGAAAAGACTTGGATAATTATGAAAAATTTTATATATCTAATTAACCATCATAGGAATCCTAAAAATTATAAAAACTTTATTTTATGTATTTTTAATTTAATCTACTAATTATTATTCTAATTATTAATTAATATCTAATTAAAATAATTAAATTATTAAAACTAGTAAATGAACAGTATAAATCACAAGAAAATTTCTAAAATTATTTTATGACTTATAGAAGCTAGGAAAAATATAAAATATAAGTATTACCTTATAAAAATATATTATGCTATTTAATTCTTATTTATTATTTAATTATTAAATAAACTAATATTAATTCTAAATAACACTAGATGACAAAAGAAAATTCTGGAAAAATTTATAAAATTACTGTAATATATAAGAGATTTAATAAAAATATAAAATAGCAAAAGTGCTTATAAATAAGCTAAAAAGGAAAATTAAATAGATAATTTCTATTAAATAGAAGCTATCACTATAATTAAGTTTGGTTTTTTCTTGTTTTTCTTTTATAAATCTAATAAAATACTTAAAATATCAAACTTTTACAAAAACAAATAATTTAGAAATCAAAAATAAGCACTGAGAGTGCTTATTACCCAAACAGTTTGACCAAAGTTGACTTTCTAAGGAAATAAGCTCAAATGAGCTAATGTGGGGTCCACCTTGGTATTTTCTGGTTCACTTAAGATATTTTAACTTAAATAAGCTAGATTTGCTGATATAAGCTCATTGAATAAGCCAAAAGACCACAATAAGCTGTTTGCTTATTTGGTTCTGGGTCAGAAATGGGACAAGGTTTAGGTGCAATTCTAGGTAGGGTCTAGTGGTGTACAGGTCAACCAAAGGGTCAAAGGATGAACCTTGGTAGGAGGGGGGTTGGGAGAACTAGGTTTTATGGTGTGGGACCCAGTGATAAGCTCAGAATAAGCTTATGAAGTGAGGGGTCCAACTGAGTTCACTCAGTTAATTTAGTGAGTGAAATAAGCTAGTAAGCTTAGTACAAGCTTTGAAACAGGCTTAACAAAGAAAATAAAAGTATATTATTATATATATATATGGTATATAAACAGGTATGAACAAGTGTTTTGGCTGAATTAAGCTAATAAGCTTGTGAAAAGCTTATAAACAAATCCAATAAAGCTGAGATCCAAACACCCCTAGACAGGCAACCAAGAGGCCAAATTGAGCTTATGTAATAAGCTCAGAAGGGCTTATTGAGTACTTAGCTATAAAGATGGGCTGGTAAGGAATCCAAATTGCCAAGCTTAAGCTGTGTGAACCACAGATGAGCTTGTCAAGGGCTTATGAAGTTGGGTGGTATAACTGAGTCACTCAGAGGACTGAGTGAATGATCAAGCTTATAGCTGATTGCAGCCCTAGTAAAAGGACTAGAAAATGAATAAATAAGCTTGAACTTGATAGGCGGACTGCTAAGCTTCTTAAAAAGCCTAGGATCACAAGCCAAAGCTTATTGATGAGCTTATGGTGGGCTTGGAATTTTGCTTGTGAACACTGAGTGATCAGTATACAAGTTATTTTGATAGCACAAGTTAAGGTAAGATAAGCAGACCAAATAAGCAATCAAAGGACTAATAAGCACTTCCTTAAGTAACTAGCCACAAGGGCATCACAAAGATCCAAAATGCTCAGGCTAACACTTACTTTACAAGCTTTTGCAAGCTTATGAAATGAGGTGCTAAATCTGAGTACAGGGGACTTTTGTGAAGAACTACTAAAAGATAAGCACAAGTTAAGCACTCAAACCACTTTAATAAAATTCAACAAAAATAGTAACAAGTAGATCAGCAATAAGACTAAATTATCCTACAAGCTCAGGTCCTATAATCAACTAACAAGCACATAGAGAAAATCCAAAGTTAATTCAAAAATTCTATAGGCTGCAAATTGACTTTTTATATTAACCACTACTTTGACTATTCTGAGCTTTGATCCTAATTTACTCACTAATTATGTTATTCTAAGATGTAATATGATGAAAATAAGCTAAATTATCTATTTCTAAACAAGTATGGTGATTTTGGAATGGATTACTCTAACAGTGAACAGATTAGACAAGATTAATACTAATTTTGACTTTTACACTACTGAAACCTAATTGTTATGACAGATAAGGACTATATAAACCTAAACAAACATGCAGTATCAGGAACTAAATACAATATCATGCATAAACTAGTATGGCAGCTTGATCCAAACACCCCTAAACAGGTTTGTTTTTTTAGATTAGTGTTACTCAATACAAATTTAAAGCATGAGACTGATTCCAATCACTTAATACAGATGAACTAAGATTAAATAAGCACAATTAACACAGATTTAACAACAATTAACAACTAGAACCTATGAATCACTACTTATCTATTTTTAACTGTCTAACTTGTAATTACTAACAACTATTATTTCTAACACATAACCATGTAATCAAAAGCTATAATATCACTAACAACTAACAATTAAGCAGGAAACAAGAAGAATTAAGCTAGATTAAGAACTAAAACAGTGAATGGCAAAAATCAAGAGATAAGCTTACAACTTGAGTTGAAGCCAAAATCTGAGAACCAAGGACTGAGTACCACACTTATATGCTTACCACTAAGCACTAATACCAAAGCAATCCAGAATAGCTTTGCTCCAAGCTTTGATCATCTTCTTCATTGAATTTTTTATTTTCTACTTATTTTTCTTGATTTTTATTTATTTTTGAGTTTTATTACTACACTCACTTTTAAAGTTACTCAAAGCCTTCAGAAGCTTTCTTAGAGCTTATATGAACTAAATGAGTCTAGAATCACAGCTAGAAACAACAATCAAGCTATTTGAGATTTTTGATATAAAAGGAAATTGCATATACTGAGAATCATAAAGAAAGCTTGAAATTTATTATTGCCAAAGGTTTAGAATACACTGAAGTTCAAGAAATACCACTAGAAAAGCTTAAAGATACAAAGGAATTTAAAAGATTAACTAATCGACATACATTTTTATAAATTAAACTAGATAATCTCTCCTTTCTGCTTTTCTCCACTTTATAGCCTTTCTTGAGACTCCCCATGCATCTCTGAGCAAATCCCACTTGAATTGAACCCTTGGATTACTGTAATTCATCTCAACCGTTTAAAAGTAATTTTGGCGCCAAATTATTACACGTGGAATTGGAGCAGCTTGAGACCAATTAAAGATTTTTGGTGTTTAGTGGAGGTGTAGGGGACAACTTAGGATAACAAGGGTGGACTATGGGTGAGTTTTGATCATTACCCAGGCTGTAAGTATGGAGGTTGAGTGAAAATGGTGGAGAAAGCATTTAATGCTAAAGTGGGGTGAAATGATGGGGGTAGGTGAGGTGGAGTAGCCAGCTGGGGAGGGTGAGTGGTGATACCATGGGTGGTATTGGAGAAGATGGCTGGGGGTGAGGTGAGTGAGCAGTGGTGGTGGTTTTGGGGAAGAAGGGAATACGGGGTGGTGGTGTTTGACTTTGTTTGACCCGGCTTATTTAACTAAGGGGGGTGGGCTGGGTAAGTTTTTGGGCCCAAGTGGTGGACTGGATCAGGAATTGGATTATGGAGTTGGTTTTGGGTTGGATTTGTAACTAATACAAAGGGTCCGGTTTGGTTTTTAAGATACAAGGACCAAAAATGTAATTTGGTAAAAGATAAGGGTCTAAGCTGTGATTTTTCCAAACTTCAATTAAGGACTAAACCTGCAATAAACCATTAGTATAAGGACCATAAGTATAGATTTTATCATTTTAAACCTCAGGGACCAATTCTGCCAAATCCACAAACTCCAGGGACCAAAATTGTAATTTTCTGATTTTTAAAGGGTTGAATTTGTAACTTCTCAAAAGTTATCATAAGGACCAATTTTGTCTTTTTAGAATAGTACAAGGGTGTAGTTTGATAATTTTCATTTTTAAACACCCAGGGACTAAATTTGACATTTTTCAAAAGTTGAGGGACCAAAGTTGTCATTTTGCCATTTTTAAACTTTAAAGGACTTTTCTTGACAACTTATGAATTCCAAGGACCTTTTATGACATTTGTACAAGTTTTGATTTACCAGGGACTAGTTTTGCCAATTTTCCAAAGTTCAGGGACTGAAACTGTAAATTATGTGAAATGTTTTGTTTTTCATCAGTTTTCAATCCTTATGCATAAAAACACAATCCAGGGATAATTTTATATATTTCAAGGCATTCCTGTGTGTTTTCATATGTTTTTGCAGCTTAAATGTAACAGAAATGATGAGTATTTACACACTCATCAATCCCCCACACTAAACTATTGCTAGTCCCTAGTAATCTATTTGAGAAAAAATTAATGGATTTTTACTCTTTACCAAAAGCCATCACTTCTGGAGTAGCCAGGTGTAAGAACTGTGGCACACCTGATAACCGTGTGATTTTTAGCAAACCACCAGCTGTCAACGGATTTGATTTGTCTTTACCAGAAGCCGTTTGCTTCTGGACTAGCCAACTCTTGATGGAATAGTCAACATCTTGGTGAGCTGATTACCAATTATGGATTTTCTACGGCCTTTACCACAAGCCATAATCTTGCGAGCTAGCCAACTCATTAGCTTTTTAGGATAATGGGGAGTTGAGGAACCATACAATTTTGGGCAAATTGCCAGCCGTCAACGGATTTGAGATGTCTTTACCAAGAGCCGTTTGCTCCTGGACTAGCCAATCCTGTTGTGGGTTAGACATGGAGGATTGATACCATTTATTGCATTTCTAAGTGTGAAAAAACTTTAAATTTTGATCAAATGAGGGTGCTTGATGGAACATGTGTTTGAATTCGTGAGAATCCCCCCCCCACACTTAGAAATGAATATTGCCCTCAATATTCAAAACACCGGGTGTTAAACCGATATTTAGAACGTAAGAAGGAAATATTTATAACCTTTATTTTAGGCTATTTACATACAAACTCACTTTTTTTCTTTTTGTTTTAAACTTTTTTTTTTTTTTTTTTTTTTTTTTTTTGAAATCACTACCTCCCAGGCTTGTGTCAGGTTTACCACGCTAGCTAATCACTTGTGAATGATTAACTGTAATAAATTTGTCCTAACAGCCCGGGAGTTGAATGATAAAGTAAATAATATACATACAAAACATGATCATTGAAATTTGAAACATATTTACTTTTGAAACGGTGGTAGAAAGTAGAAAGAAGTCAGAAATACGGGTGAAAACCCATATTGCTATGCTTTTGATTACCGAGTCATTAGCTTGACTCGACCTCGAATTGATTTGTTCATGAGGTAGCTTGTTTTTGATTCCCGAGTCACTAGCTTGACTCGACCCCGAATTTAATTGTCCTTGGGGAAAGTTTGGAGATCCGGGACAACCATGTTTGGGAAGTCCTCTCCAAAGTAATGTTTCACACGATGGCCATTTACTTTAAAACATGGACCGTCATTTTGAGATAACTCAACGGTACCATATGGATAAACCTTAGTGATAGTAAATGGACCAGTCCAACGGGTTTTTAATTTACCCGAGAAGATCTTTAATCTAGAGTTAAAGAGAAGTACTCGATCACCGACGTTAAAAACGCGGTTCTTTATTTTTGAGTCATGAATTCTCTTTGTTTTCTCTTTATAGATTAAAGAGTTCTCGTAAGCCTGATCACGTAGTTCATTTAGTTCATTCATTTGAACTTTTCTGTGATCACCCGCAGTTTTGAGATCAAAGTTGGCATGTTTCAAAGCTCAGTAGGCTTTGTGCTCAAGTTCCATCGGTAAATGACATGTCTTTCCGTACACAAGCTTGTAAGGTGTACACCCAATGGGTGTTTTATAAGCTGTACGAAAGGCCCATAGTGCGTCATCTAATTTATCCGACCAGGCAGCACGGTTTTCACCAACAGTCCTCTCAAGTATCCTTTTGATACCACGATTTGAAACTTCCACTTGCCCACTTGTTTGTGGGTGATACGCGGTAGAAAGACGGTGGGTTACACCATATTTTTGCATGACTTTATCAAATTTTTCATTGCAGAAATGCGTACCACGATCACTTATAATAGCACGTGGGGTTCCAAAACGGGCAAAAAGAGATTTCAGGAATTTCACTACAACTCGGGCATCATTTGTGTGTAAAGCTTTTGCTTCAACCCACTTTGATAAATAATCAACTGCCACAAGTATGTACTTGTTTCCTCTGGATGATGGAAATGGCCCCATAAAGTCAATGCCCCAGATATCAAATATTTCACATACTTGAATAGCATTTTGTGGCATCTCATTTCTTTGTGAAATGTTTCCATGACGCTGACAAGCGTCACAGGTTTTAATGAGATCCTGGGCATCTTTATAAATTGTAGGCCAGAAGAATCCGGAATCAAACACCTTTTTGGCGGTGTAATTAGGACTATGATGTCCCCCAGTGGGTCCAGCATGGCAAGCCTTAAGAATTTCAGTGGCTTCCTGTCCATATACACACCGTCGGATGACTTGATCCGCACAGATTTTGAATAAGTAGGGGTCATCCCAGAAGTAATGTTTAACATCCTTAAAGAATTTATTCTTCTGTTGGGTTGACATCCCTTTCACAACAAAGTTACCCGCATGGTAGTTTGCGAAATCGGCAAACCATGGGGTAGTAGAATCTCCACGAAAAGCAACCGCATTGAGTGTTTCGAGAGGAAATGTTTCATTTATTTCCTTTTTCTCATACACATTTTGATGAGGGTTTTCTAATCGGGACAAATGATCAGCAGCCAGGTTCTCAGCTCCTTTTTTATCACGAATAATGATATCAAATTCTTGGAGGAGGAGAACCCAACGGAGCAATCTCGGCTTTGCATCTTGTTTTGCAAATAGATATTTAAGAGCCGAGTGATCCGTATACACTACGCTTTTAGTCAAGATTAAGTATGTCCGAAATTTCTCAAAAGCATACACCACAGCTAATAATTCTTTTTCTGTAGTGGTGTAATGAGTTTGAGCTTCATTCATAGTTTTGCTTGCGTAGTGGATAGGCTGAAAGTGTTTCGTTTTGCGTTGCCCCAAGACTGCACCGATAGCAAAATCACTTGCATCGCACATAAGCTCGAAGGGTAAGTCCCAGTCGGGGGCAATAAGAATGGGTGCCTCAGTAAGCTTTTTCTTTAATGTTTCAAAAGCTTCGATGCACTCTAGTGAGAAGATAAAAGGAGTATCCTTTTCAAGGAGATGAGTCATAGGCCGTGAGATTTTAGAAAAATCTTGTATAAATCGACGATAGAAACCGGCATGACCCAAGAAACTCCTAATACCTTTGACGGTAGTAGGGTGAGGCAGTTTTGCAATGACATCAACCTTAGCTCTGTCAACCTCAATCCCATTCTTGGAAATCTTATGGCCGAGGACAATGCCCTCTTTGACCATAAAGTGACTCTTTTCCCAATTTAGACATAGATTGGTGTCTTTACACCTTTTCAACATTTTTTCTAAATTGGTGAGACATGTTTGGAATGAATCCCCAATGACCGAGAAGTCATCCATAAAGACCTCCATCGTTTTACCAATCATGTCGGTAAATATGGCCATCATACACCTCTGGAATGTACCTGGTGCATTACATAAGCCAAAAGGCATACGTTTATAAGCAAAGGTTCCATAAGGGCATGTAAAGGTAGTCTTTTCTTGATCCGATGGATCAATGGGGATTTGAAAGTATCCTGAGAAACCATCAAGGAAACAATAGTACTCGTTTCCAGCTAATCTCTCAAGCATCTGGTCCATAAAGGGCAGCGGAAAGTGGTCTTTGCGGGTGGCGTCATTTAACTTACGATAGTCAATGCAAACACGCCATCCAGTAACCAGCCGAGTTGGAATCAACTCATTTTCCTCATTGGTGACAACAGTAATGCCACCCTTTTTTGGGACACAATGAATGGGACTAACCCATGGACTGTCAGAGATAGGGTAAATCAATCCTGCATCAAGAAGTTTAAGAACCTCTTGTTTAATCACATCATGGATTTTTGGATTTACCCTTCTTTGATGTTGCACTGCAGGCTTGAAGTCATCCTCCATCAAGATTTTGTGTGTACAAAAATCTGGGTTAATACCCTTAATATCGGAGAGTTTCCAAGCAATTGCTTGCTTGTTTGACTTCAAGACCTTTATGAGAGCACTCTTCTCCTCAACACTCAAACCTTTAGCAATAATGACGGGTAATTTATCATCACCCTCCAAGAATGCGTATTCAAGATGAGGAGGTAAGTCCTTGAGTTCGACCTCAGGAAAATCATCAGTTTCCTCAACATATTTGATTTCCTGATTATGAAGTTGTACGGGAGGGAGTGGAAGAGAATTGTCTTGATTTAGCAATCTCTCAAGGAGAAGAATATCTCCCTCCAGATCAATCTCAGTGTTATCAATTCCCAATGGAACTGAATCACTTTTGAGAAAAGCCTCGACCTCTTCCAAAAGGAAATCACTTCCCTCAAACGGAGTGAGAGAAGGGGAAGAGTCGAAAATGATAGGTTCAGATGATGGAGTGGCATCCCCACTCACAGAATTATGAGAATAACCAAGAAACTCTTGAGAGTACTCCTTAGAAGCAATGTCTATGATATCTATTTGATTAACTGCTTCAGAATCATAATTGGAGGAGTACCTCGAGGTTTGATCGAGGTTAAATGTAACAGCTTCATTACCCACACGAAGAGTGATTTCTTGCTCAAATACATCGATAAGAGCATGGCCCGTTCTAAGGAAACCCCTCCCAACAATGAGAGGGACCCTTTGATCGGCATCGAAATCAACCACTACAAAGTCAGCGGGGAGATGAAATTCTCCTACCTTCACAAACACGTCCTCGGCAATGCCGAGAGGACGAGATATCGATCGGTCTGCAAGCTCTAAAGTCATGCAGGTAGGAGTAAGATCAGGAAGAGAAAGTTTCTTCCAAACTGAGTATGGCATTAGGTTGATACTTGCACCAAGATCGGCCAAGGCATAGCAATCAACCATTCCCGGAAATACACATGGTATTAGAAATTTTCCAGGATCTCCCAGCTTCTCGGGAAGCTTCTTTAAAAGAACTGCTCTTCAAGGGAGTCTTTGCCATTTCAAACAGTTTCTCCTTGTTGCTTAACAAGTGTTTGATTGTCGATGCAAATTTGGGCATCAGAATAATAGCATCCGCAAAGCTAATGTCAAAATGCAAATCTTGGAAGATTTGAAAGAATTTATCCATCTGGTGACTAGCTTTTTCACGGAGTTTTTGTTCACTCAAACGTGAGGGGTAAGGAATAGAGGAAGTAGAAGGTCTGGACTGAGGTGTTTCAACTGGAATATCATTTGGTTCAAAAACAACTCTAGGTTTTGGTTTGGGTTTCGGGACAACATGAGGTGGGACGTTTTGGGTACCTCCCTTATGAGTAGGAAGTACTTCGTCCTTATTTACCTCGACGTTATTTTCCACTACCTTGGGAAAAGAAGAAGAAGGGGTAGTGGGAATAGTAGGTCCATCATATGAAACTCCGCTCCTGGTCGTGATCGCCTTTGCATCGCCCCTCGGGTTTGCGATCGTGTTGCTCGGAAGTTTTCCAGAGCCCGAGGGTTGTTCATTTAAAGATTTCTTAATTTCAGAAATCTGGCTGACCAACAACCTGTTTGTCTCTTCTTGAGTTTTCATGAACTGCTTTAACAACTCATCGGATGATGGTTGTGGAGCTGGGAGAATGGCTTGTGTTTGGTTAGGGAAATTTTGGACACGGTTATTTTGATTATAACCTTGTTGTGGCTGAAAATTCCCTTGATTTGGATTACCATTTCCCTGAAAATGATTTCCGGGGTTGAAATTGTTTCTGTTAAAGTTTCCCTGATTGTGGAAACCTTGATTCTGTCCAGGATTGAAATTCCCTTGGTTTTGATAACCTTGGTTCATTCTGGGTTGGTTCTGGTTCCTGTTTTGCAAATTTGGGTTTTGATTAAACCCGGGTGGTCCCATATGTGTGTTAGCACGGTAACTTGGTTCCATTTGAGGACGGTATTGATTACCTCCCTGATTTGTAGTACCGGCTAGGGCATTGGCTTCAAAAGGACTACCATCGGTGGCAGTACAATTGTAGTAAGCATGTGGGCCACCACAAGTGACACAAACTTCCACTTTTTTAGCTTCAGCATGTGAAGGGTTTTGTGTGAAAGTGACTTTTTTCTGGCTTGAGAGAACCAAAGCTTGAATGGCGTCCGTGAGTTTATCTATCTTAGCATCGGTGCTAGAAGTACTCACGGGTGATGAAGTAGAAGGGCCAGCACTCACTTGGGAGTTATATGGCTTTGTGCGTGTAGTGCGGACTTTGGACTTATTTTCAATGATTTCTAAAGCTTCTTTTGTGGTTTTGCTCAAAAAATTACCTCCCGCGGAGGCATTGAGAGAATCTTGGTCAGATTGACTCACACCATTATAAAACGTGTCAATTTGCATTAATTCAGTGAAACCATGATGAGGACATCGACGAAGCAATTCTTTAAAACGATCCCAAGCGTCACCAAATGATTCATCAAACCTTTGAGTAAATTTGATGATTTCATTTTTAAGACTTGTCGTTCTGGACGGGGGAAAAAATTCGTTTACAAATTTGGTAACTAGATCTTCCCATGAGTGTATTGAACGAGGAGGTTGTTTTTCCAGCCAAATCCGGGCTGCTCCCTCAAGAGAAAATGGGAAAAGAAGAAGTTTGACTGCTTCGGAAGGGACGTTCTTGTATTTGATGGTTGAAGTGATTTTATTAAACCATCTAATGTGAGCATGGGGATCATCCCTCTCAAAACCATAAAATTGGCTTGAAGTCACTAGATTTAGTAACCCGGTTTTGAGCTAAAAGTATTCAGCCACGATGGCTGGGACAACAATAGCGTCTCCGTAACCCTCAATGGGTGCTTGGAGAAGCTCATTCATCGGACGGTCTTCCGCCATGATAACTTTCTTTGGTGAAACAGCACGTTCCTCAGATACGGCTGTTGGGGCAGAACGTCTACGGCGTCTTCGAGGAATTCTGACAAGCTCACGTAAAGGGCTTGTGGACCTAGAAGAACGAGTGCGCATGCACTAGAGACGACTCTAAGATTACTTAGAGTGACGGGAAATTTACAAATAAAATATGAACAAAAAGATGATATATAACAAAGGGTGAAAAATTCAAACTCACAGATATTTCAAAAAGTCGTAATACGCAGCACACCTCCCCGGCAGCGGCGCCAAATTTTGATTGGCTCTAAACAGTCAGATAATATTAACCAAGTTATGGTCAACAAGTCAGACAGCCTAAACCAATACTCCGGTGAGTTTAGTGTTTCCCCGGATCGTTAGATCCCAACGAGATGTGAAATCTGAAATAAAACGACTTTAAGATCAGGTGAATTGAACAGGAAAAGGGTTTAAATGAGTTGTACTACTGAAATATAAGAGAAAATAGCTTTAATAAGCTAAATTAACTAAAACGTGAAATCAGATAAGTACACGCGAAAAAGGGACTGAAAAACGTAAACGTTTATTAATTAAACGTAAACAAAAACAAATTTACTTATAGTAAGATTTTATAAGCCTTAGGGGCTTAAATGCAAATTAAATAAATTTAAAATATTTATTTTATAATTAAAAACTATTTAATTAATTATTTTTATTTAATAACTATTTATTAATTATCTAATAATTAACTATCAAATATGAAAATGTAAAATAAGTCTAGAAAATTAAAATTAAAATTTCTAAAAATCTAAAATATTATAAAACTTATTTTAAAATTAAAATTATATTTTTCACACTATTTATCTATTTATTATTAATTAATTATTATTTAATTATTATTTAACTAATTATATTGATTAACTTATTTAAAATTACTGAAAAGACTTGGATAATTATGAAAAATTTTATATATCTAATTAACCATCATAGGAATCCTAAAAATTATAAAAACTTTATTTTATGTATTTTTAATTTAATCTACTAATTATTATTCTAATTATTAATTAATATCTAATTAAAATAATTAAATTATTAAAACTAGTAAATGAACAGTATAAATCACAAGAAAATTTCTAAAATTATTTTATGACTTATAGAAGCTAGGAAAAATATAAAATATAAGTATTACCTTATAAAAATATATTATGCTATTTAATTCTTATTTATTATTTAATTATTAAATAAACTAATATTAATTCTAAATAACACTAGATGACAAAAGAAAATTCTGGAAAAATTTATAAAATTACTGTAATATATAAGAGATTTAATAAAAATATAAAATAGCAAAAGTGCTTATAAATAAGCTAAAAAGGAAAATTAAATAGATAATTTCTATTAAATAGAAGCTATCACTATAATTAAGTTTGGTTTTTTCTTGTTTTTCTTTTATAAATCTAATAAAATACTTAAAATATCAAACTTTTACAAAAACAAATAATTTAGAAATCAAAAATAAGCACTGAGAGTGCTTATTACCCAAACAGTTTGACCAAAGTTGACTTTCTAAGGAAATAAGCTCAAATGAGCTAATGTGGGGTCCACCTTGGTATTTTCTGGTTCACTTAAGATATTTTAACTTAAATAAGCTAGATTTGCTGATATAAGCTCATTGAATAAGCCAAAAGACCACAATAAGCTGTTTGCTTATTTGGTTCTGGGTCAGAAATGGGACAAGGTTTAGGTGCAATTCTAGGTGGGGTCTAGTGGTGTACAGGTCAACCAAAGGGTCAAAGGATGAACCTTGGTAGGAGGGAGGTTGGGAGAACTAGGTTTTATGGTGTGGGACCCAGTGATAAGCTCAGAATAAGCTTATGAAGTGAGGGGTCCAACTGAGTTCACTCAGTTAATTTAGTGAGTGAAATAAGCTAGTAAGCTTAGTACAAGCTTTGAAACAGGCTTAACAAAGAAAATAAAAGTATATTATTATATATATATATATATATGGTATATAAACAGGTATGAACAAGTGTTTTGGCTGAATTAAGCTAATAAGCTTGTGAAAAGCTTATAAACAAATCCAATAAAGCTGAGATCCAAACACCCCTAGACAGGCAACCAAGAGGCCAAATTGAGCTTATGTAATAAGCTCAGAAGGGCTTATTGAGTACTTAGCTATAAAGATGGGCTGGTAAGGAATCCAAATTGCCAAGCTTAAGCTGTGTGAACCACAGATGAGCTTGTCAAGGGCTTATGAAGTTGGGTGGTATAACTGAGTCACTCAGAGGACTGAGTGAATGATCAAGCTTATAGCTGATTGCAGCCCTAGTAAAAGGACTAGAAAATGAATAAATAAGCTTGAACTTGATAGGTGGACTGCTAAGCTTCTTAAAAAGCCTAGGATCACAAGCCAAAGCTTATTGATGAGCTTATGGTGGGCTTGGAATTTTGCTTGTGAACACTGAGTGATCAGTATACAAGTTATTTTGATAGCACAAGTTAAGGTAAGATAAGCAGACCAAATAAGCAATCAAAGGACTAATAAGCACTTCCTTAAGTAACTAGCCACAAGGGCATCACAAAGATCCAAAATGCTCAGGCTAACACTTACTTTACAAGCTTTTGCAAGCTTATGAAATGAGGTGCTAAATCTGAGTACAGGGGACTTTTGTGAAGAACTACTAAAAGATAAGCACAAGTTAAGCACTCAAACCACTTTAATAAAATTCAACAAAAATAGTAACAAGTAGATCAGCAATAAGACTAAATTATCCTACAAGCTCAGGTCCTATAATCAACTAACAAGCACATAGAGAAAATCCAAAGTTAATTCAAAAATTCTATAGGCTGCAAATTGACTTTTTATATTAACCACTACTTTGACTATTCTGAGCTTTGATCCTAATTTACTCACTAATTATGTTATTCTAAGATGTAATATGATGAAAATAAGCTAAATTATCTATTTCTAAACAAGTATGGTGATTTTGGAATGGATTACTCTAACAGTGAACAGATTAGACAAGATTAATACTAATTTTGACTTTTACACTACTGAAACCTAATTGTTATGACAGATAAGGACTATATAAACCTAAACAAACATGCAGTATCAGGAACTAAATACAATATCATGCATAAACTAGTATGGCAGCTTGATCCAAACACCCCTAAACAGGTTTGTTTTTTTAGATTAGTGTTACTCAATACAAATTTAAAGCATGAGACTGATTCCAATCACTTAATACAGATGAACTAAGATTAAATAAGCACAATTAACACAGATTTAACAACAATTAACAACTAGAACCTATGAATCACTACTTATCTATTTTTAACTGTCTAACTTGTAATTACTAACAACTATTATTTCTAACACATAACCATGTAATCAAAAGCTATAATATCACTAACAACTAACAATTAAGCAGGAAACAAGAAGAATTAAGCTAGATTAAGAACTAAAACAGTGAATGGCAAAAATCAAGAGATAAGCTTACAACTTGAGTTGAAGCCAAAATCTGAGAACCAAGGACTGAGTACCACACTTATATGCTTACCACTAAGCACTAATACCAAAGCAATCCAGAATAGCTTTGCTCCAAGCTTTGATCATCTTCTTCATTGAATTTTTTATTTTCTACTTATTTTTCTTGATTTTTATTTATTTTTGAGTTTTATTACTACACTCACTTTTAAAGTTACTCAAAGCCTTCAGAAGCTTTCTTAGAGCTTATATGAACTAAATGAGTCTAGAATCACAGCTAGAAACAACAATCAAGCTATTTGAGATTTTTGATATAAAAGGAAATTGCATATACTGAGAATCATAAAGAAAGCTTGAAATTTATTATTGCCAAAGGTTTAGAATACACTGAAGTTCAAGAAATACCACTAGAAAAGCTTAAAGATACAAAGGAATTTAAAAGATTAACTAATCGACATACATTTTTATAAATTAAACTAGATAATCTCTCCTTTCTGCTTTTCTCCACTTTATAGCCTTTCTTGAGACTCCCCATGCATCTCTGAGCAAATCCCACTTGAATTGAACCCTTGGATTACTGTAATTCATCTCAACCGTTTAAAAGTAATTTTGGCGCCAAATTATTACACGTGGAATTGGAGCAGCTTGAGACCAATTAAAGATTTTTGGTGTTTAGTGGAGGTGTAGGGGACAACTTAGGATAACAAGGGTGGACTATGGGTGAGTTTTGATCATTACCCAGGCTGTAAGTATGGAGGTTGAGTGAAAATGGTGGAGAAAGCATTTAATGCTAAAGTGGGGTGAAATGATGGGGGTAGGTGAGGTGGAGTAGCCAGCTGGGGAGGGTAAGTGGTGATACCATGGGTGGTATTGGAGAAGATGGCTGGGGTGAGGTGAGTGAGCAGTGGTGGTGGTTTTGGGGAAGAAGGGAATACGGGGTGGTGGTGTTTGACTTTGTTTGACCCGGCTTATTTAACTAAGGGGGGTGGGCTGGGTAAGTTTTTGGGCCCAAGTGGTGGACTGGATCAGGAATTGGATTATGGAGTTGGTTTTGGGTTGGATTTGTAACTAATACAAAGGGTCCGGTTTGGTTTTTAAGATACAAGGACCAAAAATGTAATTTGGTAAAAGATAAGGGTCTAAGCTGTGATTTTTCCAAACTTCAATTAAGGACTAAACCTGCAATAAACCATTAGTATAAGGACCATAAGTATAGATTTTATCATTTTAAACCTCAGGGACCAATTCTGCCAAATCCACAAACTCCAGGGACCAAAATTGTAATTTTCTGATTTTTAAAGGGTTGAATTTGTAACTTCTCAAAAGTTATCATAAGGACCAATTTTGTCTTTTTAGAATAGTACAAGGGTGTAGTTTGATAATTTTCATTTTTAAACACCCAGGGACTAAATTTGACATTTTTCAAAAGTTGAGGGACCAAAGTTGTCATTTTGCCATTTTTAAACTTTAAAGGACTTTTCTTGACAACTTATGAATTCCAAGGACCTTTTATGACATTTGTACAAGTTTTGATTTACCAGGGACTAGTTTTGCCAATTTTCTAAAGTTCAGGGACTGAAACTGTAAATTATGTGAAATGTTTTGTTTTTCATCAGTTTTCAATCCTTATGCATAAAAACACAATCCAGGGATAATTTTATATATTTCAAGGCATTCCTGTGTGTTTTCATATGTTTTTGCAGCTTAAATGTAACAGAAATGATGAGTATTTACACACTCATCAGTATTACTCTTGAAGATAAGATGAGTTGACTGATATTTTTGTTGGTGTGATTTCTTTTGGGAGAACGATTGAAGGATCTGGTTTGATGAATCTTTTGTGTACATTGATTTGTTTTGTGGTGTGTTTGTGTAGACCGAGAGTTCAATAACTCTTTGTGTTGACCGGATCTGAGCTTTGATGATTTTTTGTAGTTGTATTTTTGACGTGTGTTGGATTTGAGGTGTGTTATGTGGTGGGTATGGATAGGATTTATGTGGTGGGGAATATATTGTTGTGGGGTTCAGGGAAAGGATATGTATTGTCACTCATAAATAAATGTATCTCTCCCCCTAAAAAATTGCTACAGCAGCAGCAAATTTTTGAAGATCTTGCATTTATTTTTGGCAATGAATGATGTTATCAGCAGTCATATAAACGGATCTAGATCAGAATTGATCCACCCGCTCTGATACCACTTGTTAGTCCATTTTACTAGGTTAATGTTAACAATGGATTTAAACTAACCAAGTTCCATGAAAAGATATAAATGATTAACATTAAGTAGAAATGTAAAGGTAAGAGATAAGATATTTTTCAACGTTTAATTCTTAATAGAAGTTAATCAAAGAATTATACCCAAGTGTTTGCGGAATAACACTTGGGATTGAAACGACAAGTATGGTATGACTCCTCACTAAACTCAAACTAAGTTCGAGTGACAACTCAAAGGTCCTACTGAGCTATCTCAGGGACTGTGTTGTTCTTTGGAGGAGTAAAAGTGGTTTGTGAATGTCTAAGCATTAATTGCACAAACTTGTCACTTTTTACTCCTCACTTATGTTTCCTATTTATATACAAGTAAATTTCAACATTACTGATAAAGACAAAATGATGACCTAGGCTAGTGGAGACAAAATACATACGTGTTTTGTCTCTGTTACAATAGGCTATTTTGGGGATAAGACAATAAGCCTTTCTGATAGTGAATACACCATCCTGACTTTATGTCTTTTAGGGAAAGTTTGACTTCAGGTTGATAGGGACACCCACTCGTACTTTCAAATGTTTCCCGCTTTGTCCTGCCCATTCTTCAGTCTTCAGGTTTTCAGTCTTCAGTACTTTATTAGTTGTTGAGGAGTCCTGGGGGTTCAGTGAGTTATTTTCATCCTCACTGAACCCATCAACTTCTTCTTTGGCTTAGGTGCTACCCTCTGAGTTCCGCCTCACTGAGTGGAGAGACTTTCTTCTTAGACTCGTCCCAAGCATCCCGAAGGTGACTCACTAAATTACTGTTCACTCGGTGACTTGATTGCGTTTAATGATTTCCAACACTTACGTTAGTTTGTGTTCAAATCCTTGTTTTATGAGACTTGGGTACTGAATGAACCCAACAGTTAGAAACGAGAAAGATAGGCTCTGAGGGGTGTACTAGGGGTATCGTGTACTAAAAATGAGTATATCGCAAAGGTGTGGGAAAATTACTTGACCAATAAAGTCAACGTAATTATAATACAGATTTAAAACATGGGTTATCCTAATTGCCTCTTATCATATAGCAAATCATAACTACACGAAAGTAGTCTCACTAGCGGTCTCGGGATGCATCACTAACGCAAGTTCTAGAATCTAAATACCACCGGTACACTCATAAGCACCAACAATGAATGCTTTTTCCTAATAATCTAAAGGAAAACCCCACATATTTGGGGTGGAAATTTTTGAGTGGTACGATTTATGTGCTAGTCATACAATTCCTATCCATGTGACGCTTATTAAGACTAAAGTTTCACTCCTATATGTTGAAAAAAATTTAAATTTGGTGACAAAATTACCTTAACAAGTACTTCTCTTAGTTTTATTACACATCTACTATTAAACAAAACAAAAATCAAGCGAAGTTGTAGTTTATAAGGTATCCCATTTTACCCCCTTACACTTAAGTCGAACATTGTCCCTAATTTTCAAAATAAAAGGTGTAAAAGCAAAGTTAAATGAAAATGAAAGAAACTAATACTCCCCTGATTCGCTCGGTATGGACGATATGGTAACATGGTTAAATCCTCCTCCAAGAAAATGCACATGCAAAGCTTCACTTCTGAAATATAATCATCTTCTTGTCCGATATAACCTGTTAAACAAAGAAAACAAACACGAAACCTCGCGTAAAATCGGTGATAAATTCTATATAAAAGTAAATCCTAGAAAGCAAGTAAAGATAATGCTTGCAAAATAAATGTTTGCAGATTCCTGGAGTTTTAAAAAATTTAGATTTTACGAAACTTTACAATTCCAGCAGAAAAACAAAACTTCGAAATTTTTTCAGAAAATAACTCCTGACGCCGTCAGAAGTGATCTGACAGAATTCTTTATATTTTGTTTCCTGGAAATTTCTGGAAAAATCTAAGTCTTAATACTTGGAATCCTGCAAAACATCCATTGTGACTCGATACAAGCATTTGACTCTAACAAGTACTAATATGTATGCTCAACTCTAATTGTTATTGTTCATGTTCAATCCATTCTTAAAACCAAATATGATCTTCCCTTACACTTATCTTTTTGTAAAATACCTTTATATGTAATTAATACGAGGTTAAAGACAAAATAAAGCATTTTCACAATTTATTTGAAACATGAACAATGAATAAAGAGATAAAACAAACATACTAAATCTAATAAAAACAAACAAACAAAAAAGAAGCTTGGGTTGCCTCCTAAGAAATGCTTATTTTTGTTCGAGTCATGAGCCTGAATCTACCCTTATTTCACAGATAAAGGGAGGGTTTTCCCTACAATTAGTACTAAGTGCGGGTGATAGTAGCGATACACACCATCTCGGTGGTAGTATGCTGTATGAGGAAAGAGTGGTGGATGAATTATATGCTAAAAGGAGTGTGCTCCTCTCATCATAACCTTACCTAGTTCAAATTGGCCAATGGGTGAATTGAAGTTTTCTCCTAAAAAGGGATCATCTTTAATCAACTTCAAGAGACTCCTATTTAGGAATCCTTCTTGACCGAATAAACCCGGTTTAAACCCATAATGTTTCTTGTGATTTATCATAAATTGGTGATGTAAGTTTGTAAGGTCATGGTTCACTCCTATATTAGCTTCCTCTCTACAAGGCTTAGAGTTTACTACCTTCAACGTAAATCTACTCAGACTATATGGTTTGATGGGTGGATCGGGACCTATTTCAATTCCTAAATTTTCATCCAATGATGGAAGATTAGGTAACGATTTTGGTTGAGGCTCTGGTTCATCAAAACTAGGAACTTCCTTATAATTAAAAGAAAGGTCATCATTACAAGTGTTCAAATCTATATTCTCTAGTTGTGCTTGGTCCAAGGGTTCTACCTCTATTGGGGTTCCTATAGTCTCTTCTACTTCTTCCGGGTAAGTCACGGGCGGTGTGTATACCTCAAATGATGGTAGGACTTATGGGGAACTCGGTGGGCTTGGGTTTTCTACTCTATCCTCCATCTTTTCTAGATTACCTATGTGTTCATCTTTTATTATGGTGTCACCTACCCATGACATCCACTTAGGTATCTTAACATTAACATATTCATCCCCAAACAAACTTGTTTCATGATCCTTCAAATTTGTTATCAATGATTTGTAATAACGTTTGTTGGGTTGTCCAAGTTATAATCATATTGAGCACAACTCTCTATGGTTTCCCATGCTTCTTCAGCACTTAATTCCCTAAGGTCCTCATTGGCAAAATAGTCAATGTCCCTTTGGGCATATCGGTCGACATGATTGTAAAAGATTTGAATTTAGGACCATAAATCGAAGCCATGATGAGGGAATTTTTGAAGTAGGTGTTAGTGCAAATATTACGATATTTAATCTATACAGTCTCGTTTGTTTTGATTGATGACAAACGTATAACTTGATACATAACGTAAAATGTACAAGTTACTTGTAATCATAGTTTGTCTCAACATACATTCAACACCTCTCAACGTCTCGAGTCGTCGTATGCTACAACATAGAATTGTACATGTTTGTTATGTAGCATTATGATCAAACCCCTTGACCAACCATTTAGAATGACTAAAATACTTTAGGAGTCTTTAAGTATTTTAGGTGTCAAAGTACACTTTAGGTGTTAAATAGAATAAGTGCCACATTAGGTGTCTAGATAATACTAGTAAGTTTACAATATATAAAAATGTGTCTTATAACAACATAAGTGCATAAAACATTTTTAGTAACTTACTAAATATTATATAGCTAGCTAATATATTTTTTATACAAGTAACTTACCTTTTTAAGTTAGTATATACATTTGTCTAAATGTATTTTTCATAAAATGGAAAACTAAATTTGGAAAGATCTTGATTAGACTAGAAATAAATATAGAAAGACATTGTGTCATACATCTTGTAAGAGATGTCATAGAATCTTGATTTGACAAATTGTGTGTTGACTTAGAAGATCTTGATTTGACATATTGTGTGTTGACTTGGAAGATCTTGATTTGACTAAAGATAAATATATTTGAAACATGGTTTTGGAACATGGTTTTATCTTTATTAGTTTTGGAACATGGCTTTGCAAAACCCCTTTGTAAGTTTGCCTATAAATAGGAGTTCATAGTTTACTTGCAAACTTGATGAAAAACTACACACACATAGATATATAGGAAACCATGTAGAAACACACATGAGTCACCCTTTCCATAATGATCATAATGCTTCTAACATTCATCATTGTTGTAAGCATATCATACTTCATGATCCACCAAGAAGGTCACAAGATCTTGAAGTCATCATTCATTAAAGCATTCCAACATATGAAGATTAAAGGGCACTTGACATCCTCAATGGTTGAAGACTTCTTATTCTAGAAGTTCATGTAGATTAGGCATGCATATCCATTAGACTTTTATGTCATGGATCATCATTGTATCATCAAAATATAGATTAGATGGTTTATGTATTTGTGCCATAAAAATCACAAGGTTTTTATGTTGTGACACAAAACATAGCGGGAGTGGTTGTACCCTTGGTAAAGAACTCGACATCTAGTTTAGTGTCGGAAATATTGTATAAGCGACGATAGGAGTGGTTGTACCTTGTAAAAGAACTCGGTATCTAGCTTTATACCGGATAAAGTGTAAGCGACGATTGTAAGGTTTTCTCCGCCGAGAAGGGAGGTTTTTGATCTAGTGAAGTAACTCTTGAGTTGGGTACTCGAGGAGTGGAGTAGGGCGGAGAGGAGATCCGTAACCGAACCACTATAAATCCGCGTGTTCGGTTTGCACTTTCCTCTTTACTTATTGCTTTACTTTAAGGTTTGCATTATGTGATTGTTTGTGTTGTGACTTGTTGATTATACTTGTGTGATAACATGTTTTAAGCTATGTTAGTCATATACCACAAGTAACATCTTTCATATTAGAACAAGCTAAAAATAGACATTTGATACAACAAGTTTAAAGTTTTTAAACCGTAAACTATTCAACCCCCCCCCCCCCCTTCTAGTTTTCCACAATTGGTATCAGAGCCTCGGAGCTCTTATTTTCAGAACAAATGGTTTTTAAAATGGAGTACGATCCATGTATCAAATTACCATTGAAGCGGAATATAATATGAAGAATGTTTCGCAAAGTATACTTAGAAATTTTGTGGTTAAATGTTACTTTGTATACAAGCTTGAAGGTGTCCTTGAAAAATAAAAGAAGACATTTCTCATAATTTGTAAGAGTCAAATTATGTGGTTAGAGCTAATGTACGTTAAACATGGTTTTAAAAGGAGTGTTTGGGATAACTAAAAATTTAGTTGAATAATCATCTCCGTAAATGATTAGATGAGTCACATAAGAAGAAATGATGTTAAAATAGTTGTATTAAATATTTACTAACAAATCTAGTAAATCCTACACATTTTCGCTATGCGAAATACATGTTTTTAGCATGATGTGACATTTTGTTACAGCAGACCCGCGGATCCCGCGGAACCCTCAGAAGGGTTCCTTGCCCTTTGGACGAAGGTTCCTTGGCTGCACAGTCAAATTTTTTTGTAAACTTCAAAAATTTATAACTAATTAACCGTAAGTCCGTAGGAGTCGCACCACCTATCAATTTGAAGGGAATTGTGTCTACTTTCTTTTAAGAATTATGTTATGGCCTAAATCTAATTTGAAGTCAAAAGATTAAACCAAATATTTCAATGTGTTCAAAATATCAAGTTTCGTTTTGACGTAGAAACTCAAACTTTTGAGTTAGGCAATATAAGTTAGTATCCTTTGAACATTGACATTATTTTCTTTGAAACTAAAGGATTTTGTGATATTCATATATACAAAGGAAACTAATCAAGCTTGGCATACATCGTCATATTTAAACGCAAAGTGACGATATATATATTTCTTTTTATGTTATGCTAAATGAATACTTGTTTTAGTCGTATGCATATATGGCATTTGCTTATTGAAAGTTGTGATTGCATTTGTTTATTTTTTATTCATGAATGTCAATCTTGTCATGATATTCATTTGCTTGTTTGTCTAATTCATGTTTATACACAATAGGATATTTGCTAGATTGTGTGTACTAAGTTGAAAATTTGTGTTTGTATTGCTTATTGATTTAGATATTCTTCCTTGCATATGTTATATGATTATATTGCATAATTCACTTAGGAATGAGAATTAAGTAATACTAATTAAATATCTTGGAATATGGTCATGCGTCTAAATGAGTCACTACATTTTTAAACATGTAGTATTCTTGTAAAATGGTGTTTGATATACATGCTTCTACAATGATGTTTAATGAATGTGTCGTGCTATAAGATAGAAACTTATCTTTGATTGATCATGTAAACTAACCGTATCATGTTTGGATGATAACACTTTGTTTTTATCAATTTTCCATGGTTGGCTTAATTTCCATTTATGGTAAGCTCATAATCATCGGCTTAATCTACATGCTAACATGGGTAAGAATATGTGTTTTTGGTTTTAATCTATCACATCTAATTAGGTGCATATGTTCCAAGTATTATTAGGATACTTGAACGGGTTTCGGGAGTCAATAAATATCCATTGTTAAGGAGTGTTTGGAACTACTTAAAATTTGAACTATTTGGTAGTTAAACAATGTGTTTCATGGATATATGTACTTCTAGGATCTTTTGTTATCTTTGTACATTGTCTTGTACTAACGGATATGCAGGTAGAGAACATTTGGGATGTTGTCAAATTTTCAAGTTTATGGATATTTCACTAAGTATAGTGAAATTCGCTAGCCCCGGTCAAAGTCTATCGGTAAGAGTGTTTCTACATCCATTTCTTGTATTTCCTAATCAGATATGGTATAAAGTTTTGTTTTTAGGAGTTTTCGAAAAATTTGAAAATCGTCTCGGTGGTCAAAATAGTGGACTGCCACTTTTTTCAGACCTGGCGGAACCAAATATTGGGTTCCGCCAGTGCATTTTCTGAGTACTCCAGAATTTGGCCCAACGGACCAGGCGGAACCAAAATCTGGGTTCCGTCTGTGTATTCGTATGGTTCCGCCAATCCTGCATCTTCCTTCTTAAATTTTCATTTAAGACCCTCACTCAAGATCACTCAATTTCATCACTAGTATTCTTCTCACTGATGTTCACTCTTATTAGGATTAGGACTTCTCACTTGCACCTATAGGATAATCATCTGTAATAACACTTTCTAAATTTCACAAGAATGATCCAAGATACCTTTCTCCTTAAAGGAAGGAATCCAGAAACTTTCTCCTTGCAATTCTCGAACCACTTAGTATTTATGATCACTACACACACTCACTACATTCTTCCATCCCTAACTCATCCTTCATTCACTTATTTGGTGACTTGACAACTTCCTAACAAATCCGGACCCATTATTTGCAAAGATTACATACAATATCACAATCACAAGTCCAACTTATGACTATAGATATTGTCTTGTATCTACATATGTTACCTCATTTGGTTAACATGAAAATAATGTGTCATCCTTCAAGACGATAAGGATTTACATCGAGTCATAACTTACTCTTAAGTTATAGATGTATTATCGAGTCTTGCTATCCTTTTATGCTATCCAATCTCAACTAAGTTGGATTGACAACTAAAGTATTTCGTTCAAAATATTCAAGTAAACTTGACTTACTACCATAGTCATTAAAAGTCATATCCGAAATTCAACACCCAAGTAGTTTAACAATGTTTGTTAAAACACTCATCACAACTAGAACACTTATTATAGTACTCTCCCAATCAATAGGAACAAAAACAAATGTCAATAGGTTTTCATCCTTAAACATTTAGCACTTAAGTTCACTTGTTCTTTCACCATTATCTCATCAGATTCACCTTGTGATATATCTCAGCCCATAAGCTTCACAAACATAAGCAAAACTTCAAGCATCTTCCTCATAACCTTTCATCACTCAAACCTCAAACAACCAATGTGAAATGAGAAATTGAGTTATCCTTTGTCCTATCAATATCGAGTCATCCACCATTTCCATGCCCTCAAAGAAACCAAGAGTCAATATCATCTTCACCAATAACTCCACCTAGTCATCTTCACAAGAAGATTCCACAATGTAACCAAACAAGTGTGTCATCCCCACTACAACCTAACCCATTAAGATTAAACCACCTTTCATGATACATAAACCTATGTTCACCCTTGTGTCGCTCTTTGAAGCAAAGGGCAATTGTCATATCTATACACTCATTAACATATTTGTCTATGTCGTCAAAAGTCAAGTGAATTTCATTATGAAATGCGTCTTTTCCACTTTCTAGCAAGTGAAGAACACAAAGAAGATATCCAAGCTTCAAGTGTTGTCAAGAAATCACCACCTCATTTCACATATCCACTCTCGGTCGTCAACCATACTTTACCACCTATATGATTAGAACCTTCACCATTAAATGAGCATGAAGCACATATTCAATTACACTAGGTTTAAGTAGTATCACTTTCATAAGTTATCAAAGTATTAGCAATACTTTTAACTTCTGCATATGTCTCATTAAACCTCAAATCAACATCTGCAAGTTCTAGGATCTAGAGCCTCCTCATCATCTCGTCATTCTAGTTTTCATAAGCATGGTGACTTTATTCCACGTGATAACCCTACTTATTGAAAGACACCATATGTGTCTATTTCCTTTCAAGCGTTCATCATAACCAAATCTTGCTCATAACCCAATTCAAACCCTCTGCCTATTCTACTCATCTCTATAGCACACACAAGATATATTGAATTT
This sequence comes from Artemisia argyi, assembly GCA_030686995.1. NCBI lineage: Eukaryota > Viridiplantae > Streptophyta > Magnoliopsida > Asterales > Asteraceae > Artemisia > Artemisia argyi. The sequence continues at coordinate 34,699,817 of CM060697.1, forward strand.
AGTAATTTCACTTAGATTCCTGTTCCAAAGAGCTTTCTTGAGAACGTTCTTAACATATTCCATTATCACACACAAACACATCTCTTGGTCTTTGATGATCAAATCACTCTCATAACACATACTCAAACTCAACATAAAAGATGTCTCTCTTTAGATCATTCAACCATAGATTCCAAACACAAAGATTAAAATCTTTTTGCATTACACATACATGTGTCGATTACATGTTATTTGTTTGAGATGATTGGACATCTTAACATAACCATGATAACTATTTGATTGATTCATGTGTAAATCTTGGTTATATCTTTATGATGCCTGCATGCTTATATGTTTCGTGTTACTATATATCAACATGATTTGTATGATATTTTCATTCTTTATTTATATGATGTTTTGCATGATTAACATGTTACTTGTTAACTCATGATATGTCATTTTGGTACATGATGCTTTTATATGATATTCATATATTTCAAAACTTGTGTATGTTGTTGTCATTTATTAGATCCATGCTTAGGATGATCTATATAATACTTGCTCCAAAATGTTATCGTTTAAACATGTGTTGCATAAATTTTTCGTCTTGTCTCTTTCGTAACTTTGTCACACTATTTGTTCACTTCATGTGCACTTATTATTTTTAGAAGTACTCTTGGTATGATAAATATTTAGAAGACGTTTTATCATACAAATTTATCACATAGATTGTTATATGCTTAAGTGTCTAAGCTTAACAACAAAACAATTTCACAATGAAGTGTTTTAAATAATGTCATGCTATTGCTTAGTATAATTATTTGTTTCTATGTGGTAACTTTATGTCTAGTAGTCGAATGCGTTGTTTGTATTAGATAATGTCTTTATATTTTTTGTTGACATCTTTTGTCACTAACAAATGTGTTTTAGTGGATTGAGAACTAATCACTTGCCATCTTACTTCGTTCTAGTTTTTATATGCTCATCTCGCATAACTATAATCCCTTTTATTGCTACGTTGATTAGTAATATGTTTTATGGAACCCCTACACTTGCATATAGTTTTATAGCTAATAGGATTGAATCTTAGAGATGTGAAATTTGTGTTTGGATATCTTTCAATCAACCTCTTTCTAATTCGCATTAGTGCTTCCGCTTTCCAAAATCACTTCGATGACAATACTCTAATCCTTTCCACCTCCTTTGAGAAAACCACATGCCTCGTCATACGATCATCTCGCATTGATAGAGAAGAGCTACATGACTTTAAGGATAAAGTTCTTTGTATGCTAACCAACATCCGCAAAAACATTACCGAGCTCATCGTTTTCATTAACCTACAACCTCCTAAACACTTCGTCATCATTCTTTATACAATGCACTTGACAATATGTTGGATGTCCACCTATTGAGGAGGAGAGAAATTCATTCACATATTTGTATTTTGTCAAATTACACTTAAAGAACATCTACTCATGTTTCTTATACCCTGAAATACCAACACATAGGTACACTCCATTTAGTTAAAGTCGGTTCACAAAACCACAAGTGCTTCAAGCCTTTGACCTTTTTTTTTTTAATAGTTCAAGCCTCTTTCACCCCCAATATCTCATCAAGTGAAAAACACATCATGTGTTTCACAAAGTTATTCACTTCCACAACCAAAAACTAAACCAAATGGAGTCTAGGATTCTTCTCTCAAAACTAGGACTTCAAAACCTCATTTTCAAGAACACCATCATAGGATCTCATCCTCTTCTTCCTCGACACATATCATGCACGTCATTGTCAGCGCAAACGATATATTAATTAAAGCCATCATTCCCAACACTTTCTCAACACGTTGGTCTAACCAACACTCTCGCATCATATGGTGTCATTCTCATCCTCATATAGGTATTTAGCATTTTTTTTTCTCTTTTCATATGGAATTTTTGTTCCTAGGTGCTTATTGTCCTCACTTCCTTTCAATTCCATTCAAGCATGTATTATGGCAAGATACATCATCTTTGGTAGATGATAAAGTCATATTCGTTGTTTATCTCTCGAGTTGTGAATTTTAGGATTGCATGAGTCGACATGTTCTATCTTTATCTTTCGTTAGAACACTTGCTATACACACGAGCTTCTAATTCTTTAAATAGTTGTCTACCCATCACCACCATTAGCACCATCGTCTTTAAGCATTTCAACCTCATGTCTTCCTTCTAGGCTTTGCTTAGTAGGTTCCTATCATATTATATTCACGTTTTTCTTATGATTGCAATTCTTTTTAGAAGCATACACCTCATGAGATTTTTTGGTTTCATGGTTCTCTACTTTGAGTCGCTTATATCTTTTATATATTTCCATCTTACTTTTCTTTGAGATGAAATATATTGCACTAACTCTTTCATTGTAGGTTCACCATTATATACGCTCGATCATATATAGCATAATCATCTAAGGATGATGTTTGCATCGAATATTTTCCTTCTTTCATTATAGGTGCTTCTTGACGTAGGAGGAATATCCATCAAGCACTCATATTGCATCTTCTATGCACGTTGTTGTAGAGGACATGCTTGTCTAAAGACAAAACTTCTACTATACTAACTTTTGTTTTGTAGGTTAATATTGACGCCCTAAAACAAGGGGAGCTTCCGTCAAGCATAGGAAAATTATTGTCTTATACTAACCTTTATTTTGTAGGATTCTTCATCCTTGCATCATATACGTTGGTACCCTAGCAACGGGGAGTATTGATCAAGGGGGAGTCGATCATACACTAACCTTTGTTTCTTTTGTAGCTTTCTTATCTTTGCATCATATACGTTGGTACCCTAGCAACGGGGAGTATTGATCAAGGGGGAGCTAATCATGCACTAACCTTTGTTTTTGTAGCTTTCTTATTTCCTGTGTCATATACGTTGGGACCCTAGCAATGGGGAGTACTGATCAAGGGGAAGCTACAATCTAGGGGAAGCATGCACACATTTATCTTTATTCTCATTCTTTGAAACACTTTTGTGTTTCGACAAAAAGAAGGAGATAAGTCAACATAGTCCAACATGCATTTTATTCATCATGCATTTTTCGTATAATTTTTATGTTGCACAACACTAACCTTGATATAGGTCAAGGAACTTAATTTGATCCATGGATCCGCTAACAACCTAAGGGACGAAACAACCTTAGGAAATTGGAGTTGAAGAATTAACTTCACTAGGGATGATGCAAGGTCGCCATTTCAGGGAGAAATTAAGTTAACTCCAAGGACACACCCCTTTTTGTTTCGACAAAAGGGGGAGAAGAGTGTAAACGGAGAAGGAAATGTAGAAGGTGTTGCGGATACAAGTAAGTTATACGAACACAAGTAACTTTTTACATTTTGTGTTCTATCACGTTTACATATTTTGTCATTATCAAAAAGGGGGAGATTGTTAGTGCAAATATTACGATATTTAATCTATACAGTCTCGTTTGTTTTGATTGATGACAAACGTATAACTTGATACATAACGTAAAATATACAAGTTACTTGTAATCATAGTTTGTCTCAACATACATTCAACACCTCTCAACGTCTCGAGTCGCGTATGCTACAGCACATGTTCGTACATGTTTGTTATGTAGCATTATGATCAAATCCCTTAACCAACCATTTATAATGACTAAAATACTTTAGGAGTCTTTAAGTATTTTAGGTGTCAAAGTACACTTTAGGTGTTAAATAGAATAAGTGCCACATTAGGTGTCTAGATAATATTAGTAAGTTTACAATATATAAAAATGTGTCTTATAACAACATAAGTGCATAAAACACTTTTAGTAACTTAATAAATATTATATAGCTAGCTAATATATTTTTTATACAAGTAACTTACCTTTTTAAGTTAGTATATACATTTGTCTAAATGTATTTTTCATAAAATGGAAAACGAAATTTGGAAAGATCTTGATTAGACTAGAAATAAATATAGAAAGACATTGTGTCATACATCTTGTAAGAGATGTCATAGAATCTTGATTTGACATATTGTGTGTTGACTTAGAAAATATTGATTTGACATATTGTGTGTTGACTTGGAAGATCTTGATTTGACTAAAGATAAATATATTTGAAACATGATTTTGGAACATGGTTTTATCTTTATTAGTTTTGGAACATGGTTTTGGAAAACCCCTTTGTAAGTTTGCCTATAAATAAGAGTTAATAGTTTACTTGCAAACTTGATGAAAAACTACACACACATAGATATATAGGAAACCATGTAGAAACACACATGAGTCACCCTTTCCATAATGATCATAATGCTTCTAACATTCATCGTTGTTGTAAGCATATCATACTTCATGATCCACCAAGAAGGTCACAAGATCTTGACGTCATCATTCATTAAAGCATTCCAACATATGAAGATTAAAGGGCACTTGACATCCTCAATGGTTGAAGACTTCTTATTCAAGAAGTTCATGTAGATTAGGCATGCATATCCATTAGACTTTTATGTCATGGATCATCATTGTATCATCACAATATAGAATATATGGTTTATGTGTTTGTGCCATAAAACACAAGGTTTTTATGTTGGGCCACAAAATATAGCGGGAGTGGTTGTACCCTTGGTAAAGAACTCGACATCTAGCTTAGTGTCGGAAATATTGTATAAGCGATGATAGGAGTGGTTGTACCTTGTAAAATAACTCGGTATCTAGCTTTGTACCGGATAAAGTGTAAGCGACGATTGTAAGGTTTTCTCCACCGAGAAGGGAGTTTGTTGATCTAGTGAAGTAACTCTCGAGTTGGGTACTCGAGGAGTAGAGTAGGGCGGAGAGGAGATCCGTGACCCAACCAATATAAATCCTCGTGTTCGGTTTGCACTTTCCTTTTACTTATTGATTTACTTTAAGGTTTGCATTATGTGATTGTTTGTGTTGTGACTTGTTGATTATACTTGTGTGATAACATGATTTAAGCTATGTTAGTCATAAACTACAAGTAACATCTTTCATATTAGAACAAGCTAAAAATGAACATTTGATACAACAAGTTTAAAGTTTTTAAACGGTAAACTATTCAACCTCCCCTTCTAGTTTTCCACAGTAGGTATTTGAAACCATTTCACGCATCGTAGAGAGATTCATCATGATGCTGTTGGAATGTCAAGATATAATTTTGGAGCGGAAAGCATGGATTTCGTGGTGTATAATACGGTGGATTCGCGCTCTCCATAATTGCTAAAGGAATAGATGATGAAAAAGTTTAATGAACAAAGGCACAAAGAAAAAGATAGACTACAAGAAAGCTAATAAAAAGAAAAAAAAATCACTTGATAGGAATCTTGTGAGTAGACCTAAACGAGGTACAAATCAAACCTAAGCATTAACTATTCCCTGGTAGCGATGCCAAAAACTTGATGCGTGTTTTGCAACCTTGCAAAAGGTTTTACCTCTCAAGGGATCTTGAGAGATTTTGCAATCCACTAGGCAGTGTGCCTGACCGTTGTAGTGTAGTAAATGGTAGGTCCGGGGGATTGATTGTTCTCTAGGGAAATAGTGTCGTTAGGATTGAAGTATAAGTTAACTAGGTCTAAAGATGAGGGATGATTCTTTTTGTATTTTTATATTTTATGGAAATCAATTAAAATTTTAGGTATTGGCAGAGTGGGTGGAATTAGTTGCTAGTCAACTAACCCAAAATTACTAAATAAACTAAAAAACAATCAAATAAATGACAAGGAAAGTAAATGTGGTGAACTTCTATGTGAGACAAGTGTGTTTATGATTAGACGAAAAGTGTACCGCTTTTAGGGGGTCATTTAAGCCCAAAGTCGAGATTATTTGATCAAATATTGCCCTAAAACGTTCCTTTTGTCATTTTAGGTACTTTTGAGAAGAAATCTGGAAAAGGAAGCATTTTGGACGTTTTTGGAGCGAAAAAGTGAAGAAAAAAGACAAAGTCTCCAATTCATGCTGAAGACAGTAGCTGACGGCGTCAGGATTTGCTTATGACGCCGTCACTCATTGGCAATTAGGTGGATAATCAAGTTACACGTGACACGCCAAAATGTTTTTGGAGGATTTACACGTGACGGCGTCACCAAGGCCATCACGTACAAAACACAAGAGACGGCCAAGAGAAAGTTTACATATGACGACGTCAGAATTGGATCTAGGGAATACGAGAGAATTTATGGCAGCGAGTTGACGGCGTCAGAATTTACTCTTGACGCCGTCAGACTCAAAACTCTATATATAGTTTTTGATTTTTCATTCATTAGGGTGCAACTTTGAGAAGAGAAACCGTAGACGAATTTCACCTTATTTTTAAGGGTTCCAAACCCTTGTTTCATCCATGTTTAATTAAAGATAAGTTTTCCAATAATCATTCAATATGTCTATGTGTTGTTTGATTCCATCTTATGCTTGTCTTTACTTTAACATGCTAGGCTAGGTTTTCTTTGTGTTTGCTTAGATGTAATGAAACTTAGATATTGATTATTGGTTGGTTGTTTATTTATAATTGTTGTGGATGAATGATTACGATGTTAGGCTTAAGAAAACTAGCAGACTTCCAATTGGTAACTTGCTTGAACGTCGTAAGAAACATGATCAGATGTGTACTACGATAAATTGGTTATATTTAATGCATAAGTAACTACTAAGGAGGCCATGTCAGGAGCTAGTAGTCGGCTCGACATAGGAAGAGGTAGAAGCTTATAGAGTTAGGGAAGATCGTACACGGCCCTACGAATGGTATTAAGGAATATAACCCATCATCCATGCAATTATAACAAACTAATCAACCAGTAAAAGATAGCTAGGGAGTAGTGAAATCTAAGTAAACACATTTTCTCTTATTATTGTTTTTCTCCACATTTACTTTAGTGTTATTTTATTTTATTTGCATTTGTAGTTATTTGAGTTAGTTGATTAGCAACTAATTCCGCCCATTCTTCCAAAACCCGAGATTTTTACTTGCTTTCCATAAAATATAAAAATACAAAAAGAATCATCCCTCACCTCTAGACCTAATTTAATTGAGTTTTAACCCTAGTCAACGAGGAGTGAGACCTTGAAACTTTAGACCCCCACCAACAGCAACAAAGCAAATTTATTAGTCGACATATTGTATAGAGGCCCGATAGTGTATTCTATGTATTTAGGCCTAGCCCAAAATGTAATTACTCTAGAATTACCTCATGTATCTTATATATTTGTAAGTTGTTATGGAATGGAAAGCAAGCAATTATTCCAATCAATCTGGTATCAGGCTAAATAATATTACGATCCTAAAAATATTCTCTCCCCTATTCTCTCTCGTCTATCTCCTATCCCCTATTCTCCCTACCACGCTTATTCCTTCTGTAACTAAACCCTAGGCCTCAATCCATTGAATCAAATTGCTGGTGATGACTCCATCATAACAAACCTGACACCTACATCTACCAATAAAATCATTCCGTTTAATATACCTATCAAGTTAAGCCTTGAAAAACATAACTATACCTCCTAGTGTTCTTTCCTCAAAATCCATCTCGGTACTCATATAGAGGGCTCTTCTACAAGCTCTAATGACCATGAATGGGACAAACAAGATGACCTAGTAAAGGTATGGATCCTCGGCACCCTAGAAGAATCCCTTCAAGACCAAGTTGTCGCAACTCCCGGAATGCAAAAGCTTTGTGGGATCACATTAAGGATATCTTTCACGACAACAAAGATGCACGTGCAATCACCCTTGATGGTGAGCTTCGGTCTATCAAGCTTGGCAGCCTCACCATAAACGCTTATTGCACCAAAATAAGAGCTATGGCGGACCGATTGGCTAATCTAGGAGAAAAGGTTAGTGATAAAAATCTTGTTATGTATGCTCTAAATGGACTTGACGGGCGGTATAAGGGTATAGGTCGACTCAAACGTCACAACCAACCTTTACCCAAAAATTCGAAACTGCTCGCAACATGCTACTACTTAAAGAATCCACCTTGAGTGAAGGATCCGTCACCCCTACTATGTTTGATAGTAGCTCCTCCTCACCAACAATACTCATGGCCACAAACCCATCCGAACCAAAAGGTAACATTCATTCGCAGTCTAACAAATCTTCCAATATTCCTCAATTATGCAATCATTTTAATAAGGGTTCATGCAAGTTCGGTGACCGTTGTAAATTTATACGTGATCAACTTATTTCGTGTTCGGTGATCCCGGTGACGAAGTGCTACGGTCTCTTGTTTCTCGTCAATTTATTTCGTGTAATAAAGAAAAGTCTCCACATGTTTGTCATGCATGCCAACTTGGTAAACATGTGAAGCTTCCTTTTCATAGTTCCAATTCTACTGTTGAACATTCTTTTGATATTATTCATTCCGATTTGTGGACATCTTCGATTGTTAGTAAAAGTGGTTTCAAATACTATGTCTTATTTCTTTATCATTTTTCTCATTATTTGTGGATTTACCCTCTTCGAAATAAATCTGACATGCTTGATAAAATTTGGATTTTGTAATTATGTTAAAAATCAATTTAAATGCGAAATAAAGAGTTTCCAATGTGACTATGATGGTGAGTTCGACAAGTGAGGTGAATACTTTTTTTTTTAAACAGATGAAGTATAAAAACATTGATCAAATTGTCAAGTGTATCAAAGAGACGTTGACACATAAATTTTGACATGCTTTTAGGTCTCTCTGTCTATCCAATGCATATAAATTTGAACAACTATTGTCATGTACATCTCATATGATCATGTCTTGAATATAAGCCGGTTACAAGTTTTTTTGGATTTCTACATAAAAGAATATATAGCTATTACTCGAGTGAGAGTGAGTGAAACTTGTACGCAATAAAACGTAAGTAAATCACATACGCATCATCATATAGTTATTTGGCCCCATTAACAGTATCTCGTATTATGATCCTGCATCTTTCGCAATACAACTTTTTACTTATAGTTTCACATCAACTAAGTTTCAGTTTCACTATAACATGGTGATAATGTCTGCAGCTTATTATTAGGCAATAAATGTCCTACCGTGTTTTATTTATTGATAAGTACAATACGATGACGAAAAGAAACACTAATATAAAATTGATTTAGCAATGATATTTAACTTTCTTAAAGAATAGTTATATTACAAAAAACGAAAACTTGTTCTGTGAAAATAACACTTTATATTTTTGTTTTGAATAATGGATACACAAACATATAACTTGATTTCTATAAGCATGTATAGGCTTTTAAAGATTGAAATGTTTTAATCATTGTTGCTATGATTATTGTTGTAATTTGTAAGTAATACAATGTTAGATTAAAAAATAATGAAAACTCACTTTACGATCTCTATGTTTTTAATCTGTATATTTCGATCCAATCAATAATTCAAATTCACCTATGGTATGGTAGCTTGAACTTAATTACAATTATTAGTTGGGTTACCTAAATACCGTTGTCTGGTGAACTACAAGCATGTTAGTCTTACGATCTCAACTCTACGAATATAGGAACAATTCATATTACGAACTTGATCTAGTACTAGTAATAATTACAAAAAAGAAAAAGTCACTTAATTGTTTCTAGACTTTCCATTTATATTCATGCAATAGTATATCTTGAAAGAGCTAAGTACTAAAATAGTACAAAATCTTTTTTTTGGTCCCCATCATGGTCAGTTTTTAAGTAAATTCCCTAAATGGTCATGCGCATCTGCGCAACCTATCTCAGAAACGTGACACGTGTACATGCGCAGATGCGCATGACCATTTAGGGAATTTACTTAAAAACTGACCATGATGGGGACCAAAAAAAAATTTTTGTACTATTTTAGTACTTAGCTCTATCTTGAAATATCTAATTCGGTTAAAAGTTAATTCCCCAAAAATTCTTGCATTAGCTTGCAAGCTACGGCCCCTGCCCCTCGCCACTATCCCTTTAACAGCTTCAACATCTTTTCTTTAGTCTTTGACTTATATGTCTCCTAATTTCCATAACTTTGTCATATTTTAATCTCAAAATGATTTTGATGCTTCTCTACCACGTAATACATTTTAAGTAAAGAATCACAAATATTGCAGTAAGAAGATGGATTTTCTTGACTTTAAGTCACTCGATAAGTCGATAAGATAAGCGATTGCAAATTGCAATGATTGATTTAACTATTATATATATGCATTCATACAAAGCATACATTTTCTTAAAATGGGTTTGAATAAAATATAGCTGTTTCTTAATATATACTTGGGTACAATGTTAACACGGGTGCTTTATTATCTTAAAAAAAAGGAAGAAAGAAAAAAAATAAAAATTGAACGATAAATTATATTATAAGCAACCTATGGATCGATAGGTGACATGATTTACAAAGTTACACGATGGATGCCAAAGCGTTGAAAAACCAATCAATCCAACTAAGGAACGAATTCTTGGTGTAAAATGAAAACCAAGTAAAAGAAACTAGTTTAGTGTCGTTGAAGATGAGATCTTCATTTTATTATTATATATATTTTTTATAAAGGCAACAATTTATAAAAGAACCCTCAAAAGAGAAAAAACAAAATACAATACCCAGCATCTCTCATCAATTAAACAAGCTAATTAATAGAGAGACCTGACGAAAATAAAAGGAGAAAACCAACCATATGGTCCTAACTGATCCAAACCATGATTACACTAACACAAATGGAACTAAACACTCTAGACCACACATACATGAAATATTCCAACTGATGCAAACCTTGCGCAGACACTCCAACTTATAAACACCACTGACGCATTAAGTCCCACATAGCCACTTAATAAAATACTAACTCAATACTGTTGCAACCTAGACTTCCAAACTGAACCGATTCATTTGTAATTGTAATACTAGCAATGTTAAAATATATATATATATATATATATATATATATATATATATATATATATATATATATATATATATATGTCATACATGCAACACAATAAGATGTAGAATGTACGAACATAAAGTAGCACACTAATAGTATGGAAGTGTAACTTTATTACTTTATAGAACTTTTCTAATCTATACAAATTTATGGATACAAGTATTTGTGTACTTTGTGGAAGGCTATTGTAGGCTTGTAGCCTGCCTTGCTCTCAAGTAAAGTATAAAATAGCTCGACATCCTTTATTCTTTCATCTCTCTTTTTCTTTATTGGTAATACTATATAATTGAAAAAAAAAAGAAAAAAAAAGTAAGTATTCATAAGAGAGAAAGGACACACATTTATTATACTGTATTACTTTTTCTTTCATTGAAGTATACCTTCTAATTACTTATACAATATTCATGCACGGAGCATTTTGAAGTGTGTTAAAAAGAGTGTTTTGAAACCAGGGTTGACCCGGCCGGTTTAACTGGTTCGAACAGTTTCTGCAAAAAAAATCGGGTTAACCGGTTAGATCCGCCGGGTTTTGAGTGACCCGGGTCAACCCGGTTTTCAAAACACGGCCGGGTTTTATTTTTTCAAAATTTTCTAATTAAAACCCGGGTTGACCCGGCGGTCGAACTGGTTGACCCGGCGGTCGAACCGGTTGACCCGGTGGTCGAACCGGTCGAAAAAATAAAAAAATAATAAATTGAAAACCGAGTTGACCCGACGATCGAACCGGTTGACCCGGTGCCCGGTGACTCAACTGGATCGATTTCGAACCCGATTTTCAAAACATTGATTAAAACATTATGTATAGTACTCATGATGAAACTTTATGTAGAAAATAAACCATTACTTTAAGTCTATAAGACAACTGATATTACTATTTTGAACAAAAAGTAACTACTGGGTACTTTAAGCTATGATAGAAGTTAAGAGAGGTTAATCGTCGAGTTGGTTATGGATCCCCAAACTAACGTGTGAGTATAATATAAACTAGGGATGAGCATTTCGAACCGAATCTCGGAATCGAACAGGTACCATACTGAAACGGTACTGATTCTCGATATATGGTATGGTACCGAGACTAAGAAATATTGCGAAAAAAATCGGGACCATTAATTCGGTACGGGACCGGTACCAAATCGAAAAATTGCCAAAAAAAATGGGAAAAACCCAATTTCACGGTACCGATACCGATATCCGAATCCCGTTCGGTACGGTACCGGTACCACTAATTTTGCTCAGAAAAAAATCGGTACCACTAATTCAGTACGAGATCAGTACGGAACCGGTACCGTGCTCATCACTAATACAAACTATAACATGTTTGAAGACGTACAGATGAAAATAAGAGTAAATTACACAACTGATTGTGTGATTGGCTTAAAATACAAAATTCTCGCGCCAATATTATTTATCAAAGTTTTCGAGATCGGGATCATACCTAGGATCGTTTTCGTCTTTGCAAGATTGTGATCGTAAGATCGGGTCAGGATCTTAAGATCATACTATAATGTCATTTTCTTAATAGTTTTTGTAATATTATACAAATTTACAAATTATTATATATCATACACACAAAATTATATGAATGTTACATCGAAATTTTGTCCTAAATTATGATTATGAAATGTTTAATCAGATTAACATGTTGTTTTTAAATACTATAAAAAAATAATCTAGAAATTTACAGTTTTTTAGTTTGTTATCCGAGAAAAGTAGGATCGGATCGGATTAGATGTTAAGATCCTATGGTCAAGATCGGGATCCTATAAGATCTTGAGCTTTCAACGATCCAATGTAAGATCTGGATCGTTTTTTCTTTGCAGTATCGTAAAATCGTAAGAACCTAAGATCAGGATCGGGATCCTGACATAACATCAACGAATAACTTTATATATATGACCAAATCACAAGGATCAGGATGATAGTAAGAAACTAATGGCGTGCTTGGTTCAACATGGAGGAATGATAATGCTAATGGCAAAGATAATGCTAAGAAATATAATGAGCATTTCCTACAGTAAGGAGGGCAATCAACATGACGATCAATTGCCCTTACTGTGTGTGTCGATCGCCTGTTGATTTTTTTTTTTTTTTTTTTTTTTTTTTTTTTTTTTTTAACTTTTAAAATTTAAACACTTTCACACTATAAATAACCGGCTCATTTCACCATTTTGTTAGTGCAAACGTTACGACATTTAATCTATATAGTGTCTTCATGTTTTAATGATGACAAACACGTAACTTGTAATACATAACGTAAAGTGCACAAGTTACTCGTTCACACATCAACTCTCGACGACTCAAGTCCACATCACTTCAAGTATGTACAAACACACCATACCAACTTTGTTAAAGTGATCAAAGAATTTATTTTTCTAAACTTCACATTTTATGTGACAAAACATTTTTACAAAAGTATTTTTGTAATTAAAAGAAAATATTTTATTAAAGAAATCAAATTCAAATTTCAAATATGAAAAACGGTCTGATTTCCCGCCCAAATCAGATAATATTTCACCACTAAAGGACAAAAATTGTCGGGGAGGTCCCTTATCTATGTGACTGTCCCTTATTGATAAAGGACCGCCCAAGGTTTAAGGGACCGTCGCCCCGCTCCTCCTGGTGGCTATAACTACTGAATTGTTCCTTTCAAAAAATCAAGCCTCTTTACACAAAATTTTCCTGGTCTTTCATTTCTCTTCTTTAATCACTATAACTGTTTGGTATGTGTTTATAAGTGATCCCGCCATCCTTTATCTCAAGTGCAAGAGAAGAACACTCGAAGTCGTCAAGAATCGAAGTGTTATTGAGTCCACATACAAACATAACTAGTGTTACAATTCTCTTCTTCCTCTAAACTCTATTCTTGTATATTAATAGATCCGACTTGTGTGTCGTTAAAATTGGTGTAAGCTTTGTTATGTTTAAAACGAACAACGTGTAAGTCCGTGAAGTGTTGTATCTAGACTAGGGCTTTGTATAAGTTGGTGTCTAGGTGTGTGAAGACTTGGACTTGGTGTGAGTCCAAGAAGTGAAGACTAGGACTTAGTGTAGTTCTAGTGTGAAGATTGGGACTTAGTGAAGTCCGTATATGAAGGCTTGAATCGAGGGAAGATTCAAGTGAACAGGAGTGCTCGTTCGTGTGAAGAATTGAACGAGGTGATCGTCCGTGTGAAGACTTAGATCGTGTGTCGATCTAAGTGGGACAAGAGTGCTTGTTTGTGTGGCTACGTGGGCCTTGGTATAGATTGGTTCTAGCTAGGATTATGACTCGACATTCCGCTTAGTGTCGTTAAAATTGGTGTAAGCTTTGTGTATAGTTTGTTCCGCTTAAAGGGAGCGTGTTGACTAGTGAAGTAACTCTCGAGTGTGGTACTCTGGGAGTGGAGTAGGTAGAAGAGGTGCTTCGTGCCAAACCACTATAAATCATTGATGAGTGTGTAAATACTCATCATTTTGAGTCAAATCTAAGCTGCAAAACGATCAAAAATACTCAAAAACGCACCAAAATGCGAACAAAATCCCAAAGATCGTATTTTATATGTTTCTGATGAAAAACGAGTGAAAACAAATGAAAAACGAACAAAAGTTACATATTTGGCAGTTTCAGTCCCCCGACTTTCAAAATTTTACAAAACTAGTCCCTGGTCAATCATTTTCAAAGAAAAGTCAACTCGTGCTTTTAAAAGTCAAAATAAATCAAAAATGATCTTTGGGTGAAAAAGTTTTCATAAGTGCGCAAGTTTGATCCCTGAAGTTTCATCTTTGGCAAAATTAGCCCCCGACGTTCAAAGTTATCAAAAATAGTTCCCGGGGATCATTTTTAGAAAAATAATGATGAAGTTAACTTTTGGAATTGGCAAGTTGGGTCCTTATTGAAGTATGGAAAAATGGCAGAAGTGGTCCTCGAAGTTTCAACTTATTGCAAAAATGGTCCTTGTGAGATAATTACCTTAATCAAACGGACCCTTGATACTTTACTAGCCACCACAGCCCACACAAATGCTCCTTGGCCCAACTCTACCTAAAGCCCAAAACTAATATAACCAACCCCCCTTTTTTTTTTCCCTGCTACGCTTAACACTCCCAACCCTAACCCTAGAATCATTATACGTACGCCACTTTCCCCCTCCTTCCCCTCCCATCAAATCCCACAACTAGTTTATCTATTACCAAAGTGGTAACAAGTCAAGGCCAAGATCCTATCTCAGTTGTCTTCTTCCCCAAACCTTCACCCTCCCCCTCGTGACTACAAACAGCCAACTCCCCATCACCATCATTCCCCACTCCCAATCCCACTACCATCCTAAACCCACTCACAAACTTGTACCTAACACCCCTCAACCATTCAAGGAGTGACATGGTGGCAATCCACCACCTCAGTTGGGCGCCAAAAGACCATTTGAAGGCCAAGATGAAGACTAGATAAACGGATGGCCAAGATTCACTCAAGAAGAAGCACAAGAGATGAAGACAAAGAGAAGATTAAATGGTACCTACCACTAGGGTTTGATTATAAATAGATAGGTAATTTGTACGCAAAAGGCATTCGAATCTTTTATCTTTTCATGTATTTTTCAGTTTTAGTTTTTTAAAATCCTATTGTAATGCAAGAGTTTCTGAGTTTAATGAAAGTGAAGTTTTAAAATTATTCCAGTTGTTTCAGTTTCAAGATCACTATTTTCTTTATTTTATTGTTGGTATACTGTTGAAAACGAAAAAAAAAAAAGAGAGAAAAAAAAAATAAAATAAAATAATTCGAAAAAAGAGGGTGAATATAAAAATGGCAGCTTGGATGGGAAAAACGGTCTAGAGCCCATGGGGGCGTTTAGGATGTTCTTGGTTCTCGGCTCGCAACAGTCTCAAAAATCGGATGGCAAGTAGGTCCTTTTAGTTGTTTTGGTTGCAACGTTATTTTGTTATTTGATTAAGCTTTTATTAATCTTATATAAGTTAGTAAGTTATCTCTGTTATAGTGATAGTGTAATTTGCAAGAATCTTGAACTAAGAAATGATCAGGTCATTGTGGTGCTGCTATACGTACTGACCGAGGGGTGTTTTTGGGATTAGTTAGGTTGTATTTTGGTCGCATATGATAAACGGCAAAACAAAGAAAATCAGTAGCCTCTTTATACTCAGTTTTCAGTTTCCATAGTTTTCAAATTAGAAATTGTCAAACTCAGTTTTTAAGCAAACTTTAAGGCTGTTTCTAGTATTGGGAAATGATTGGAAGTCGGTGAAATTTATTGTTTTGAAATCTATTGTGGGTAACCTTTCAAGATAGAAAAGTATTTTGAAAATCAAACAAGTTTTGCTCAATCAAAAAGGGTCGCGAAATGACCTCTTCAGTCACATAACTCCCCTGCATCTCAGGTTTTTGGGGGATTTAGATTACTTGTAGACTGTTCATTAGTTGGCATTAGGCGTAGATATTTGTTGCTTTAAGAAGTCACTTGGGTAGAGTTTAGATACTCGTTTTTAGTTTAAGCCTAGCTGCTTATCTAGTGCTATTTATTACGCCATCTTTAAGCCTTGTTGGGGCTGCTACTGTTTGATCTTAGTATATGTTGAAATTGCTTGATCGTATTGTTCTTCTGGATTATTGTTTTTGTTCGTGTTCTAGTTGTTGTTTGATCTTGTTGTTGAGGCTGTTGTTGTTATCAGTGGTCGTATTGCTTATTGTTGTGGTGGTCGTAGGCTCATTTGAGCCGTTAGCTTATTTATGTATTTGTGAGATTTTTTTCAAGAAAACCTTAAGTCAAAAACAAGAATTCTGACCTGTTGAGGCTTTACGTTCATACAGATTGAGTTGTAGTTTTCCAGAAACTTTGGTTTTGCTAAAATTGTGTGTTAAGAGATTTTGCAACAATAAACTTCGAAAAATAAAATTATTTGCAAAAAGTGAAGGAGGAGGGTTTCGAACCCCTGCCCTCTTGCTCAGCCCAGCCACACAAACCAACTTCAACACCAAACGCCCTATGGAATTTAATTGGTTATGTTTTGCATAATTAAGTATTCAAATGGGTGTTAGTTTTTAGTTTGAAATAAGCCACATGTTCACTTAGCTTATTTAGCAGCTTATTGAAATAGTTGTTCAAACTTTCTATATTTTTCTTAAATTCAGTTTTAATTGTAATATTTTCTCAAAAATTTTTAGTTTTTTATAAATAGGTTTAGTATTTATTAAAATTAAGTTAGAGTTAGTTAGTTTTCAACTCATAATAAATAAAATTTTTATTCAAAAATTAATTTTCTTTTTTCTAAAATTTTCTTTTGTCTTTTAGTTCGTAAGAAAAATATTTTTAGACCCGTAGGACGTTTAGAACTTAAAATTCGCGTTTTATTTTGCGCTCTCGCGTAACTTTTGAATAACCTTTACGTTTTTAATTTAGTTTACGTGTTAGGATTCCCGATACCTAATTATGATTCCCCGTAGTTTTTAGGTATTTCTTAGATTGTAGTTGCCTTAGGTTAATTTACTTTCGTTAGTTAATTTTTAGAATTCGTTTATTTAACGTATCGCAAAACCAAATAACCTTTCTCAACATACAAGATTTTAATCCAAATCTCACTCGAAGCTTTCCATTCACACCTCGTTGGGGTACGACCCGGGAAATCACTTCCCGGTCTCACAATTTGAATATCACTTTCACAAGTTTTGCGAGGTAATCGTTTCCCTAAACGGTTTACTTGTATTACTTCACGTTTATTTGTATCACGACGAATTAAACTTCACGTTTGTTGATATTTTGATAAATTGCTGTTTTCACACACCAAAACACAACGAATCAAATGGCGCCGCTGCCGGGGAGGCTGTGTGTCGAAAGTCTCGATAAGGTTTAGACGATTAGTCTTGTAGAACCTTCGCAAGAAGTTACGCTTTTATAAAACGTATAAAAAACCAAAAATATTTTTCTTTTGTTTCTAGTATATGTATTATATCTATATAAGTTAAAGAAAAACACAAAAAGATTTTCCCGTTTCTTTGTTTAATAATAACAACATTAAAATCTTACCACCGCAAACCAAGGCAGAACACCTACCAACTGGGGGTGTGACCATAATAAGTTCCCAAACCAAAGATCAAAACTTGCCTTTGTATCACTTGCGTTTTGGAAAACTTTTAAACAAGAAATACACTTTAAGAGGAGTCGAAACGGTATGTGGCGATCCAACGAACTTCGCCCAGTGAGAGATCCATTCTTCTCTCCCGCTCCTTTGTGTGTTTTTCTTTAGAAGTCGACCTTGCGTTCTTGATTATTGGTTTAAGTTCCCTTGTCGTTAAAGTGGTATTGTTTTAATTGATTTTTTTTTTGTGGTGCATGCGCACTCGTTCGTCTACGTCAACAAGTCCTTTGCAATCGCTTAACAACATTCCAAGAAGAAGGCGTAATCGACGACGTACCAATCCAATAGTCGAACCCGAGATTCGTACTATTCCTATCATGGCGGCCGAGCCCACTATGAATGAGCTTCTCCAAGCACCCATCGAGGGTTACGGAGATGCTATCGTTGTTCCAGCCATCGTGGCCGACAACTTTGAGCTCAAAACGGGGTTGATAAACCTTGTCACCTCGCGTCAATTCTATGGTTTCGAAAGGGACGATCCTCAAGATCACATTCGATGGTTTAACAAAATCACGTCCACCATCAAATGCAAAAATGTCCCTGAAGAAGCAATCAAACTTCTTCTCTTCCCGTTTTCACTCGATGGGGCTGCCAAGAATTGGCTAGACAAACAACCCCCTCGATCGATCGAAACATGGGAAGATTTGGTTAAGAAGTTTGTGAATGAATTCTTTCCTCCTTCCAAAACCACGGCCCTCAAGAATGAGATCATGAAATTCACACAGAAATTCGATGAATCATTCGGTGAGGCATGGGACCGTTATAAGGATATGCTTCGTAAATGTCCTCATCATGGTTTTTCCGAGTTAATGCAACTCGACACTTTCTATAATGGTGTGAGCCAAATTGATCAAGACTCTCTCAATGCCTCCGCGGGAGGTAATTTCTTGAATCGAACCACAAGAGATGCTTTAGTGATCATCGAGAATAAGTCTAAGGTCCGCATTCCACGAAGTAAACCGGTTGTTTCCCAAGTGAATGTTGGTCCTTCTCCTTCATCACCCGTGGCTCAATCTAGTACTGATGCTAGACTTGACAAGCTCACGGAAGCTATCCATGCTTTGGTTCTCACCAAAAACAAGAAAGTTTCTTCTCAACCTGTCGAAGTCAAAAAGGTTGAAGTTTGTGTTACTTGTGGTGGTCCATACGCATATTACAATTGTACTGCCACCGATGGCAATCCATTTGAAGTTAATGCAATAGTCGGTAATTCAAATCAAGGAGGTAACCAATACCGTCCTCAAGTTGACCCGAACTATCGTGTTAGCAACCAAGGTGGTCCACCCGGTTTTCCTCAACCCAATAATCCAAATCGATTCAATCAAAACCAACAAAGAAATCAAAATGTTCAAAATCAATTTCATACCCCTAATAATCAATTTTCAAATCAAGGGGGTAATTTCAATCAAGGTTTTCAAGTTCATAATAACCATGCTCCTAATGTTGCTTCAAATGAACTTGCTAATTACATTAAGGCAAATGAAGCTAGCATGAGGAATATGCAAAACCAAATCAACACTTTGAAGAATGATTTTCAATCTTCAATGTCGAGACAAGGTCATGAGCTTAAAAATGAACTTCGTAATACTAACCACAAGATTGAACAATCTCAAAGTAAGATTGAGAACATGTTTGCTAGTCTTATGAGTCAAATGAATCAAGCTTCTACTTCGGGTACTCTTCCGGGAAACACCATTCCCAACCCGAAGGGTGAATTGAAAGCTATTACCACTCGTAGTGGTAAAGCTATTGATGGACCCTCGACTCCTATTCCTCCACCTTTGAAGGAAGTGGAACGAGAACCCGAGGTTATTAAGGACAAGGTGCAACCCTCAAGCTCACGAAGTACCGCACACGTCCAACCTTCGGAGGTCCAACCATCAATTCCCGAATTTGCTTTTCCTAAGAGCATTTCTAAGCCTTCGATCCCATATCCTTCAAGGCTTAATGATCAAAAACTCCGTGAGCAAACTAATGATCAAATGAAGAAGTTTCTTGAGATATTTCAAAAGTTACACTTCGACATTAGTTTCGCGGATGCTCTTCTCTATATGCCCAAATTTGCTTCCACTTTTAGGAGTCTTTTAAGTAATAAAGAGAAATTGTTTGAACTCACTAAAACTCGTTTGAATGAAAATTGTTCGGCGGTTCTTCTAAAGAAACTTCCTGAAAAATTAGGAGACCCCGGGAAATTTCTCATTC
This sequence comes from Artemisia argyi, assembly GCA_030686995.1. Classification (NCBI taxonomy): domain Eukaryota; kingdom Viridiplantae; phylum Streptophyta; class Magnoliopsida; order Asterales; family Asteraceae; genus Artemisia; species Artemisia argyi. The sequence continues at coordinate 34,720,013 of CM060697.1, forward strand.
CTTGTGATTTTCAAAAGTTTGAAGAATGCTTCGCCTTGGCCGATCTTGGCGCTAGCATAAATCTCATGCCTTTCTCTATTTGGGAAAAGCTTTCACTTCCCGAGCTTACACAAACACGAATGACTCTTGAATTAGCAACCCGAACGGTTACGGTTCCGAAGGGTATTGCTGAAGATGTCTTTGTTAAGGTTGGCAAGTTCCATTTCCCTGCCGACTTCGTAGTCGTTGATTTCGATGCCGATCCTCGTGTTCCCCTAATTTTGGGAAGACCATTCTTGAAAACGGCTCATGCATTAATCGACGTCTTCGAAGGTGAAATGACTCTTAGAGTTGGCGACGAAAAATTGGTCATTAACATTGAAAACACTTCAAAAGATCTTCTCGAACTTGAACGAGAAGAAATTAACCGACTTGATGCCATCGATGTTACATGCGATGAGTATTTCGAAGAAGTGTTAAATGTGCAAGGATCAATTAATTCTACCATCGATGTCTCTTCCCCTTCTCTCACTCCATTTGAGGGAAGTGACTTTCTTTTGGAAGAGGTCGATGCTCTTCTTTCCCAAGATAGCTCAATGTCACACGAGTTTGATAGTGACTATCTTGATTCTGAGGGGGATATTCTAATGCTTGAAAAATTGTTGAATGAAGATCCTTCACCCCCTCACCCTCAAAAAGAACTTCATATCGAGGAGGTCAAAAATGTTGAAAAAACTGATTTCTTCCCCGAGGTTGAACTCAAGGAACTTCCACCTCATCTCGAGTACGCGTTTTTGGAGGGTGACGATAAGTTTCCCGTCATAATCGCTAAAGACTTGAATGAGGAAAACAAAACCGCTCTTCTCAAGGTTCTAAAGTCACACAAGCGAGCCATTGCTTGGAGACTTTCCGACATCAAGGGTATTAACCCGGAATTTTGTATGCACAAAATTTTGATGGAGGATGACTTTAAACCGGCGGTTCAACAACAAAGACGGGTAAATCCTAAAATTCATGAGGTTATCAAGCAAGAGGTCATTAAACTTCTTGATGCCGGTTTGATTTACCCTATTTCGGATAGTCCTTGGGTGAGTCCCGTTCATTGTGTGCCCAAAAAGGGTGGCATAACGGTTGTTAAAAATGATGATAACGAGTTAATTCCGACTCGATTGGTAACGGGTTGGCGCGTTTGCATTGATTATCGAAAATTAAACGACACCACCCGTAAAGACCACTTTCCATTACCTTTCATGGATCAAATGCTCGAAAGATTGGCGGGAAACAAGTACTATTGTTTCCTTGACGGTTTTTCGGGTTATTTCCAAATTCCCATCGATCTTCAAGATCAAGAAAAAACGACTTTTACGTGTCCATACGGAACATTTGCTTATCGACGCATGCCTTTTGGCCTATGCAATGCTCCGGGCACATTTCAAAGATGCATGATGGCCATTTTTCACGACATGATCGAGAAAACAATGGAGGTCTTCATGGATGATTTTTCGGTCGTTGGGAATTCTTTTGAATCGTGTCTCTCCAATTTAGGCAAAATGCTTCAAAGATGTGAAGACACCAATCTTAGTCTAAATTGGGAGAAAAGTCATTTCATGGTCAAGGAAGGAATTGTCCTTGGCCATAAGATCTCTAAAAACGGGATTGAGGTTGACAAGGCAAAAATCGATGTCATTGCCAAGCTTCCTCCTCCCACTACTGTCAAAGGTGTTCGGAGTTTTCTGGGTCATGCCGGCTTCTATCGTAGATTCATTCAAGATTTCTCAAAGATAGCTAGGCCTATGACCCGACTTCTTGAAAAAGAAACTCCGTTTGTCTTTTCCGATGAGTGCATCGAAGCTTTCCAAACTCTCAAAAGAAAGCTTACCGAGGCACCCATTCTAGTTGCCCCCGATTGGGACCAACCTTTCGAACTCATGTGTGATGCAAGTGACTTTGCAATGGGTGCGGTCTTGGGGCAACGAAAAACCAAGCATTTTCAGCCGATTCATTATGCAAGCAAGACCTTGACCGAAGCTCAAGCTCATTACACCACTACGGAAAAAGAATTACTTGCCGTGGTGTATGCGTTTGAGAAATTTCGGCCATACCTAATCTTGACTAAATGCATAGTGTACACGGATCACTCGGCTCTCAAATATCTCTTTGCCAAGCAAGATGCAAAGCCGAGATTGCTCCGTTGGGTTCTCCTCCTACAAGAATTTGATATCCTCATTCGTGATAAAAAAGGAGCCGAGAACCTCGCTGCTGACCATCTTTCCCGATTGGAAAACCCTCATCAAAGTGTCCTCGAGAAAAAGGAAATAAATGAAACGTTTCCTCTCGAGACACTCAATGTGATTTCCTCTCGTGGTGATTCTAGTACCCCATGGTTTTCCGACTTTGCAAACTATCATGCGGGGAACTTCGTTGTCAAAGGGATGTCGTCCCACCAAAAGAGCAAATTTTTCAAAGATGTCAATCACTACTTTTGGGACGATCCCTACCTGTTTAAAATTTGTGCGGATCAGGTTATTCGAAGGTGTGTTCATGGCCAAGAAGCCATGGAAATCCTAAAGGCTTGTCATAATGGACCCACCGGGGGTCATCATGGCCCAAACTACACCGCTCGAAAAGTATTTGATTCGGGTTTTTATTGGCCCTCCATTTACAAAGACGCCCATGACTTAGTCAAATCTTGTGACTCATGTCAACGTCAAGGAAAGACAACACAACGTGATGAGATGCCACAAAACATCATCCAAGTGTGTGAAATCTTTGATGTTTGGGGCATAGACTTTATGGGGCCGTTCCCGTCTTCACGAGGGAACAAGTACATACTCGTGGCCGTTGACTACTTGTCAAAATGGGTCGAAGCAAAAGCTCTCCCAACCAACGATGCCCGAGTAGTTGTAAAATTTTTGAAATCGTTATTCTCAAGGTTTGGAACTCCCCGCGCTATCATAAGCGATCGCGGTACTCACTTTTGCAACGAACAATTTGCAAAAGTCATGCTCAAGTATGGTGTCACTCACCGTCTTGCCACCGCATATCACCCACAAACGAGTGGGCAAGTGGAGGTTTCAAACCGAGGTTTGAAAAGAATTCTTGAAAGAACCGTAGGCGAAAACCGTGCCTCTTGGTCGGATAAGCTAGACGACGCTCTATGGGCCTTTCGCACAGCTTATAAAACACCCATTGGGTGTACTCCTTATAAGCTCGTGTATGGAAAAGCTTGTCATCTACCGATTGAGCTCGAGCACAAAGCCTATTGGGCTTTGAAGAATGCAAATTTTGATCTTAAGTCTGCGGGTGATCACAGGAAAGTTCAACTCAATGAACTCAATGAACTTCGTGATCAAGCTTACGAAAATTCTTTAATCTACAAAGAGAAAACCAAAAAGATCCATGACTCCAAAATTAAGAACCGCGTTTTCAACGTTGGTGACCGAGTCCTTCTTTTTAACTCTCGATTAAAGATCTTTTCGGGTAAGCTTAAAACCCGTTGGACTGGACCTTTCACCGTTGCCAAAGTTTATCCTTATGGCACCGTCGAGTTATCTCAAGATGACGGTCCAAATTTCAAAGTAAATGGGCATCGGTTGAAACACTAGTTTGGAGGGGACATACCACTTGTTGTCCCGGACCTCCAAACTTTCCCCATGGACCAATGAATTCGGGGATCGAGTCAAGCTAGCGACTCGATAAACAAAAACAAGTAACAAACACGGGTTTTCACCCGTGTATCTGATTTCCTCCTATTTTTTAACACCCTAAGTGTGGGGGAGTGGCCACCCCCCGCAGCTACTTGAGATGTACATATCTTTCAAAAAAAAAAAAAAAAAAAAAAATGTGTGTTCGCATAAATAAAGTGAAAAATACAAATGACACTCCCACAGCTAGCTTTTAATATTCTCGTCTTTCATTCAAAATTTCGGCATAATCGCCGGGACTTTGAATATTGAGGACAATATTCAACTCTAAGTGTGGGGGAGGGGAAAATTCTAGCGAATTTTATCAAAATATACCGTCTAGTACCCCTATTTTTAGGCCAAAATTTTTCAAAAATTTTTCACTTTATTTCAAAATTTTTGTGGTAATCAGTCCGCCTTGTCTAACTGACAAAAGGGATTGGCTAATCCAGGAGCAAACGGCTCTTGGTAAAGATAACTCAAACCCGTTGATGGCTTGCAATTTGCCAAAAATTGTATGGTTCCTCAACTCCCCATCATCCTCAAAAGCTAATGAGTTGGCTAGCCCGCAAGATTATGGCTTGTGGTAAAGGCTGTGGAAAAACCATAATTGGTAATCAACTCACCAAGATGTTGACTGTTACATCAAGAGTTGGCTAGTCCAGGAGCAAACGGCTCCTGGTAAAGACAAATCAAATCCGTTGAAAGCTGGTGGTTTGCTCAAAATCACACGGCTATCAGGTGAGCCACAATTCTTACACCTGGCTACTCCAGAAGTGATGGCTTTTGGTAAAGAGATTTCAAATCCATTAGTTTTTCTCAAAAAGATTGCTAGGGACTAGCAATAGTTTAGTGTGGGGGATTGATGAGTGTGTAAATACTCATCATTTTGAGTCAAATCTAAGCTGCAAAACGATCAAAAATACTCAAAAACGCACCAAAATGCGAACAAAATCCCAAAGATCGTATTTTATATGTTTCTGATGAAAAACGAGTGAAAACAAATGAAAAACGAACAAAAGTTACATATTTGGCAGTTTCAGTCCCCCGACTTTCAAAATTTTACAAAACTAGTCCCTGGTCAATCATTTTCAAAGAAAAGTCAACTCGTGCTTTTAAAAGTCAAAATAAATCAAAAATGATCTTTGGGTGAAAAAGTTTTCATAAGTGCGCAAGTTTGATCCCTGAAGTTTCATCTTTGGCAAAATTAGCCCCCGACGTTCAAAGTTATCAAAAATAGTTCCCGGGGATCATTTTTAGAAAAATAATGATGAAGTTAACTTTTGGAATTGGCAAGTTGGGTCCTTATTGAAGTATGGAAAAATGGCAGAAGTGGTCCTCGAAGTTTCAACTTATTGCAAAAATGGTCCTTGTGAGATAATTACCTTAATCAAACGGACCCTTGATACTTTACTAGCCACCACAGCCCACACAAATGCTCCTTGGCCCAACTCTACCTAAAGCCCAAAACTAATATAACCCAACCCCCTTTTTTTTTCCCTGCTACGCTTAACACTCCCAACCCTAACCCTAGAATCATTATACGTACGCCACTTTCCCCCTCCTTCCCCTCCCATCAAATCCCACAACTAGTTTATCTATTACCAAAGTGGTAACAAGTCAAGGCCAAGATCCTATCTCAGTTGTCTTCTTCCCCAAACCTTCACCCTCCCCCTCGTGACTACAAACAGCCAACTCCCCATCACCATCATTCCCCACTCCCAATCCCACTACCATCCTAAACCCACTCACAAACTTGTACCTAACACCCCTCAACCATTCAAGGAGTGACATGGTGGCAATCCACCACCTCATTTGGGCGCCAAAAGACCATTTGAAGGCCAAGATGAAGACTAGATAAACGGATGGCCAAGATTCACTCAAGAAGAAGCACAAGAGATGAAGACAAAGAGAAGATTAAATGGTACCTACCACTAGGGTTTGATTATAAATAGATAGGTAATTTGTACGCAAAAGGCATTCGAATATTTTATCTTTTCATGTATTTTTCAGTTTTAGTTTTTTAAAATCCTATTGTAATGCAAGAGTTTCTGAGTTTAATGAAAGTGAAGTTTTAAAATTATTCCAGTTGTTTCAGTTTCAAGATCACTATTTTCTTTATTTTATTGTTGGTATACTGTTGAAAACGAAAAAAAAAGAGAGAAAAAAAAAATAAAATAAAATAATTCGAAAAAAGAGGGTGAATATAAAAATGGCAGCTTGGATGGGAAAAACGGTCTAGAGCCCATGGGGGCGTTTAGGATGTTCTTGGTTCTCGGCTCGCAACAGTCTCAAAAATCGGATGGCAAGTAGGTCCTTTTAGTTGTTTTGGTTGCAACGTTATTTTGTTATTTGATTAAGCTTTTATTAATCTTATATAAGTTAGTAAGTTATCTCTGTTATAGTGATAGTGTAATTTGCAAGAATCTTGAACTAAGAAATGATCAGGTCATTGTGGTGCTGCTATACGTACTGACCGAGGGGTGTTTTTGGGATTAGTTAGGTTGTATTTTGGTCGCATATGATAAACGGCAAAACAAAGAAAATTAGTAGCCTCTTTATACTCAGTTTTCAGTTTCCATAGTTTTCAAATTAGAAATTGTCAAACTCAGTTTTTAAGCAAACTTTAAGGCTGTTTCTAGTATTGGGAAATGATTGGAAGTCGGTGAAATTTATTGTTTTGAAATCTATTGTGGGTAACCTTTCAAGATAGAAAAGTATTTTGAAAATCAAACAAGTTTTGCTCAATCAAAAAGGGTCGCGAAGTGACCTCTTCAGTCACATAACTCCCCTGCATCTCAGGTTTTTGGGGGATTTAGATTACTTGTAGACTGTTCATTAGTTGGCATTAGGCGTAGATATTTGTTGCTTTAAGAAGTCACTTGGGTAGAGTTTAGATACTCGTTTTTAGTTTAAGCCTAGCTGCTTATCTAGTGCTATTTATTACGCCATCTTTAAGCCTTGTTGGGGCTGCTACTGTTTGATCTTAGTATATGTTGAAATTGCTTGATCGTATTGTTCTTCTGGATTATTGTTTTTGTTCGTGTTCTAGTTGTTGTTTGATCTTGTTGTTGAGGCTGTTGTTGTTATCAGTGGTCATATTGCTTATTGTTGTGGTGGTCGTAGGCTCATTTGAGCCGTTAGCTTATTTATGTATTTGTGAGATTTTTTTCAAGAAAACCTTAAGTCAAAAACAAGAATTCTGACCTGTTGAGGCTTTACGTTCATACAGATTGAGTTGTAGTTTTCCAGAAACTTTGGTTTTGCTAAAATTGTGTGTTAAGAGATTTTGCAACAATAAACTTCGAAAAATAAAATTATTTGCAAAAAGTGAAGGAGGAGGGTTTCGAACCCCTGCCCTCTTGCTCAGCCCAGCCACACAAACCAACTTCAACACCAAACGCCCTATGGAATTTAATTGGTTATGTTTTGCATAATTAAGTATTCAAATGGGTGTTAGTTTTTAGTTTGAAATAAGCCACATGTTCACTTAGCTTATTTAGCAGCTTATTGAAATAGTTGTTCAAACTTTCTATATTTTTCTTAAATTCAGTTTTAATTGTAATATTTTCTCAAAAATTTTTAGTTTTTTATAAATAGGTTTAGTATTTATTAAAATTAAGTTAGAGTTAGTTAGTTTTCAACTCATAATAAATAAATTTTTTATTCAAAAATTAATTTTCTTTTTTCTAAAATTTTCTTTTGTCTTTTAGTTCGTAAGAAAAATATTTTTAGACCCGTAGGACGTTTAGAACTTAAAATTCGCGTTTTATTTTGCGCTCTCGCGTAACTTTTGAATAACCTTTACGTTTTTAATTTAGTTTACGTGTTAGGATTCCCGATACCTAATTATGATTCCCCGTAGTTTTTAGGTATTTCTTAGATTGTAGTTGCCTTAGGTTAATTTACTTTCGTTAGTTAATTTTTAGAATTCGTTTATTTAACGTATCGCAAAACCAAATAACCTTTCTCAACATACAAGATTTTAATCCAAATCTCACTCGAAGCTTTCCATTCACACCTCGTTGGGGTACGACCCGGGAAATCACTTCCCGGTCTCACAATTTGAATATCACTTTCACAAGTTTTGCGAGGTAATCGTTTCCCTAAACGGTTTACTTGTATTACTTCACGTTTATTTGTCTCACGACGAATTAAACTTCACGTTTGTTGATATTTTGATAAATTGCTGTTTTCACACACCAAAACACAACGAATCAATCATCGTGTCCGTTTTGTGTTTTCTCTTCTCATCTCTTTCCTTTCTATACTTGCATTACATTTAGGTTTGTGTGACTTGTTGTGTGTATGCTTGTGATATTAACTAGTTAACTTAGAAACGCAAAACATAAGAAAACTTAATCACCCGTAATAAACTGCCTACTAGCGGTGGTCCCTTATACAGGGACGGTCCCCAACATTTAAGGGACCGTCGATGTATATTAGGGACCGTCCACAGTGCATATGAAATAGCTAAATATTTTTAAATCTCGTGTTATGTTTATATTTATGTGATTGCTTATATACCTGTAATTGAGTGACATATATGTTTGTCATGAGTGATATAACCACTATTTATATTTAGTCACACTTGATCGGGAATTTGATACCAAATATTTTAGATTTTAAAGAGGAACGTATTCACCCCCTGTACATTACTACACATCTTATTCACAAAATCAAACTACAATTCTCTCTAAACATTGAAACACATGTCTCAAATTTGCATAATGTCTTACGAGCTATTTTTGCCACTTCATCTTCCGACCATGAAGATGGTTACTAGCGAGCTTGCGAAATTTATGGAAGCCTATTGGGAGGCTTTTCAACCGTCAAAGCCAAAAATCTCATGAAACCAAATTCAGAGGGATCGTTACGGTGCTCATAATGGTAATGGTAATGGCAAAGGCAAAAATCTCACGAAACCAAATCTCACTTCAAAGTATAAGCAGTAACTGCTATATTTCTATTAAAAATCGCTTAAGAAAACTCAAACTGCAATTCTTTCGTCAGACAAAACCTGATATATGCATCGTGTGTAACAACATCGTATACAAATGCTATGCCATAATGCGCGGGTTGAAATCCTTGTTGGATTATATTGGTTGGATTTATATTTTCTATAGGAACAGATTGAATTTATAACTTGGTTAAGACTAGGAAAGCATAAAGATGATGGGAAAAAAATGTACAACTTGTTAAAAGCTTCATTGTTAAGAGACCTTATATGAAATCTTGCACATTTTAACCAAAACTTATTGGACGACCTTCACTTTAGCAGAATTCGGACTACCAACCAAATGAATTTCGGACGTCAAAAACTTTTATTTCTCAAACTTTGAGGTTACATGCGGAATAAAACAATCAATCAGGATTCAATTGTATACGTTCTCCTAAATTCGATGAATAAGGAGTATTCGAAAACAATATTAAACATGCTTAAATAGATTTGTAAAATATTTGGCTTAATTTTCATTGATACACGTGTTTAAAGAACATGAGTAGTCATACTCTTTCTATGCCTATTTTTATACAAAATAGTTTGCTATTATTTTAAGTTGTTCCAACCTAAAAGGCTTGTCATCCGTAAATTTATAGTTACGAAAAACATATAATAAAATGACTATGTTTACTGAAAATTTTGAATACAGGGTATCGGCTATCGCAAAACGCGGGTACAATGCTAGTTATACCAATATATCAAAACAATATTTATATATTAAATTTCTTAATGTTAAATAATACTAGTAATAAAATTTATTTACCATGTTAAATTAATTATAAAATTACGAAGTTGCTGAAAAATTATATATTTACCATGTTAAAAAAAATCTCTTGCTTTGTGAGTGAAGCCATGGGGGTGTTATAGTAATTGACAAAATGATTCATTTTTCTAATAATGAATAAGCATAGGCAATAAAAGAGTCAAGGGTATGAAGAGAAAGCAAGTATAAATGTAACTTGGCTTGTGAGACTCAATTGCTTCATGACATACAATTAATAGTGACGTCCCCTTTCGGTTTGCATATAAATAGAGAGAAAGGTGTAGGCTTCTACATTAAGCATTTCTTCAATATTTCTTTCGACATTACATCACTAATAATTTTCCACCACCACCATTATGACGGAGAAGACCATCATATCGTCCGGGCTAGGCCATCTTTTTATGACGGTTTTCGTGTTCAATTTCGCGAATTTTATGGTTGTTCCCGCCATAACCGACGTTAGCATGTGGGCACTTTGTCCTGGTGAAGATGAGTGTTCCTTGGCTATTTACCTTACCGGAATTCAACAAGCGGTAAGAACTAAGACGTTTCCTTGTTTGTTATGAATATAGTAAAATAAATGCACTTCTGTAATATAGAAATGTAAATTAATGTTTTGATGTTTTTTATGTTGGTTTTCTTGCTTCTTTCGCCATCATGGTAACATAAAAAATTAGATATTTCATTTGTATGCTTACTTTAGTGCTTTATTCATTTGGTCGAATTGTCATTACCATCATTTGTTTTTCATCCTCTATTTGAGTCGAAATATGTAACCGTTGATCATTAGATACGGTTAACATGCATTAGTTGAGCAAATACCGCTAGCATTTGAGAAAGCACATCATTTGACACATTAAATGGAACTAACTTTACATGAGCGAGCATAAATTTATGATAGCCAACCACAACCTTTTTTTTTTTTTTTCAATAAGTATATGTTTATCTGAAAATAGATCTTTATTGCTTGCTGTAAAATTCTACTTATAGAGAATAGAGAGTTAAATACCAAGTTATACCTAAGAGTTATGTCGTCTTTTTCATATGGTTAATAAGTAGGAAATGTGAAATTTTCGGTTTTACAATGTTAAAATCTCCGGAAATAATCGTGTGTGGGGTTCCATCCTACTTTTATTGCAAATTCAAATTTTGATGTCAATTTTGAAATTTATATTTAATGCACTATATGTACTATGCAAACTTTATACGTTGCACTAAAGCATTTTAGAGAAGTAGTGTTTCTCAACTTTTGTTACCTTGGTCACTATGTTAACTATATGGGTACGTGTATATTCACTCAATCAGAATACTCAGTATATTAGATTATAGATTTTTTTTTTTTTTTTTTTTTTTTAATTATTGTTGTTATTTTATTTTTTTGCCTTGCTATCATACATTTATACATGCCTTTAAAAGGATTGATTTTGATACAATACCATTTTCCTTATCATGTTTCTTAGCTAGAAAGCACCACTATAACTTTCGAAGAAAAGGTTACACAGCAAAAATGATAATAAATTTCGTCCACCGCATATATCCTTAATCTATTAGTCGTACCTCGAAATTATTTTGACTGATCTATTTTTTTAGAATCCAATAAAGCACTCCCACATCAAAAAATGATTAGAACTGGTAAAAGGACACTCCAACCATAAGGAAGCGTGTGAAGTTTAGAGTGAATGAAGTTTTTCTAATGAAAAATGATAGATTCTAATCACCTTTTAAAAATAAAAACAAGGTGTGACAAATTTAACATAAAGGACAACAAAGAAATTGTGATTATACTTTGTTTGAGGTTGATTTAGGCTTTCGTGGATGTCGTGTGTTCAGGAAAATTCTGTTGGTTCATTCTTATTCGACAAAGTTCTCTTTGCAAATCTTGTTGGGAAATCTCTAAGTGGGGTTAGTCAAACACATTGGTCTCAACGAGATTTCAATGCAAAAAGAAGAAGAAACAGAACATTAATATCATTTAATACGTTGTTTAGACGTTATAGTCGCTTTCTTAAAATACAACTAACGGCATATGCTAACTATTAAAAGTTTTTTTTTTTTTTTTTTTTTTGTCTCTCTCTCTCTCTTCTCTCTTCTTCGATTAATCCACGAGGTTTTAACTTATCGCTACACAGACTCAAATCATGTAAATCTCTCCATTTTTCGGGAAGTTGATAACCATGTAAATCTCTAACTTTTTTAGGAAGTTGACATGATCAATTTCAAGATTATTTGCATCTACCAATAATTAAACCTGAAAACCAAAAGGCTTTTGTCCCAATAGTACCTATTGTTGTGTGAGAAACTCGCGAACTAAATGGTTGTAGGTTCAAGTCCTGCCTAGAACATGTGAGATAGTTTATGGTTTTATACTATACTGTAAGACAATTTTATTTTTATTTTTATTTATTTTTTTATTTTTTTTAAAAAAAAAAAAAAAAAAAAAAAAAAACTAATTCAACTTGAAATCTAACAATTTCTATCTAGCTATTAAGTGACATGCATCCAGTTTTTTTCTCATTAGACTCCTAGCCTATGGAACTTATGTTAAGGTTACTCTAATGCATTTCGGATGTCTAGTCCAAAGAAATAATCTCATAACATATTTACCAATATTATTATTAGCAATCATCACAAAATTTGTTTTACATGCTTGGATTTTAGACCCAAAAGTAAAGTTTGGTGAAATCATATTGGTATGCAAATTGAAAGAGATGATGATAGTTTGAATGTGTATAAATGGTATGCAGATAACAGGGATGGGGAGCCTAGTGATGATGCCTCTCATTGGAAATCTATCAGACAAATATGGGAGGAAGGTCATGCTCACTGTCCCAATGTTGCTCACTACTTTACCTTTGGGTACGCATTCTGTCTCCCAACTTACCATAAAGAACATACATAGAAATGTTTAGGTAGGAATTCATAAAAGAAAGCTTATGTTTAAGAATCAACGTAGTTACTCCGTTATTAGTAAGATATAATTATATAAAGCTGGTTGAGAAATTCTATCTAGGGATGCATGATTACTATTCGAAATATAAGTATCTGATGCATGTTTTAACACGTAAATGAGCACTAGTACAACAAAAATGGAACAAGAGTTGAGAGGAAAACCACTACAGAACACTTTTGTCAAAAGTTAATTAGCCCGATTCATAGTAATAGTACTCGAATGAAAAGACAAATCGACTTGAGGGATCACAATCGCTTGATGGTACATTATATTCTTTCACGGTTTTGAGTAAAGTTGTGAAAATGTGTAACATTCATTTTAGCTTGTAAGGGAATGGCCTAAACGCGCTCATATGTCATATGTGATATGACAAAACTGAATATCCTGATAATGTCCATACAAAAACTATTGAAATGACATATGTCTATTTCGATTTATATGGAACTATATAACCTACTTTTATATCCAATTTACGATCTAGTGTTGAAATGAACCACAGCTTTGAAAAAAATGTAACGACGGGTCAATCCAAACATCCAATCCTAACCAATTTTGTCCCCAAGAACTCTCTTGACATGGTCTCATCTTACTATTTACGTAGCGAAAACCAAAAATAGCTAAAAAAGAAAAAGTTAAAAACCTTGAAATGTCTTATTATTTGATAACCATATATTTTAATTTTTAAGCCTTAATTATTGTGAAAAGTTACTATATACGGGGTCATATTGAAGTAAAATAAACTATTACTTCTTAGACTTTGATTTATTACATTGTCATGTTGTGATTAAAGTGGGGCTTTGGTACAATTTTCACTTTTTCTTAGACGGCAATTTGTTCCTTTTTACATTGGGGAGGCGATATAATTCTGTTTGGAGCAATCCATTTTAAAATGGACACTCTCAACTTTTTCGAAGAAAGAAGTTTTACATGGTTTAACTTTTAAGTTTGTGTCGCTGCGAGCTTAAACAACGTGAATGATTCAGTTAGATGTAAACCCATGCACCATGTCTCTATTTCAAATGGAACGAGTGTGAGATGTTGAAAGATAGAAATTTTAATTACTAACAGAATAAAGTGTCTTACTTTTAAAAACTTACATTAATATATATAGGATATTATTCGTGATTTCGGAACCAAAATATGGGATAGATAGTGGTGCTAGAAAAGACACGACTTTTCTTAATGTCTTTAAAAGTAACATATAAATATTTATTTGTGCATTCATTTGTCACCTGAAGAATTAAAATATGTATAATTGATACATCGCAAAAGGGGTACTAATTCTTTTTTTATCTATGAAACAATTGTGTGGGATATCTTGACAGATTTCATAATTAATCTTTTCATCCTGACTTTTATGCTACTGAATTTTTTTAATGTGGCTCCATAAATTTGTATTAAAAAGAAAAACTATTACATATGCATGTAAAAGAGATAAAAATGTTTGTTTATGTTATTTCTTTCATTTATATATATATATATATATATATATATATATATATATATATATATATATATATATATATATATATATATATATATATATATATTTGTAATTATATTTGTTACATTGTACTTGTACCAGTTAGAACAAAGAAATTAATGATAGAATAATTTTATTAAAGGAGAAAATATAAGTATAGTTTTATTGCTTTATCTTTTTCAGTTTTTTGTTACATCATCTTTGGTAAATCCTTCCAAAAGCACCCAAATCCTACTTTTTTTTGCTTTTAGGTCCAACTTCCATGTCTTCTTTTTCTGTTGATATCCTTTCTTTTTTTCTTTTTTGATCAAAAGAAACCTCTCAAGCTCACATTTTACTCATTTAGAGTACTTGTGCCACTACTTTCTAATTTATATGTCATCGCCTCACAATTTTTAAAAGTTTTTAACAAACAAGGACATTACTCTATCTATGGTGCCATCTTTACTTTTTCTATCTTGTTGACAAGGGCCCAATTATCTGTATTATGTATAATGCATTGATATATACTTTTAGTTTATTGCTAAACTTCCATTGTCTTTTCGGTTCAACCTTCAAACTTTATTTTCGCAATGGTCGTGTCCTAGTTTTTTTCAGTAACATCTTTCAAGATAGGTTGAAAATTACAATGAAACCTGTAAGTGTTGGTCATCGTGAAAAATCGTCAATTTAAAACTAAAGACATTAAAAAAAAAAAAAAAAAAAAAAAAAAAAAAAAAAAAAAAAAAAAATCCTAAAGTATTTATTGAAAGAGTATGGTGTATAAAAATAGCATGAGAATTAAGTTCTTGTAAGAAAATTAAGATCAAATAGAACATTCACGGACATTTTTGAGGCAGATTCTTTAAGCACCATCGATAAATTTTTATAAAAAAAAATGAGTTAAACACATAATGCATACTCATTGATAAATTTCTAGTTCCCCCATGACCTACATGCTACTATACTAGTTACTAACTCATTATCTGGTGGTGCGGTAAAACAGTAATTTTGGCATACAGCAGGGAGAGGAATTACTACTATGCATACTATGCACTCAAGACCCTCACTTCTATGATTTGTGAAGGAAGTGTACTTTGCCTTGCACATGCTTATGTGGTAATCATCTCTTTTTAGATCTTGTATTTTCTGCATCTAATAAATCTTGTCCACCATTACATTAAAGTAAAAATGTTTTTACACCCTTGAAATGAAAAATGTAAGCTTTAACTTTCATATCACACATTAGAAGTTACGTTTTAATTTGTTGACTGGGTCTCATATAGAAATACTACTAATGTGAATAATTGACAAGCATAAAGTTTTTTGAGTCTAAAGTAACATGTAAGTACTATCATCAGGCTGATAACGTGGGACTGCATCGACGGGCTTCAGCGTTTGGAATACTCTCCGGCATATCATCATGTTCCTTCGTCTTTGGCAATCTTTCCACCCGGTTCCTTCCCTCGGCTGCCTCCGTTTTCCAAGTAAAATTTGCACATATTGTCAAATAGATACAAAAATGGATACAATTTAACTTCTTTTTGAATATATAATGAATATGTGATTGAAATAAAATATGTTAATTGTTTTAGGTAGCTGCCGCAGTGGCAATGGTTTCTGTAGTCTACATGAGAATTTTCCTGCCAGAATCGAGTATGGAAGCTGCGGTGATTGCTGTTTCGTTGAAAGAAGAAACGGTTAATGAAAGTCTTCTTGAGAAGGGTTGTACAAATCATCTCCGCCCACGCCGTTCAACTCCTTCTTTGCATGATTCAATTGCATTGTTGAGAAGCAGGTAAATCATTGTTCTTGTTATATATAGTCAAGTCAACTACTTGCCTGGAACGGGTCAATTATTGAATCTGCACAACTAGCTGGAGTAGAAGATACATGTCAAATTTTTATAAAACTTTTTTAGTACAAAAAAATTGTAACATGTATCCTTTATGAATGTCACTTTCAGTTGGACATTTTCTCAAGCAGCTATCGTGGCGTTTTTCAGCAGTCTTGGTGAACTAGGCCTTTTTTCTGCATTATTGGTACTTCATAAAAAATCAAAACTAATAGTTTTACTACATCTTAGTTTTTCGATTAGCATATATCAGTCTCTTAAGCATTCTTTATTGTACGATGCAGTACTATTTGAAGGCCGAATTCCATTTTGATAAAGACCAGTTTGCTGACTTGATGATCATCAACGGTATCGCTGGGATCATATCTCAAGTATGTCTTGTAAATAGAGTTTTTCGAGTAACTTCGTTATTTAGACTTATGTACTACAACTTATTTTTTGCATTGACTCCTGTAGATGGTTCTTATGCCACTCTTAGCGCGGGTCATTAGTGAAGAAAAACTTCTTGCAACTGGGCTGTTTTTTTGCTGTGTACATGTGAGTAGATTTCCTATCACAAAAGCATACTCATGAAAACTTATTCAACTTTTTAAAATTCTACTTTTGATTACTTCTTGATATAGTCTGTGATTTAAATTGCAGATTCTTCTGTACAGCGTAGCTTGGTCATCCTGGGTACGAATTTTACTATATATTTGTAGTCAACTATCATGATAGAATTCTTTTTTCATTTATACA
The DNA here is from genome assembly GCA_030686995.1 of Artemisia argyi. Lineage (NCBI taxonomy): Eukaryota > Viridiplantae > Streptophyta > Magnoliopsida > Asterales > Asteraceae > Artemisia > Artemisia argyi. Next base: position 34,736,445 of record CM060697.1, read on the forward strand.
CTCTCGGGTGTTAGTTGCGGTTTTGCTAATGGAATTTGTATCAAACAGGCTGTGTATCTTGCAGCAACGTTTCAGATTCTCGCTGTTTTTGCAGGACCAAGTGTAAGATTTTTGTGTCCGCTATTTTTTTTCCGTTACTTAAGATTTATCTTTACCTTATAATTAATGAAGTTGACACATTTCAGTTACGTAGCATTGTATCCAAACAAGTTGGTCCAACTGAGCAGGTAATCCACGGCATATTAGTTTGTAATCACACAAAATAACAGAACCGAGAAAATCAATGATTTTTCTAAGGTTTTTTTTAATCTTTGTAGGGGAAGGCTCAAGGATGTATTACTGGCCTATGTTCCTTTGCCAGTATTGTTTCTCCACTGATATTCAGTCCTCTTACAGGTGAATAATATTTCAAGGGTATGTTATATATTTGGTCAGTTTAATCGAAGCTAATAAGGTTATCTTCATGTATTGCAGCTTTATTCTTGTCTGACAATGCTCCATTCGTGTTTCCTGGCTTTAGTCTCGTGTGTGCTGCATTTTTTGTGGTAAAATATCTGACAGCATTGAATCTTTTCAGTTATTTGACATGTCGTGTTATGAAGAAAAATATCTCAATGTTATATGGTGTTACATCAAAATCACATTTTCTTTCCTTAGAAGAATAGTGCATAATTAAGGTGACCGATAATAGTTTGACAAAAACTATCTACCTAAATAATGAGTTTTTTTTACATTTAATGAATGTGCAGATGATCTCCTTCATCCAGAGTGTCTTGATCCAGTCCCCACCAGCACCTGTCCCAGATTCAAAACTCGACGCCTCTGTCTCAGTGGAGGCTTGAACTATTCTTAGCACAAGTGTTTTTTCCCGTTCTTGGCTTGGTACGCTGGTGCATCTGGTTATGTATATATTATGGACGGCTGGTAATACACGTAATTTTTCACTATATAAAGTTAGCTACAGGGTAATGGACAAATAAAAGGTCCATTATTTAGGGGTACATGTATATGACATCTAAGTTAGTAACAGAAGTAATTAATTATATATGTAGTAAGAATTTTTTAAGTAATTAATTATATATGTAGTAAGAATTTTTTAGTATTATGTAAAAGTTATAGTGTTGGTAGTAGGATTAAGCTACATGTTTGGTTCAAATGTTTATACATATGTGATAACAGATATTTGTGTAACATTGTTTTTCATACAATGAAAATTGTATTCTGAATGAACTTCTATGTGATTCTAAAGTCTGCAAGGACACTTCGTTTACGTATATTTTCTTAGTATTTTATCGGTTATTCATTTCGTAGTACATTTCAAAATCAGCAAACTAAACAATTCAATGTGACCAACTTCAACAGTAAGATGCTTAAAATATGATCATGATGCTGTCTAATCTCCGACTTGCTTAATATGATGCTTCAATTTGAATACATCTTGTTTTGTGGGGCAAGTAGTCTCAGGCAATATACCTTATATATATTACCTTGTCTTATGTGTCTATTTCGAGTTTAGGGTCAGTTATGTCATATTTCTAAGTACAAGATCTCTAATGACAATAATAGCAATAATTTCTAAGGATTTAGCCGTACAATAGCAACATACTTTCCCAAATGTTCCAATCTAGTACGCGTACTCTTTTTTTTCCCACTTAATGTAACGAACTTTCAACTTTTGTACCAATATACCCATAAGGTGACTGGCAACCGGGTAAAAAGTTTGAAAACCGGCTAGTGCTATATGTGGCATTTATTTTTAATTAAAATAAACTTATAACACACCCCACAATTACCTCACTCATATTTTCCCCCAATTCTTTCAAACCCTAACCCTAATTTCATCATATCAATCAAATGTTCTAATCCATCAATTAACACATTTAGGTCTCAATCCATTTGACTTTTACCTTTTGACTTATTCTGTTTTTACCCATTACTGTCTAACCAATTTGCAGCAAATAAACAAAAGACATCAACAATTGTATTTGCAGTCATAAGCATATCCCATAGCAAATATTTCATTTCATAAAAGGTCATTACATCAAAACTACATTATAGTCGGTACTTCACATTTTTGACATGAACATAACATCAATATCTTACATAATTTTGGCTCCCTGTAATATTTCCCGAGTACTGGCTTAGCGGCTTCAGACTACATCATCAGAAAGTTGGAATCATTAGTGTCTGGTTAGGATATCTTACAGAATTTTGGGTATAAAAAAAAATCATGCTTAGTGAAAATATTATAATGAAGAATACTTACCGCCTCTATTAAGTTATAGTGTGGGATTTGAGGGAAAAGATGATGTATAACATGGGTTCCTATGTCATGATGAGTTGTTGATCCATCCATAGTCGATCAAGATTCGTTAGTCCTCCTCTTAAGTAACTCCATTCCTGTTGTTCCCATTGAAAACAATATCAGACAAGCAGTTATGTTGACCCAGAACAACTAAGATTTCTTCTTTTTCAACGAATTTTAGATTAAAAGTCAGGGTAAGTTTCAAACCTTGCCACGGTACCATGGGAGTTTGTCTTCATGGCCATGATGATGCAAATAAGTTACAAGGTCGAGCCACATGACGAAACCCTGAATTCAAATGAAAATTTTAGGAAATGAAAAATACATAAAATAACATAAAAATCCAATATAGATACTGTTTGAATAAAATGGCTTTGAGTAGATTAACTAACCCAGTAGGGGATGCCGTAGAGTTTTAAGTACTTGAACAGGGCCCATCACAAAAGCTTCCATGGTCGCTACCAACAAAAAAGAAACCGAGTTTTCATAATTAAAATTAGAACTCAATAATTGACACAAAAAGATGAAATCTTTATATAAAAGTTAATATTTTTAAAGGTTAGCCGGTAAAACAAGTTTCATGGGATAGATTGGTACAAAAGTTGAAAGTTCGTTACATTAAGTGGGACAAAAAAAAATTCGTGTACTAGATTGGAACATTTGGGAAAGAAATCCCTAATGTCTAGGTGGTTAGCTTATATATCAGCAATTGTACTCATATAGTCATATCACGTTTATGAATGAATTGATAATCTTCTTCCTCTTTGATTCTCTAAACATTATCTCGTTACAAATGATACCGATCCTCATCGAAGGCTATTCTAAATCCTAGCTTTCCTCATTGATTGGAGGATTGATTACCCACCGAGCTTAGCTTGGTCTTAATCAAATCCGAACCGCAACACCTTGTTGCATGAGAGTAGGGAAGAGAAAATAAAAATCGTTATTACTTCTTATCGTGGTGGTGGTCTAGTAATATTGCTATGTTATCTAGTTGGTGGTGAACAAGGCGGATCCAGATTACTTGTATTTTACTTTTGAAAGGCACAAAGTATCCGTTTAATGTTGAACAATCAAAAACTAAAATGAAAAATAAAAAGTTGCACTATATATGGTGCTAAAAGGTATGCATCTTCATGTGCATGTCCATACCGTCTGCCATAAGTTCATCCATGACTGATGTCTGATGTTGAAAATTTTCTGAAGAACCTCAAGCTTTATTATGATGCACGCGGTTTAAATCACCCTCAAGAGCAAAGCAGCGGGACCATGGAAACACATCAAAAACTTTCAAGAAACTCTTCTCAAACTTAACCCTGATCTCTGTTCATTTTTCCAGTGAAACTATGTCATATAGCCGAGATTATTTAATCTTGTAACTAATAAAATGTGTTCTGAGTTTGTGTTAAAGAAAGATTTTTAAATCTTAATGGCAAGGTCACTCCTAAATGGTCAAGGAGAAGGCCCATAAGAGGTGGACAATAATTATTGGGGCTTACTGAGTTCGATGGGCTTTGTGGCAGCATGGGATTTTTTGTTTAGGAATGATACTTGGGCCAGCTTGTTTGATCACACAAACAACAAAAGCTATGAACCTTCACGACTTTTTATCGAGTCAAAAACAGTTCTTCTAAAACATGATCAAGTTTGATGGAGCAAAACCTTTCCTAAAAGAAGAGAGAATATGATGTAACAAAATTTAAGAGGATTAATGTTGTATATTTGTAGTTCGAATAAACAACTTACATAGAAACAGGGACGAAGCCAGGATTTGAGGTTAGGGGGTCGGCTCGTTACTTTGTCTTAAAAGTAACCATACTATTATGTGTAGCATATTATGAAATTATAAAGTCTTGCATTTTTTATAGCTTGTGTTTATGGTTGTAAATGTGACTGCTAGTCATTGAAAACGATGTTATTTGGTTAAAAGAAAAGAATCGATCATTTTTCTCTTGTTCATCAAAGTATCAAACAATGATCTCCACAAATAAAGAACTCACACATACTTGTAATCAACTACAATTTGGTGCCAAATCTTATCTTTGCAGCCATCTAAATATTTAGGAGTTTAGAATCCTAGAAAATTTCATTGTTCTATAGATTTGACCACAAATTATTATATGGACTTACAAATTTTACAAAATTTACTGTTTAAAAAATAGAAACAACATAAACATGTATATTCTAATTGCAATGAAGGTAATACGCAATATAAAATAGAAACATCAGTTTATAGACTTATAGATAAAAGTCTATATGGTATTTTATTTGTTTATTTTAATACTATCATATAGTGGAATGTGAAACAAATCTACACCTATATATACACCACACGTTTGCTTCTTATCCTCTCTCTCTGTCTCTCTCTCTCCTCATTTATATCTTCTTCTTCTTAATCATAAAAGTAAAACCTGCAACCTATCCATGAACTTCACAATTCTAATGAAAAAAAATAAACAAAAATCAGCTCAATCAAGAAACAAGTTGGGTTAGTTGAGGCAGTTAGGGGGGGCCGAGCACCCGCCAGCCCCCCTACTGGCTCTGTCTCTGCGTAGAAATATATGTTAGATTACATAATCTCCGTCGATATTACTTTATTATTAATAATTATTTATAAAGAAATGCTAAAACCACTCACAAAATACACACAAAAAATCAACTCGCTGACGTATTAGCGGGTGATTGGTTTAATAAGAGAGAAGAGAGAGAAACTGCCAGAAAATGCATCAATCACCCGCTGACATATCAACGAGTGGATCTTTTGTGTGGATTTTGTGAATTGGTCTAGCATTGCTCTTATTTATAATAGCAAAACCCTAATAGACCCAACACCACATACCGGGCTTGAGCTTACTAATCTATCATATAATACTCTCCCGTAGTTCGAGCAGGGAAATCACGAAAGCTCGAACTTGAGTAGAAAAACTAATAAAAAATTAAATTAAAGCAAATAAATAATTGTTGATGAAGACATGTGACAGTAAGCGAAAGCAAATCTTCAAGCATCAGCAGCAAATATGATAGATTAGTAGGCCAAGCTATGTGAGGTTGGATCTATTAGGGTTTGACCATTATTAATTTATCATCTAATATAATTACAATAATTTATTTTTGAGTGAGTTTGGTAGCTCCATTCATGATTACAAGACAAGTTGGTGAAATATTTGAACTTTGAAGCATGAAAGATTCATTGGACGTTGCTATCTACACTAGATGTTAACTTGTGCCTTTAAAAAAAAGGATGTTAACTAAGTTTTTTGTTTTTTTTGTTTTTTTAACGGTAACTAACTATCTCATAATATATAACCACAAACTATCTCATTTGTCTTAAACAGGACTTGAATCCATAACTATTTAGTTGAAGAACTTCTCACACAACAAAAGATACAAACACAAGCCCTTAACTAAGTAATATATGTTCATGTGGCTTGTTGGTTTGTTTTACTTTTTGTTGGTAAATTCTTGATTCCTGTGACAATTTGTCCCCGTAAGTGGTTTTGTTATTTATAAATTTACCAAGGTAGGAAAGTCCTTTGCCAGGAAAAATAAAAAATAAAACATAAAATATATTTATTATCATGAGATGTGAAAGTTTTTTGAGTAAACTACAGAAAATATCCTTAATCTTTGCCAAAATTGCAAAAGTTGTTCTCAAATGAAAAAATCTGTAAATAATGTCCCTTACCTTTCGGGCTTTTGTGAGTTATGTCCTTTCATTGTTACTGTAGTTGCAATTTATGTTTTTGGACTAACGCTCGTTAGAAAATCTCGTTAGTTTACCGTCACATGCGTTACACATAAGGGTATTTTCGTCATTTCACTATTCCCAGCATCTACCTGACAGGCCCACTAGCAGACCTACCTTTGTGTTTAGGGACATTTTTTGCAACAAGTTTTTACTTGTCTTAATCTTATATAACACGATTAATCATTCACTATTACACACCCTTGAATCTACCATTACTACTCATCATCTTCTTGACCTGAAAAAATGGTTCTTTGCGCTTGTGGTCTTAAATGTATAGTTAGAGCTTCCTGGACTAACAGGAATCTTGGTAGACGCTTCTACTCATGCCCGACATACATAAGTGTGGCTCTTGATCAAAACAATAATAATGTTACATTTTACAAGTTGCCTCTGTTTTCTTCTTTTTTAATACATTTATTTCATTTTATAGAACTCAAGCTGTCCTTTCATCGGTTGGGTGGATCCACCAATGTGCGACCGATCTTTAGACATCATCCCTGGCCTCCTTAGGACCAGGGATGCTTTGGAAGATGCGTTGGGTTTAGAGCAAGAGCGGGCTGACTGGGAGGAGCAGAGGGCAAACGAGGAGGATACCTGGGCAAACCAAGCGGAGCGTCGGGCAAAAATGGAGGAGCAGAGGGCTAACAAGTTGAGGAAATACCTTATCATCAGTTGGTTTTCTTTCAGTTTTTATGTTTGCAAAGTTTACCGTTTGGTTTTGGTCAATGTGGGTTGGTTTTTTGGTAGTTGATGATGTTTATGTTAGGAGTATATGAACAATTTATTTTTGTTGATGGTTAGTTATGTAGTTAATGTACATTATGGTATCATAACAATGGTTCAAGTATCTTTAATGATCTAATTGGATTTGTGTTATTTGTTTGTTAAGTAGGATTATGATTGTTTAGGATTTGTGTCATTGTTTTTGTTAAGTAGGATTATGATTTGTGTTATTCATGTCATTATGTGTTAAGAATATAAATATTCTCATGAAAGACTCGGTCACCCCGAGTATAGTTTGGCGATACGTGGCTCGTAGTATTAGTTATATTTAGTTACTACATAGTTAGTTAAAGTAGAATTTGTGGAGTTGGGTTAGGTCTTTATTCATTGTCAGCTCACTCCATAGCCCACGTAGGGGCAACTTAGTTATAACTATAAATACCCCTTCCCAAGTGTGGGAAGGGTTGGAACTTCTTCTCATTTGAATCATACAACTTCACTTTTTCTATCTAAGTTCCCAACTCACTTTCTCTCTCTAAATTCTTCTATATAAATCAATCCAAACACAAGAACCAACCATGTTTTGATTATAAGTATGCTATAATTGGTATCAAGAGCCTTGGTTACATTCTTGGGATAGCATGTACTAGGATTTTTAGGATTGGTTTTGTGTTTAGTTTTGGGCCGATTTGGTTTTTTAAGAAACACCCTTGTTTGATCTTTTCTAGTGGTTTGTATTGTGATATTGTTGTACTTTCATGCTTAGGAATGTCATGTGTACTGAGTTTAGTGGTTTGATAGCTTGGTTAGTTCATATAGTGGTGATTTTGGCCAATACGTGGGGTTATAGGACATATTTCTTAGTTGCGTTTTAACATTCGGGGTTTATTCTTTGATGCGTTTTGAGCTTCTGGTAATGCGTTTTGATTAAGCTTGCAAACTGCGTTTTGGACATTTGCTTAAAATAGGAAAGAAGACAAAACGCTGGATAATGACATTTATGTCTTTTCTAATGCGTTTTGATCACTGATGCGTTTTGATTAGTTCATGCGTTTTGAGTATTGATGCGTTTTGATAAGGTCATGCATTTTAATTATTGATGTGTTTTGCTTAATTCATGCGTTTTGATAATTGATGCGTTTTGATTGATCATGTGTTTTGATTCTCTATTGCATATTGAAGTGTGCTGCGTTTTGGTCATTGCTGCGTTTTGACAATTCAAGCGTTTTGACAGTTCATGCGTTTTGAACATTGATGCATTTTGACAGTTCATGCGTTTTGATCACTCCAGCGTTTTGACAGATCTGTGCGTTTTGTGTTGTTGGCTTTTGATTTAATCTAGTGATTTGAGAATTGTTGCGATTTAAGTTGTTGCAACTTGTCTACCTGACGTTGTGAGTTTAATCTTGCGACTTGACTTATTGCTATTTGACCGGTTGTGATTTGACTTGTTGTGACTTGTCTTAAATCATTAACTATGATTTGATCAAGGCGCATCACATTGACTTGCAATCATTTTAACATGTGTCTCAAGAAATTTGCATCTTACGGTTTCTTTTGTTGATTTTAGAAAATCCCGCGAAAGATTCGATTTCTCGGTTTAAATCACAAAAGTTGTAAAATCCCGTTTAAGTGTACATCATGACTAGCACGTTTTTTGATGACATTCAAGCTACCGGGTCTGATACCCGCCCTCCTATGCTTGATAGGACAGATTACGAGTCTTGGGCACAAAGAATTCGTCTATATTGTCTGGGTAAAGAAAATGGTGTCAACATTCGACAATCTATTGATGAAGGAACCTTTCAAATGGGTACTACTAAAGATGTTATCACTACTGGTGAAGATGGTGCTGTCACATTTGGAATCGACAGGCCACGTACTTATAATGATCTTAATGAGGAGGAGAAGAAGAATTATGATGCTGACATTCGAGCTTCCAACATTGTGATACAAGGACTTCCCAAAGACGTCTACAAGCTCATAAACTTCAACACTGAAGTGAAAGCTGTCTGGGACAATGTCAAAATGCTTCTTGCTGGCTTAGAACTGACTAAAGAAGATCGCGAGTCTCAATTGTACGATGAGTTTGAGCATTTCAAGATGAACCCTGGTGAAAACATCACAGACTACTATGTCAGATTTCACAAGCTTGTGAATGACATGAGAATCATCAGAATGACAATGCCTAACATCCAACTCAATTTTAAGTTTGTGAACAACATGTCACCGGAATGGGATCAATTTGTTACAGCTGTAAAGCTCAAAAAAGGACTGAGAAACACCAACTATGAACAACAGTATGCTTACTTACAACAGCATGAAAAGCATGTGGTTTATGATCGTCAATTAAGAGAGAAACTTAATCCAACAACAACAAATGATTCCCTTGCATTCATCTCAAGTGTTCAGCCATTCAATCAATCATCAACTGATCAGACCTATCATCACCCCTCACCGTCACAGAATCAATCATCCTTTGCTCAACCATCCTTGCACTCACCACCTACTGTGAACATCCAACTTGACTCAGGGTTCTCCCGTACCGACCAGATGATTGATAATCTCTCCAATCAAGTTTCACTCCTTATTCAGTAGTTCAGAGCAACCCTACCTCAAACCAACAACCAACTTAGAAATTCATCAAATCTACGCAACCAAGCAATAGTGGAAGATGGACGGGTTGCGGTTCAAAACATTCAGGGAAGACAAAATGCAAATCAAAGAAATGTTGATAGAGGCAATGCACAGAATAGAGTTGGCTATGCTAATCAAGGACAAGGAAGGCAAACCAAGTGCTACAACTTTGGAGTTCTGGGCCACACTGCTAGAAATTGCACTCAACCTAAACATCCACAGAACTCCGACTACTTTAAAGACAGGATGTTGTTGATGCAAGCACAAGAGAACGGAGTTGTGTTGAATGAAGAAGAATTATTGTTTCTTGCTGGTGAAGAGGGCAATACATTTGATGCTAATGTGGATGACCAACCAGTTCAGGACTTAGCACTTAATGATCCAAACGTCTTCTAAGCTGATGATTGTGATGCCTTCGACTCTGATGTTGATGATGAACCCACTGCTCAAACCATCTTCATGGCCAACTTATCTTCTGCAGTCTCTTCACCACAACAATCTGGTCCTTCCAACTCATTTGTCATATCTGAGGTACTTAAGTTGTATGATGTGTATAGAAGGATTGATGAACCGGAGATTCCCAACGAAGTACAACAGACAAATGTTGTTGAATAAGATAATGTTGAGTTAGAAAATGACAATGTTGTCCCAATTGAGCATCATGAGAGTCACAACATAGAAACTGTTGTACCGAGTGGTGCATCTTCAGTTATTGTTGATTATATGTTGCCTAAACAAAAGATTCCTAGCGACGTACAATAAATGATTGCTGTGGAATTAGATACTGCTGATATGGAAATAGCAATGTTATCCTGTATGAACAGTATGTGAAACACAAAGAAGCGTTTGTTGTACCAAGTAGTGCATCTTATGTTGTTGATAATGTTTGTAAGTTGGATGAATTTACTTCTGTTGCCCCCGACAACTCTTTGACCACTAGACTTAATATGCTGAAAGATTAGGTGACCATATATGAACAAAGGGCAAAATTTGAGCTAACCGAGCGTAAGCAGAAAATGGATTGGCAAATGCGTACATTTATAACTGAACGTAATTTGAAGGAAGAAACATTAAAAAGGGAGTTATATTCTTTACAAAAACAACTTGATCAGTCTGTTAAACAAAAACAGGAGATTCAAGAAAGTGTAATTGCATTGAAACAAGATTTCAAAGAAAAAGAAACTAAACTCTTAAATGATTTTTCCAGACTTAAGACGTTAAAAAATAAACTTGAAAACAAGTTGTACACACAAGGCCAAACCATTCAAACTGCTCAAATGATACAAAAGCATAAAAAGTTGTGTGATGAATGTAGTGAAAAGGATGTAGGTAAACCTAAATCTAACTCCCTTAGGAGCATTAGAAATGCCCAACCTGCCTTGTATGATGCAAATGTTATGCTTAAACCTGGACATGCCCCTCCCGATGTGTCATCTTTTGATGAAAGTGATGAGATTGGAGTAATAAATAGGGAGACATTAGATGAGAAAATGAAGGATCCCCAGTGCATTAAAAAACGTGTCAATATTAAGTCCCATAATTATTTTGAGGAGAACCGAATAGCTATCTTTGTGCCTCAAACTAAGTTGACACCAGAACAGATATTTTGGCGTTTAGATTAAGAAAAAATGAAAGCTGAAGAACTTAAGGCCCAAACTCCCAGAAAGATAACTTCACCGACGGTGTACCCTCCCAATACACCCATGCACTTAGTTCAGCTAGCTCTTCCCACGAAATGTAAAACTTTTATCAGTATCTATGTTCTTTGTCAAATGTTTGCTGATTTTGATAAAACATGTAAGAAGAGAATTATACCAACGCGAATTACTGAAGGGGAAAGGGATTTGAACAAACTAAAGAGTGTTACTTAACTAAGGTTATCCCATTTTTTAAACTACTTGAAGAACATTTTGAGGGTATGCAAAAAACCCTTGAAACTAAAGTGAAAGAAATGAAAGAAGTGTTTAAAAATGTGAAAAATGAGGGAAAACAACTTGCTATTGATCTTAAAAGTTGTGAAATTGAAAGAAAGAACATTCTCATCACTAATGAGAATTTGATTGTTAAATGTATTGCTCAGGATGTGTTCTTTACTGTTACTGATTCTGCATTAAATGCTTGTCAGTTTCATGAGATGTGTATTGCATTAAATGTTTCCCAGAATTGTGTTGATGAGCTTGAGGCGGAGAATTTAAAATTTCATGAAAAAATTGAAAATGATGACCATGATAACATGGTTAGGCATTTTTCAAAACTAGAAGTTGATAATCTTAATTTGCAATTAAAATATCAACATTTAGAAGAAAGAATTAAAATCCCAAAGGCCAAGATATCCTCGGATGCTCCTGAATTTGATGCATATTTTGAATTAGCCAAACGTGATGAAAAAATTCAAGCTCATATTAACACGATTCGAAAGTTGAGGGCTCAAATTGCCCAATTAAAGTCTAACATGTGTGAAGTGATTGACCAATAAGCCATCGTCTTTAGATTCTCAAAATTTTCAAGATACCATTAATAAATTATATCATGATAATGAGTGGCTTCAAGCTGAAAAAACAAATGCCAAACAACGTTACAAAGAGTTATTTGATTCAATTAAAATCACACGTGAGATAAACAATGAAAAAATAAATTCTTTGCTTAACAAGATTGAGAATCTAAAGGCCAAGGTGAAAGGGAAAAAGCCAGTTACTGATTGTGATAACGTTGTTTCAAAGGTTTATGCTTGAAAAACGTTTACATATGATGCTGTGAATATGTCGCTTCCCCTTAGGAACAATGAGCTAGTTCATAGTGATTATCTTAGACATCTTAAGGATTGCCTTGACTTACTCCGTGAGACCATTGAAGAAGATAGGACAGTGAGACCACATGATAATACTATCGTAGATGCCTGCTTCTGTAACATCTCACAAAACTCACCTAGGTCACAAAACCCACTACGCCTTAGCTATCCCCAATATGCCTTAGCTATCCCAACTATGGCTTAGCTATTCTTACTATGCCTTAGCATAATGCTAGAACATATTTCCCCACTATATCTTAACACATATTTCATTACAATTCGTAAGTATCATTACTCATACCTACTATGTAAAGTAGCTTACATAGCCCCCTAGACGACTCACGTAACCACTATTGCCAAATATCATCAAGGTTATGCCTTTTAAACCTTCTAGTATGTCAAGCCTAAGTTCTAAACATCATTTCAATAAGTATTCTATCACTCTAATATACTATAGCTATTACAAACCCTAAACAAGCCCTATGTGTTTACGGTTATCTCTAAAACCCAAATTTCTCAACCAAACTAGTTCTAAAGTGTTCAAGGCTCATGTATATGATATATTAGCCACATTACCTCAATAAAACCCTAATACCACTATTCCTAGCCCATAGTACAAGTCCCTTAAGCACAATACCCTAAATAGGCTTTAAAGTCCCGAACCTAGGTCAAAACCTTCCCGATTCTTTAGAATAAGCTACCATAACTTAGAAAATGATCCCTAAACCTTAATCATAGTCCCTAAACCCTAGATAAACCCTAATCTAGGCACTAAACCCTAAACCAAACCTAGGTACTAAACTAGCCCTAAACCTAGGAAAACCTTACTAAAATAGCTCCTTAAGCTCTTTAAGCATCTCAAGCTACCTCCCTAGCAGCTTACCCTCCTCCTTATCACGACCAAGCACCCAAGCACACACCACCATAGTTGCTTATAAGTAGGTGCATCACCTACTTGTGTTTACCTTGAAATCGAGCACCCTAGGTGTCACCACCACCTCCTCCAGCCCCTAGCTACCATAGTAGCTCACCATAGTCACCCTTTAGCTGCCATGAGTCACCCCCTCTTCATGACATCATGCAGCCTCTTTCTTGATCCCTACTCTACTCGAGCCTTTTAAATAGCGAACACCCCTCATTCTTTCAAACCATCCTATCTTTTCTTTAAACCTTCAAATCTATGTAACTAGTAGTAGTATACAAGCCATAGAAGGCCTAGGAATTGAAGGAATCAAGCCACGAACCCCTATCAAAGTAAAAACCCATCGAGAAAACCCTAGTCCCTCGTTAACCTTAGTTTAACCCAAGTAAGTTTAATATTTAATCATATTAGCTTTAATACTGACCTAGTATGATATTTAACAATATTAGATCACCTAGGAACCCATGAATGAGCCTTGGTCATTTTCTTTTGCTCGTTTTCTTTTCAAAACCCTAATATGAGCTGAAACCATGTTTGCATGCAACCGGCCCTTTTCATGAGCCATGAGCTGGTATAGGATACTCTACTAGGCTTATATTAGTTAACCATAATCTAGGAAAGCTTTTTGTTTCATAAAAATATAGTTTATGTAGAAAATGGACTAGTTTTGCAAATGTTTTCATGCATAGGGGTATATATTGTAAATTTCTAAAAATATTATGTCTAGGGAATGTTTTTGCCATATCTTAGAAGTATAAAGTGTTAGGACCTATTTTGTAAAGTTATATCATATAAGGATATAGTTATATATAGTTATTACCGTTAAGGACTAAAACCGTAAAAGTTATTAGGTTAAGGGTATATTATGTCAATTAGTAAACTTAAGGGTATATTTGAAGTGTTTTCATAAATATAAAAATCTATATTTTTAAGTAAAACATAACACAATGCTAGGGAGCTTCATGTGAGGGGTTTCATTTGGGTTTTCGTTTTGACGAGTTTGCTAATGACCTCTGAATTATGATGGCCCGAACGGTGTTATGTTCTATTTATAACATAAGCGTATAACAACATAACACAATACTAGGGAGCTTCATGTGATGGGTTTAATTGCCTATGGATTATGATGGCCCGAACGGTGTTATGTTATATCTAAATCTAGAAAACCTTAAGAATACTTAATTAGGAGAACTTAGAATGAACCCACTAAGGCTTGACATACACACTACACCAGGTTGCGTAAGTAGGCCGTCTAGTAGCACCCACACTCATCTCTAATCCCAGGTGAGTGTTCATAGCCTAACTTTTTAAATGCTTTACAAACCTTGTGTGGGGGATACATGCTTTAAACCGAATACAAGTCTTTTTCTTTGGTTGTTGCACAAGAACCTTCTATGCCATCATTACATTACAAAATATCATGAACCATAATCACTTGCGAGTGAACTCGAGTATAGTGAATAGATCTATTTGGAATTTGACAACTCCCGTTGGTTTGCCCCTGCTGGATACCAATAGCACTATATTTGAGAACTAAAAGGGTTAACCTTGGCAAGTTAATCCTTATTATGCCCCGTCATACAAGGGTCTGCAGTGCCCCATGACCTAGACTTGAACGTGGGGTGTCATGAGCTTAGTGCAAGAATACTCTATCATTAGTTTTCCACAACCCAAGGGTTTCAGCTGAACCCTGTAGAACTAGTATTCAACCCTAAAACAAACCTAAACCTATGACTCTCACTCAACATTAGTGTTGACCTTTAAGCATGTTATCCTAGGTAACTAGGCCCTTAAGACTTAAGGCATGAAGTGGCACTGGATATGAGGATGTCCAGACCTATTATCATATCATTCATAATCTTTTACTTTACACTAAGTCTGTGGGACATCTCTTTTGTGAAAGTTTATCTTTTACTCTAAAACTCTGATGAATAAATGAATGGTAACTCTTTTTCCTATAAAAACGTCTCTTTTGAGTCGTTTTCTATTATTGTGACTGTGTCTCCATGAGTAATACCCCAAGATCTAGCTTCCGATGCTATCTATGAATTGGGGGTGTTACAGATTGGTACCATAGCTCACGTTTATAGAGAACAAGGTCTTACCTAAACTATAACCATTTTTCAAAAAGTCCTCCATGCCATTGTATTCTCCAATTAGTGTCTAGTATAGTAGTATAAGTTATAGGTAGACTTAAGTGAGTATCACTCTTATATGATTTTCCCGGGTTGTTACAGTACTATGTCTACCCCTAGTCATCCTATCATCGTGAGTAACACCGATGATTCCCATTCTGCCTCTAATAGTTATAAGTACTCCCCCGATATACCTAGTTCTAATTCCAGCTCTTCGGAAGAAGTAACTCAGAATCTTTTAGCCACCCTAGTTATAGAACCCTACCCGATTGATCCTTATATGCAAACATATAACAGTTACATGCAAGCATGTAATGGTGAAATTCCTTTAGTTCCCCCTTTAATCTTAGCTCCACCACCTTCACCTTTTGATTCCCGAGACTTTTATGTTCCGGAAATAGTTACCCCACCCCATAAGAAAATCCATATTATACCATCTAAACCTCCTAGATTTGAGATAGGATGTAGTTCGTATAAGATTCCTTTAGAAAGGCGTGAGGAACAAATAGAAGAAATTATAGATCACTTAGGTCAGTTATCCCTAAAGCGTATCAAGAAAATAGAAACTAAGATTTACGGTTTAGGAAAAGGTAGAGTTATTATACAAAAGGACTTTGATAGATTAGCCTCTGAATTAGAAAAGCCCGTAGTCAGATTGATAAGTTACAAAATAAACAAGAAGGGCATACTGATGAGGTTGTACTAGCTCGTGTTAGGCTTTCTACCCTTGAAATGATAATAGAGGACCTTCAGGTTAATCATAAGTCAGATACAAGAAATCTCTTAGATGCCATCCAGGAACTTAAGAATAGCAAATAAGGCCAGTAGTGTGGTAACTTATGACCTAGAATCCTAAGTATGTATAGTTTTAGACGTGTAGCATAAATAAGTGTACCTGTTAAGGTTCCACTTTGTAAGATAAGTGTGCTAGTTGCTTATAATATATCGAGGTTATAGTATTTCCCCATACCTAGTTGACTATCCTGTGCTAAGATTTCTTAGGTATTATATTTTGGTGGATTTAGAATTACTATAGACTTTATACCTTTTAATTATCCCAAGCCTACCCTAAGACCTAGAAACTTAGATTCCAAATCTTATAACGAGTTTACGTCATCATCGATAGGATCTTTATTTCCAGTTAGGTTAGTTATACCCGACTATTTCTTTAAGGAATTTAGATACTTCACTATGGATCATACCGAGACCTTAAGCTAGATCCTAGAAAACTTAGTGCTTATTAGGATTCCCATCATTAGTTTTAGACTTCCATCCCTCCGTTCTATCCTACAACGTTCTAAGCATTAGAACTTGTACTTCTAATCTTCCGTTTCCCCACAATGTTCTACTACCTCCGTCCCATAAAAATTGTCCAGTTTGACTTTTCAAAGTCAAACTGGTTCAACTTTGACCTTATCTATTTTTGTGAATATTATATAATACTTTATGAAAAATATATGAATGATTAAGTTTTAAGTGTGTTTTTCATTGGTATAATTTTTCATCAAGTATTATATAACACATAAAAAATATTTAAGGTCAAAGTTGAACCAGTTTGACTTTGAAAAGTCAAACTGGACAGTTTTTATGGGACGGAGGGAGTATTAGTTAGAACATTGTAAGAATATCTACGTCAATCTCATAATCGTCATTATGGTCGACTTATGATATTATTCCTTTCTTAATCCTCCGTTTTCCCTCTATAATGTTCTATTAGTTAGAACTTGTATCGAACAAAATATCTTTGTCGGAATTCTCATAATTTTATATTATGCCCGACTTATGATATCCTTCTTATCCCTGGCTATCTGTCAATTAGTGATAAAATGGCACCGACTAGGAGAACTTCTACGTCTACTACCTCTGCCATGACTCCGGATGCCATTAGGCAACTAGTTGTTGATAGTGTGACTACGACACTAGAATCCAGAGCTGCTAACATGGCTAACGCCGATAATCCCATAGAAACCCCGAGCCGAGAGAAATTCCTGTAGCAAAGAAGAGTAGCTACAAGGAATTTATGAGCTCCCAACCTTTCAATTTCAAAGGTTCGGAAGGTGCTGTAGGATTAGTCCGCTGGTTCGAACGAAGCGAATCAGTGTTTGGCCGTAGGAACTGTACTGAGGACTGTAAAGTCAAGTTTGCTACTGGTACTCTTATAGAAGAGGCTTTGTCTTGGTGGAACTCATATGCCCAACCAATTGGTATTGAGGAAGCTTATAAGACCACCTGGACTGAGTTTAAGAATCTTCTGATTAAGAAATACTGCCCCCGGACTGAGGTCAAGAAAATGGAGGATGAATTTTATAACTTGACAGTCAAGGGGAATGATATAAAAACTTACATTAGGAGATTTCAGGAGCTGGTAACATTGTGTCCCAAAATGGTGCCAACTGTTGAAAAGACAATGGAAGTTTTTATTGGAGATTTGCCTCGTAGTATCGAAGGGAATGTTACTGCCTCTAAACCTAAAAGCTTAGAGGAAGCCATAACCATCACTCAGAGGTTAATGGGTCAAGTAACAAAGCACAATTCTGTGCCAGAGCCCCAAGATAATAAATGAAAGTTTGATGATCGAAGATCTTTTAACGATAACAACAACTTTCGTAACCCTGACACCAATACCAATAATCGTACGAACCCTTACCCCTAACCAAACCCTAGGCAAGAAGCTACTAGAGCTTATCCTGCCACTCCATCTGAGGGAAATGGTTATGCAAGGAAAGCCCCTCTGTGTAAGAAATGTAACTTACATCACACATGGCCTTGTTTTGTTAAGTGTAACACTTGAAACAAGGTGGGTCATCAGTCTAAGGATTGCAAGCTCAAGGGACCTGCCACTGGCAGCAACTAGCTACCCGTGACGGTTACTTGTCATGCTTGTGGAGAAAAAGGAAACTATGCAAATAAATGTCCTAAAAAAATACTGATGGTGCCTAGGGAAGAGCCTACATATTAAGGGATAGGAATGATCAACAGGACTTGAACATAGTTACGGGTATGTTCTTTCTAAATCAACATCTAGTTAGGGTATTAATTGATTATGGAGCTGATAGAAGTTTCATAGATAGATCCCTTGCCTCTAGGAGTAAGATTTCCCCTAGCACCCTAGATACCCACTATGACATAGAATTGGCCAATGGAAAACTAGTTAGTACTAACACCGTCATCCAGGGTTGTACCCTGACTCTCTTAAACCAACCTTTCCAAATCGATCTCATGCCAATCACACACGGTTGTTTTGACGTTGTCGTATGTATGGATTGGTTGTCCGAGAATCATGCTAAGATTCTTTGTGACGAGAAAACCATTCATATTCATGTCAACGGTGAAACATTAATAATCCGAGGAGATCAGAGTAGATCCCGACTAAATCTCATCTCTTGCGTCAAAACCGAAAGGTTTATTTCTCGCGGCTATCCAGTCTTTGTTATCCAAGTTACAGAGACAAAGCCAGACAAAAAACGGCTAGAAGATATCCCCGTAATTAGGGAATTTCCAGACATTTTCCCTAAGGATTTACCTGGACTTCTTCCCGTCCACCAGGTAGAATTCCAAATCGACTTAATTCCTAAATTGGCACCTGTTGCCCAATCAACCTACAGATTAGCTCCTTTAGAAATGAAGGAACTATCTGAACAACTCTTAGAACTAACCAATAGGGGATTCATCCGTCTGAGTACATCACCCTGGAGAGCTCCTGTCTTATTCATAAAGAAGAAAGATGGATCTTTTAGGATGTGTCTCAATTATTGTGGGTTGAATTAACTCACCATTAGGAATCATTACCCATTACCCAGGATCGATGACTTATTTAACCAACTTCAAGGGTCACACATCTATTCGAAAATTGACTTAAGATCTGGTTATCATCAACTGAGACTTAGGGCAGAGGATATTCCTAAGACTGCTTTCAGAACAAGGTATGGACATTATGAATTTCAAGTGATGCCATCTGGTTTGACAAATGCACCTACGGTTTTCATGGATCTCATGAACCGGGTGTGTAAACCATATTTGGATAAGTTTGTTATAGTGTTGATGATATCCTTATCTATTTTCGTAACGAGAAAGAGCACGCTACTCATTTGAGAATAATCCTTGAATTACTCAGAAAAGAGAAACTTTATGCAAAGTTCTCTAAGTGTGATTTTTGGATTAGCGTCGTGCAATTTCTCGGACAATTGATAGATAATCAAGGAATTCATGTCAATCTCACTAAAATAGAAGCAGTTAGGAGTTGGCCATTTCCTACGACACCTACCGATATACGCCAATTTATAGGATTAGCCGGTTACTACCATAATTTTATCGAAGGTTTTTTAAGCATTGCAAAACCTTTGACTGAGTTAACCCAGAAAAACAGAAGGTTTGTCTGGGGAAAGGATCAACAGTTAGCTTTCCAACTTCTGAAGACAAAGTTGTGCGAAGCTCCAATATTGGCATTACCCGAGGGTAACGATGATTTTATCATTTACTGTGATGCCTCTCATCAAGGATTAGGAGTTGTACTGATGCAAAGGGATAAGGTCATTGCCTATGCGTCACGACAACTCAAAACCCATGAGAAAAACTACACCACTCACGATTTAGAGTTAGGAGCCATTGTGAGACATTATCTGTATGGCACAAAATGTATGGTTTTCACTGATCATAAAAGCCTAAAACATATTCTATATCAAAAAGAGCTGAACATGAGACAACATCGTTGGATTGAACTACTCGCCGATTACGACTATGAGATTCGTTATCATCTTGGCAAGGCTAACGTAGTAGCAGATGCCTTGAGCCGTAATGAACGAATCAAGCCTCTTAGGGTTAGATCCTTAGTTATGATTCTTCATCCCAACTTACCCTCTCAAATTCTTGGAGCCCAAAAGGATGCCCTTAAGGTAGAAAATCTTCCGTCTGAGAACTTGCGAGGAATGGACAAGGCTTTTGAAGCTCATCCAGATGGAACTCGTAGTATCAAGAATCGGAGTTAGTTACTGATGATGTACCCTCCGATTAGCTCAAAGGATCCCCCTTCGAGTCTGATCGCAACCTACATAATCGAAGGCTCTGGCTAGCCTCCGTAAACTTTCTTTGGCATAAAAATAATCATTAATGATCTAGTTACCAAGTGGGAATTCGCCAATCGAAGGATTAAGCCCTTCGGGGTATCTCTCGATAAGTTTTAAGGACAGGATGATGCCAAGTCCAAATATTGGTGAGACCAAGTCTTACCCACGTCTCCTCTTTCTCTTTAGCTCCCCCGCTAAACCAGGAGGAGTGGGACACTAAACCCTAGCGGTTACCATAAATCATGGGACGCCCCCATGATCTCTCTCAAACGTGTGACCACTCTCCAGGACCGTTTTCTTCACCTATAAATAGTCCTTGATGATGACAAATCTGGTATGCAATCTCTCTCACCTTACTTTACTACATTTACACTTAAACTCTCATACCGATCACTTATTCACACACCAGAGGTGGTTCGGAGGGTCCAACCCCTGCGCAATCGCGTAACGTAGTGTTTTAGTATTTCTTATTTCAGGTTATATCCGAGCTTGGCGTAATCACAACACCCCTCATTTCCTTTGTTCACCATCGAAGGCCTGGTAGTGCGAATTATTGTATAATCAGTGGCGCCATCCGTGGGACACACTACAATTAGTCCCATTATTTCCAAGCAGAATAACCAAGTCAAATACACTCGCTATTATTCCGGCATGAATCCAGAAAGAGAAGTTACACCTCCACCGGGTTTCTCGTCTTTAACCACTTTACCCGTAACTGACACCAACAACCTTCTGCCAATCATGGCCTCCACCTTTACCACACGATCTCACCCTGAAATAACGCCCAACCACCATGCATCCACATCAGCTAATCCAGAGCCCATCATTAGTCCCGCCTTTATTGATGTTAATTACGAAGAGCTAGAGTCCTTGTTAAGGGCTCGAAGGAGGCATGTCAGAAACACGGAGATGCGAAGGGAGTTAGAATATTCCAGTGATGAGTATAATGAGGAGATCGAGATGGAGCCGAGGCCTTCGGTCCCTAGGACTCATCACCCCATCTTGCGTATTAGGTCTCCTGCGGGAAGAAGGGTTGGAGGAAGGAATGTAGACTTTGAGGGAGTCCCTGAAAGAGCTCCCACGAGGAGGGAAGGAACTGTTGTTGAAGGTTCTAATGGAAGGAGCCAACAGAGGGAAAACACGGAGGTAAACCTACCTCCACTACTAGCGGCACATTTGGGGAGGACCGAAGGAGGAGTTCCACTGCAGCCCTCCAACACATCTGGTGTGGGAGGTAACCCAGGTTCAGTCAACACAGGAGGAAGTCTCCCTCCCGTTGGCCTGTATTCCCAGTTTCCGGTTCAAAGTTATCTCCCAAACCTTTATCCCCCCATGAATGGGCAACCTGGTAATCAGGATTCCTCACAAACTGCTGTACCCTATAACCATCCCATGATATACCCTCCGTATACCATGTATAATGGTTACCCTCCAAGTACGAGTACACCTCATCCTTTCTACAGTAATCAACCCTCTTTAGGGGTACCCCCTCCTTATAATCCATACCATAATGTTCCCATGAACATACCACCTTACACCCACTCACACACAGAGCTCGCAGTTCCTACGACACCTTTTGTAAGATGGATCGAAGACTATCCCTTGCCGGTTGGTCTAAAGATGCCTTCACATATAGGCACCTACGATGGAAAGGGGGATCCAGATAATTTCCTATATTTGTTCGAAGGAGCCATAAGAATGCAGAAATGGGTCATGCCCGTAGCCTGTCACATGTTTACGTAGACCCTCTGAGATTCTGCATGTATTTGGTGGAATGGGCGGAAACCGGGAAGCATCATCAACCTTGATGATTTGAAGGCTAAGTTTCGATCTCACTTTAGCCAACAGAAGAAGTTCACAAGAACACACCTCACGGTGCACAACATTAAGCAGAAGGAGAACGAAAGCACAAGAAATTTCGTTACTTGGTACACTGACGAAACTCTGCAGATTCTAGGCTTACACGAAGAGCAACGCATCTCTGGCTTCGTCCATGGCCTGCGCAACTGGAATCTTGTGGAATTCTTATCCACAGATCTTCCGGGGACATACAAAGGCCTGATGGAAAAAACATACACATGGATAGAGGCCAAAGAGGTATCTACCAATGGGACTCCGATGGAGAACAATAAAGGAGCGAAGCCGCCTTCGTGGGAAGGACCGAAGAACAAACACAAAGGCCACCACAGGTTTATTCCATACAACAATGGTCCGAACCCTGGTTTATGGGAAATCCTGACGAAGTCCCCAAAAGAAATTTTGGCTACCGAGAAGGCAGCGTGGGCTTTCGAACTCCCTCCTCGCATGACAAGCAACGGGAGGAACCGAGATATGACCAAGTACTGCCACTTCCATGAGGATTTTGGTCATGAAACGAACAGCTGCAGAGAATTGAAGAAGCAAACAGAGGAAGCTGTCAAATCAGGACAGTTGACACATCTAATAAAAGGTATAAGAAAGGGAAAAGAAAAGGTCGCCGACACTAAGGACTACGTCTATGAGGCTCCAATCCTTATGGTTCGCAGGGGAGGCCCGAGTCAGAAAAGAAAAGAAGTTGAGGAAGGAGCACCCAATGTAGGGGAAGTAAAGTTTCCACCTTTAATGGGTCAACCTCCCTCAGACGACCCTGTAGTCATAAAGGTCCTCATTTTCAACCGAGAAGTTAATAGGGCCTACATGGACTGCGGAAGTTCTTGTGAGATCATATATGAGCACTGTTTTCTGAAGCTCAAACCTTCCATAAGATCGCAAAGGGTAGATTCGAAGGTACCTTTAGTAGGCTTCTCGGGAGAACACTCATAGCCTCTTAGTGAAATCCCTCTAGACGTAACCATTGGTGAAGGCCGACTGGCAAGGACGGAAACCCTTACTTTCGCAATCGTAAGGTCAGATTCTCCTTATAATCTATTGATGGGGAGAACCGCCATGCAGAAGATGGGCATTGTGGTATTCACCATACACGCAGCAATCAAGTTCCAAACAGCCAATGGGATAGGGACCGTACTATCCAATTATAACAAGAAAGGGACACCAGAGGCAGGAAAGAAGATTAAAGAAAATCCTCAGGAGCCACTGAAGGCTATCTTGAGCTGCGGGGATGCCGAAGAGCGTATTGTGATAAACGAGCTCCATCCGGAGCAAACGGTAGTAATCGGAAGACAACTCCCTGCCACCTTCAAGGCAAGCTTGAAAAAACTCTTGAAGGACAACAAAGATATCTTCGCATGGACATACTCCGATATGACAGTGGTTCCGAGAAATCTCA
Source organism: Artemisia argyi (assembly GCA_030686995.1). Taxonomy (NCBI): domain Eukaryota; kingdom Viridiplantae; phylum Streptophyta; class Magnoliopsida; order Asterales; family Asteraceae; genus Artemisia; species Artemisia argyi. The sequence continues at coordinate 34,760,031 of CM060697.1, forward strand.
TGATCGATGGTAAGCCTTTTGGAATGGAACACAAACTCAATGAGTTCAAGCACATTGAGCCTATCAAACAAAAGCACCGGAGGCTTGCGCCGGAGAGAAACGCTGCAGCCTGCAAAAAAGTAGACGAATTAGTACAGGCGGGTATACTCAGAGAGGTCAAATACCAAACGTGGGTGGACAATCCAGTTATGGTAAAGAAAAGTGACGGAGGATGGCGTATGTGCGTTGATTTTATTAACATCAATAAAGCGTGTCCAAAGGATTGTTACCCCCTCCCAGAAATAGATTGGAAGGTAGAGTCCTTATCAGGGTTTCATCTAAAATGATTTTTAGACGCTTACAAGGGATACCATCAGATAAAAATGGCAGTAGAAGACGAGAAAAAAACGGCCTTCTACACAGGAAAGGGCGTCTATTGGTATAAGAAGATGCCCTTCGGTTTGAAAAATGCAGGGGCAACCTACCAGGGTTTGGTGGACAAGGCCTTCAATAAATAGATAGGAAGGAATTTGGAGGCATATGTTGAAGACATGGTCATAAAGAGTAGGACAGAGGAAGACCTACTCTCCGACATTCAAGAAACTTTCAACCAGCTAAGAGCCATAAATATGAAGCTCAATATGAAGAAATGTTCGTTCGGTGTGGAAGAGGGGCAATTCCTGGGACACTTGATCACAAAGCAAGGAATCAAAGCAGACCCTTCAAAAGTGAAGGCCATCACTGTTCTGCAAGCCCCAAAGACATTGAAGGAGGTACAAAGCCTTAATGGCAAGTTGGCAGCATTGAGAAGGTTTTTGTCAAAGGGTGCAGATCGATCACTACCGTTCTTTAAGACCCTTAAAGGATGTATGGATAAGAAGACTTTCCAATGGAGTGTCGATGCTGAAGCTACCTTTCAAAAGTTGAAGGAGTTCATGGAAATCCTACCAACACTCACAGCCCCAATTAATAGAGAAGTACTGTATATGTACATCACAGCGTCATATGAAAGTATTAGCGTAGTACTCCTGACAGAAAGAGAGAAGAGGCAAGTTCCGATCTACTTTGTTAGTCGGGTTTTGCAAGGAGCTGAATTAAATTACCCAAAATTGGAAAAGCTAATTCTTGCTCTAGTTCACGCCGCAAGAGGCCTCCGAAGGTACTTTCAAGCTCACCCAATCACGGTATTAACTGATAAGCCCATCAAGCAAATACTATTGAAGCTCGAGAAGTTGGGGAGGGTATCTAAATGGGCCATCGAATTGGGGGAGCATGAAATAGAATACAAGGGGCGAAACTCCATAAAAGGTCAAATACTCGCAGACTTCCTCGCTGAAACTCCTTCCGAGACAGGAAATGATAAGGAACCTCCTAAGAAGAGGCCTTCAAAAAAAAAAAAGGATAACTGGAAGTTATTCACAGATGGAGCCTCAAGCACTGACAGTTCAGGGGCAGGGCTGATGTTAATCAACCCAGAAGGAAAAGAATACGCTTATGCACTACGATTCGAATTTGAGGCGACCAACAACGAAGCAGAATACAAAGCTTTGTTAGCAGGCCTACGTCTAGCTAAGGACATGGAGGTACGTAACCTTTAGATTTTTGTTGACTCATAGCTGGTCGCCAATCAAATCAAAGGCTCCTGTGAGGCAAGGCAGTCCACTATCAAACAATACCTGGATAAAGCAAAAGAAATCCTACAGGGATTTGAATCCTACACCATTGAGCACGTCTGAAGAAACCAAAACAAGAAGGCAGATGCGTTAAGCAAGTTAGCCTCAATGGCCTTCGCTCACTTAACAAAAGAATTCCTGGTTGAGGTGTTAGCTGACAGATCTATCCAAAGGAAGGAAGTATCAGATGTAATATCCGAGGAAGAAACCAATTGGATGACTCCGATAAGGGAGTACTTAATAAGCGGCATTCTACCAGAAGATTCAAAGCTAGCAAGAAAAGTCAGAGTCAACGCTCCTCAATACAGGATAATAGGAGACTACCTCTATAGACGATCTTTCTTATCCCCATGGCTTCGTTGTGTTGGACCTAAGCAGGCTGCAAACATAATCAATGAAGTTCATGAAGGATCGTGCAGTCTACACGCAGGACCCCGCCCCGTCGTATCTAAAATTATGAAGCTAGGGTACTACTGGCCATCAATGCACAGGGATGCAATGGAAATAATACATAAATGCGAGGTGTGTCAGATCCACTCGAAGGTCCCAAGACTACCTAAAAAAGATATGACCTCTGTCACATCTGCGTGGCCTTTTTCCCAATGGGGAATTGACATAGTAGGACCTCTACCAGTAGCACTAGGAGGAGTGAAATTTTTGGTCGTAGCTATCGACTACTTCACCAAATGGGTTGAAGCCAAACCTTTGGCATCTGTAACGGGCAAACACATGGAGAAATTCGTATGGGAACACATCGTTTGCCGCTTCGGAGTCCCTCATATCATCATCTCCGACAATGGGAAGCAATTTGCCGAAGGAGTATTTCCTACTCTTTGCAATGGTTTAAAAATCAAGCAATCGTTCACATCCGTGTACTATCCTCAAGGTAATGGCCAAGTAGAAGTTACCAACAGAGACATTATCAATGGAATCAAAAGAAGGCTAGGACGAAGTCACCAAGGGTGGGTGGACGAATTACCCCAAGTTCTCTGGGCTCATAGGACACATCCCAAGTCGAGTCACGGGGAAACACCTTTCAGCCTTACTTATGGCACAGAAGCTGTCATCCCCTCAGAGATAAGCATGGAAACGGAGCGCATTATGAACTTCAAAGCCTCAAAAAATGAGGAAAAGCTTCGGGAGAATCTAGATTTACTCGAATAATGAAGAGAAATAGCCTCCATCAGAGAGGCTACGTACAAGCAAAAGTTAGAAAAATATTACAACAGCAGGGTTCGGCCCTCGAACTTCAAACCAGGCGAATATGTCCTTTGACTTAACAGCGCAAGCAAAGCCGAATACCAAGGGAAGTTGGGACCAACATGGGAGGGGCCTTACGTAGTAGCTGAAGCCTACGGTAACGGAGCCTATAAGTTGACAACAATCTTTGGGGACAAAGTTGACAGGACATGGAATGGCACCAACCTTCGTAAGTTTTACATATAAAACTTACAACCTTTCAGAGAATTTGTTTATTTCAAATTTATATATTGAACTCTTCTCATTCGTGGAAAGAAGCATTAATGGTAGGCATCTTAGTATTCATTTCATAAAATGAGGTAATCCTCCCTACCCAATTAATGATACAACGCATTTCCCTTAAATCTCTTGTTTCATTTTTTACAACAAAGATTTATTCAGCCAAGTACTACAAATCTCAATGTTCGAAGGATAATATTTATGTCTTGTACATGACATCCACTATAATTCACATTGACTTTCCTAAAACGTCTATGGGCATTCGAAGCCCTATTACTATAAGGATAAAGATGGAGTGGGTCGCAACCCTATGTCAGCAGTTAAATTATACGATTGCTTAAAAATCTTGGTTCAAAGTACACACAATAAGGATACTCATCTACGGTAACCTTAGGTTGTATATTAACGTTATTAAATAACGTTGAGAGAAGAAAATCATATAAATGAAGGATAAATAAAAAGAACATCCTATGGCAAGTAGATAACAAAAAAGCAAGCATCCTAAAAATCAAAGTAGCAAGGAGAAAACATGTTCGGAGGGTACAAACCACCCTCGGGATAAACCATTGCCAACAAGGCAGTATTTATGCATTCTTTGATGAGGGGGGATCTTCTTGACGAGAGGGAAACTTCACACCAGAGGCCCTCCTACTTGGAGAAGATGGCTGAATCCTATAGGGATTCTTCGACATTAGTTTTTCAACAAAAGCCATTGGATCTTTGGTCACCTTAGAAAGAAAAGGAAAGTCTGCCGAAGCATACGCATTACTGGCAGCATCATATTCCTGTTCATGCGAAGGGAGATAGTACGGAACCTTCGACAGGATCACAGGCTCTACAGTCTTAGCAATTTCTTCCAGAGTAGTGCATTTACCATGGAATAGGGCAGCATTCACCAAGTTGGCCACCACTTGTCCGACTTCATCACTATAATACATGATGAGGCGAAAAATGAACCGTTTTTAGGGGGTCATTTAAGCCGGAATTGGAATTTATTTGATCAAATATTGCCCTAAATCGTTCCTTTTGTGATTTTAGGTACGTTGGGAGTGAATTCTGGAAAAGGAAGCATTTTGGACGTTTTTGGAGCATAAAAGTGAAGAAAACGGCAAAGTCTTAATTTTCCTTGCTGGGAACAGTAGATGACGGCATCAAGAAGAATTTTATGACGGCGTCAAGAGCAAATGGATGACGGCCCAAAGAAAACGTGACGGCGTCAGAACAAGGGCGCCAAGAGTAAATTTAGTGATGGCCCGGAACAAGATTACACATGACGGCGTCAGATCTGGATCTAGGCAATCCGAGAAGATTTTTGGTGGCGAGATGACGGCGTCAGAATTTTACTCTTGACGCCATCACCTCCTAAAATCTATATATACTTTTCTAATTTTCATTCATAAGAGAGGGACTTGTGTGGAGAATTCTAGGCCGAACTTTATAAACCCTAGCTTGTTTGTAATAGTATTTTCAAGGGTTTTCCCCCCTTGAAACCCTTCATGTTCAATTGAGATAAGTTTTCCTTCAATTCATTCAATATGTCTATGTGTTGTTTGAATATATCTTATGCTTGTCTTTATTTTAACATGCTAGGCTAGATCTATTGTCTGTTTGCTTAGATGTAATGAAACCTAGATGTTGATTATAGGTTGATTGCTTGTTTATAGTTGTAATGGATGAATGATTTCAATGTTAGGCTTAAGAAAACTGGCAGATCTCTATTGTGTAACTTGCTTGAACGTCTTAAGAAACATGAACCGATGTGTACTAGGTTTTATGGTTGTATTTAATGCATGAGCGAATTCTAGTGATCCCATGTTAGGAACTTCTTAGCTGGCTCGACATAGGAGTGAAGTAGGAGCTTATAGAATTGGGGAAGTAAGTACACCACCCCATGAATGGTATTAAGGAATACAATCCATCTTCCACGCAACTGTAACAAGTAATTAACCTGTAAAAGATATCTAGGGAGTAGTGAAATCTAAGTAAACACAATTCTCCCATATATTGTTCACACCACTAGCAACTAATTCCGCCCACTCCTCTAAAAACCGAGATTTTTACTTGCTTTCATAAAAACATAAAAATACAAAAAGAATCATCCCTCACCTCTAGACCTAGTTTTTAGGTTTTCTAATCCTAGCGACACTATTCCTGAGTTCAACGATCAATCCCCCGGTACTTGTCACTATACTATATTACAACGATCAGGTACACTGCCTGGTGGGGGTTGTAAGCTTCTCGAGATCCCTCAAGAGGTAAAGCCTGGTGCAATTCCCACGCATCAAGTTTTTGGCGCCGCAGCCCGGGGAATAGTTATTGTCTAGGTTATGATTTCTTTTTATTAGGTCTACTTGCTAGATTCCTTTCTAGTAAGATTTTATTTTTATTTTTAGTTTTTCTTTAGTGTATCTTATTTCTTCGTATTTTTGTTCGTAACTCTTTACCATCCGACATCATGGAAGGTGGTAACATCTTTGAACCCATCAACCCACCACAACAAGATCACCCACAAAACCCACCACTAGCTAACCAACCTCTTAGGCCCCGAACCCTAGGAGATGTCACAACTCGTAATTTCAGGTCCTTTTCAAACGCCAAAATTTCATTATTCATCTCAGGAAGTTACTATTCATCATTTACTATTCAATGATCACTATTCACCATTTTACTATTCATCGTTTTCGGAGTTAGTTTGAGATTCTGAGAAGCGTTCAAAAATTTTACTATTCATATGACACTATTCATTCCCGGAAGGAAATCACTATTCACGATTGTCGTTCATCATTTCGTAAACCTAATTTACGAGTTTTTAAATTCACGTAACCAGTTAGGTTTAGCTACGAATTCATGCATCATCAGTAGGGACACGTTATATAGACTAGAGTAGTCTACATATCATCAGTAACGTCATCAACACTTTAGATCATGAATGGATACGCATTATTTCAATTTACGTATGCTTAATTTGTAATTAACGTTACCACTCAGTTTTTACTATGAACGTATACCCAATACTCCTGACTATGATCCTAAAATATTTTCATACTTATTATAATAATATAAAATTTATATTATTAATTTACCCGGTGTTTTGAAACCATTTGCTATATTTTCCGGTAAACGCTGAAAATTACGTCGGATCACGATATCTCAACATGACAATTATTTTAACACCCGATTCTCATCAGGAATGTAAAATTATAATTTTTACGACTTTAATATATTTCATTTTGTTCCATTAAAATTGATTTCTAGCTAACCCGGTACCTAAAACAAATAATATAACACATATATTCAACTAATAACTAAATGTCTACAAGATTTATACAAAAAAAAAATCATTTTTTCTTCTATTGATATATGTGTGTCGACATACATACATAGTCACATGTAAATGTGGCAAGTTTTCAAGTATTGTACAAGATTATGTAATATATAACTAATAAAGACCTAGATATTTATATACAAAATCATTAAAACTACACATTTTTCTTGTAACACTTCAAGTAACCAAATTAGAACTTCATCTCTCTCTCATCTCCCTTGGTGGTTCGGTCATAGCAAGAAGAAGAAGAAAATCCATAAGTTTTTCAAGAATCAAGTATTACATAGGCTTACTAGTGTGTAGTAAAGGTTTAAGCTTAAAACCTTGAAGATTAAAATAGTTTTTCATTCACCACCTCTCATCATCATCAAGTAAGTAAACTAAACATTTTTCTTAATCTTAAATATTGTTACTTGATGTATTTTTTATGTTTTAGAAACAAGTCATGCTAATATGTTATGTTATTATACCACTTTTACAAGTATTTTTAGCTTTTATGAAATTTTAATCAACCTATGATCATCCCCTTGTTATCCCACTAATTTTTGTGAAGACTAGGACTCCATGACACGCTAAGAAGGTGTATGGTAGATTAAGGGTTTTATTGAAGTTGGTTGGAAGGTTTTTGTACAAGTTAGTAACTAGGAAACCAAGTTTTTGACAAGTTAAATACCTACTATCCCATTTTGTTTAACGTGGGAAACTCAGGGGCTTGGGTGTACTTTTGGGCCAAAGATTTAGAAAATGCATTCCAAGACGAAACTATGGCCGAAAGTTTGGATAAAAACGAGTTTATAACGAAGGAGATATGATTTTCCGAAGTTTAACGACTAAAAGTTATTTTCAGAAATATAGTGTGCTGTTGGGTAACTTTTGTTGGGCAAAGTGAGACATTTAACGTAACCTAGATAAGCCGGACTACTAAAAAAATGTTAGTATGTTGCCCCACGATTTCGGGGATATAAATAACGTAGAAAACAAGCTTATAACGACCAAGATATACACGTTTGAAACCCGACGAAACTCTATTTATTTTGACAGTTTTTACTATAATAGAATTTTTCTAAGTATTGAACATTATATTTTCAAGTAACGACATTGGAAGCGATATTTCTTAGCCGCTGAGGCGCGTACGATCAAAAGTTAAATGAGACAACACCTAGATAATGTTACAAGGTTTTCAAAAACGCCGAGCTTGACCATTAACACTTAACGTACAATATTTTGCGACTAGTTTTGTGAGGCCATTTTGGGCATATTTTCAAGTAATGAAAAGTGTTATTTTACGACGAAAATACTATATTTACCGATAAAACACCAAACGAGGATCGTGGAGTACCGTTTCAATATATTTATATGAGAAGTGTTTATTAACTTAACGAGACGTCAAAAATGTATTTTTCGACGATAAACGTTATTTTCAAGTTTCACGAGTGGTATCGATAACATACGTATTTGCATGTGTAGTATCATTTCATTTCTTACATTAGACCATATCATTCATAGGTTGCGGTTAGAGATCGTGCCTCATTTTCAGTGTATCCACTCTTGTCATCATAGCTATCGCTCCAGGTGAGTCATAGCCCCTACTTTTTCAATTATTTTGGTAAACCCTTTGGGGGAGAATACATGCTCGTTTTACTTAAACGCAATACTCGCTTTACATGATTGATTACCTGCATTTCATTGGTATGTTTGATTACCTGCATTTCATTGGTATGTTTGATTACCTGTATTTCATGTGATTTGTCTCCTAAACATTATTATTTATTTATATGACATCATTGTCATAATTGTTTATCTGGCGACATTGTCAGTATTGTTTACTTGACCTCATTGTCATAATTGTTTATCTGGTGACATTGTCAGGATTGTCAAAATTGTTTATCTGGCGACATAGTCAGGATTGTCAGACTTATTTCATATGACCTCATTGTCATTATTGTTTACCTGGCGACATTGTCAGCATTGTCAAAAATTGCTTATATGGCCTCATTGTTAAAATTATTTATATTGCAGTTTTGCTATATTTATCTTTGAATCTAGATACAAGTATTACTTTTGTTCACGTAAACCAAATCATATTTGGTAGTGGGTCGTAAACACACAGGTTACAAGTCTCTTATGGTGGGACTTGTAACTGAGTGGATTTACGATGCCTTTGCTTGGAAATCTTCATACATATGCATTACATTCTTTTTCACAAGACTCTATGAACTCACCAACCTCGTGTTGACACTTTAGCATGTATTTTCAGGTATTAAGCAATGACACGCTACAGGAGGTTTTGGCAGGGCATGGCATGGTCATAGAAGGCTCTGATTATTCATTTGGGGACCGTTTTAAAATATTTTAAGGGCCTACTTCTGCACTACTTTTAACAATGTAAATTCAACATTTTTGATTAAACTATTTTATTCTAAATGATTCAAGTGAAAATCATTTTTGAACTTGTGTTGTAATACCAACTGAGTTACACCCCAGCTACATGTATGCTTCCGCTGGACCCGTGTTTGGGGGTGTGACAGGAGAGTACTCCCGACCTAGCCACCAAGGCTATCGAAACACCAGTGAGCTCACCCAAAGAGCCAATGTGTCTCCTTTGCGATCCGACACCATCCGGTTGGTGCAAAGCGGATGTGCATTCCATGGACTTCGTTCCGAAGATCCTAATCAACATCTCAAGGACTTCCTTAAAATCGTAGATTCCATAGACCTAGATGTTGCAACAAGAGAGACGACCCGATTACGCCTATTCCAATTCTCTCTACGTGAGCAAGCTAGTCAATGGCTTGAACGTTTACCCGCGGGATCCATCACCTCATGGGATGATCTCACCACTCGTTTCCTTGCTCAATTTTTCCCACCGGGGAGAACTACCAAGCTTAGAAATGATATCTTGATGTTCCAACAACGTTAAGGTGAAACTCTATATGAAGCATGGACTCGTTTCAAGGACTTACTCCAAAAAGTCCCTCATCATGGCATAGATCTTTGGCTCCAAGTCCAAATCTTCTATGACCATATCGATCTCCCAACAAGGCGAACCATTGACCAATCGGCCGGTGGCAAGCTATGTGATCTAAGTGCGGAAGAATCATGGGAACTCATAGAAGATCTTGCTCTCTATGACAACGAAAGTTGGAATGATCCCCGTGATTTGAACAAAACGGTCAAGGCAATATCTTTGCCTTCGAACAATTCTAGCACTCCCGACCGTAGGATCATGGAACTTGAAGGTCGAGTCAAGTTTCTCATGAAATCTTACGAAGCTCCTAAGCCTTCAAGCCAAGTGAGCAAAATCGCTTCTTCATGTAAATTGTGTAATGGCCCTCACGAAACTCATAACTGCATGGAGCTTCCAAAACGCGCATATAATGAATTCACATCGTCACACGTTGGTCGAGGTCCTCGAAACTTTGACGAGGCCTATAAGGGATGGAAGGATAAACCTAATTTCTGAGGGTACCAAACTCAGAGCGTATCCTTCAATGACTCCTCCCCACTCGAATGGTCCGAGCATTTTCCGTCACAAAGCACTTCTAGGCAAAGCTATGAAGAAGCCTTGCGAAATTTCATTCTATCTCAAGAATTACAGCTCTCTACGCTCGAGACTAAATTTAGACAACAACAAGCCGATATGAATAACAGGATTTGTAATATGTTAACTGCTATTAAAGAGCACACTGTTAGTAAACCGATTCAAGCTGAAGAGGTCAAATCTGTTACCGTCATGAATCAGCCAACTTCTCCTGTGAAAATAAAAAGTCCTAGTAAGATATTTAAACATCTATCACCAAAAGTAAAAGATCCTGTTAACCCCCTAGGACCAATCCATTTTGTAAATACTATCATCACAATATCCGCTCCCATACCCAACCAGAGCCAACAACCAGCTGGACATATGGGTCATAAAGCTAAGGATGAAACCTCGAGGTTAGACCACAAATTGACCAAGAGCCCTACCAACTCATTCGAGGATTCCATCACTTAAGAGTCTAGCAAATTGGATGAAGTAAAAGAGAGGTCGAAAGAGCATACGAGAAATCCAGCAATCTCGGGTAAATCTACTATAGAGGAACCCGAGAAAGAATTGGTGGGTGTGGCTAATAGGAGTAGTGATAGGACTGAGGAAAGCAACTCTAAAGTTTTCAAGATTTCCTGCACTCTTAAGAAAAGGCTCTTTACCAATACTCAAATAGATCCTAGCCTCCCTGTCAACATAATCCCCCTTTCCCTTTACCATGAAGCCTTCCCTGAACGCACGGTGTATGATAGAGTCAATAACGACCGGGTAGTAAAAGATTTATCAGTTATGATTAGGGAATTCGTCTATAACACCGACCTCACCGTGGTCGATAACATAGACCCTATCACTAATCTAACATCAACCAACCATGTTCTCGGGAAACCATTTGTCAATGATTCAGGAGTAATCCTTGATGAGAAGGATGGTAGTGCATTATTCACCAATGGCGTCCAGAAGGTGATTTTTCGGAAGGGTAATGAGGAGGTGTACGAGTACCGTCCATCACTGGAAGGGAATCTATATGGATCAAGGGATGGAGGATCGGGGAGGATAAGGCGATGTGATCCGAATAATCTCAAAATCCCCTGCATGATCGGTCATACGTATTTCGATAATGTCTACATTAACGTATTCCTGCCTAAGAATTTTTTGTTTCTATTTCACTATAACAATATCTGCAGATGGGGAATGATTTATAAGGGAGAGAATGTGGTTGGTAGAGATCATGAAATCCAGGTATTCGTAGGAAATATGGCATTCACTATGGAATTTACGATTGTGGACAACATCGAAGATTAAGTCGACCCAAGGTTGTCACAAGTTGTTTTCTGAGCACCCTTTTGTGAAGTCACTAATTTAATACTTGATGACCGGAACAGAATCATGACCTTCGCTGATGGATTTAGGAGGGTGTCATACCAAACACCATACAAGAGAAGAGATCTAAAAGAAATCGATTGTGACGGGCTTGATAAGCTAAGTTCTCAACTTATCTTATGTGATGAAGATGTTCGGAGGGGATGTAAGAACACTTCGGATTTATCATGTGGATTCTTTAAGGATGTTAGTAAGCTTGGGTCCAAGTATCGAACGGATATCTTCGAGTTCGAAGACCTAAAATATCTGCACTATGAAAGCGATACCGAGATAGGAGATGACCGAGAGAGTGGAACCAATGATGAGGTCACGTAGTAACCCATGACCTTGAGTCTAGCTACAAGACTCGTAAAATAAAGAAAAGCGCTTCTTGGGAGGCAACCCATGTTTTGTTTGATTTTTATTTGTTTGATTGTTATTTGTTTCCGTATGCATGCTTTATTTTTATTATTGGTAGATCATGTTTCAAAACTAAAATGGTGAAAATACTTTATTTTGTCGTTTGGCTTAGTCTTAACTTCATCCAACGGTATTTTGCAAAAGATAAGTGTAAGGGGAAACCCCAAATATGTTTTTAAGAAACAAACTTGATCATGATTCTCCACAATATTAAGTGAACATGTATATTTGTATTTGTTAGAACCAAATGCTTGTATCGAGTCATAATGATGTTTTGCAGGATTTTCCAGGAAGTAGGACAAAGTTTTTCCAGAAATTTTCCGAAAACTTAACATAAGAATTTCTGCAGGTCACTTATGACGGCGTCAGGAAGAAATTCCTGACGGCGTCACGTATAAAAATCTGGAAATTTTGCTAGTTTTGTTTTTCTAACGGAGTCTTAAAGTTTTTGTTGAATCTTTAGTTTTATAATCTCCAGGAAATCTGCAAACATCATTCCACAAGCATTATATCTTACATTATTTTCTAGGATTTATTATCATATATAGATTGCCGCCGATTTTACGCGAGGTTGCCTTGTTTGTTTTCTCAGGTTTATCAGGTTATGTTTGACAAGAAGATGATTTATATTCTGGAAGAGAAGCTTTGATTGTTCATTTTCTTGGAGGAAGATCTAACCTGGTTACCGTACTATCCATACCGAACGAATCAGGGGAGTATTTGATTTCATTCTTTTACCTATTTTACTTTTACATTCTTTAATTGAACATTGGGGACAATGTTCATCCTAAGTGTAAGGGGAGGGTAAATGATGATACCTTATAGGAAACGCTTTCACTTGAGTTTGTTTGTTTGATGGTAGGTGTGTAATAAAACTATGAGAAATACTTGTTAGTGTAATTTTAGCGCCAAATTGAAAATTTTTTACAACATTTTGGAGTGAAACTTTAGCCATAGCAAGCGTCTCATGGATAGGAGTCGTATGACTAGCATAAAACCGTACCATTCAGAAAAATTTTCCACCCAAATACATGAGGTTCGCCTTTAGATTTGATAGGAAAAGCATTTACTATTAGTGCTTATGAGTGTACCGGTAGCATTTAGATTCTAGAACTTGCGTTAGTGATGCATCCCGAGACCGCTAGTGAGACTACATTCGTGTAGTAGGATTTACTACATGATAAGAGGCATTAGAATCACTCTCGTGTTAAACCCGTATCATAATTATTTGACCACTTAAGTCATATTACTTTGCTAGTAAAGTCAACTAATTTTTCCCACACCTTAGCGTTGTACTCATTTTCAGTACACAAAACCCCTAGTACACCCCTCCGAGCCTATCTTTTCGTTTCTAACTTTAAGCATCTTACTTAAAGGAAGAATTTGTTACACCCCACTTAAATGTACACCCAAATCGCCTTAGCCTTCCGTGTATGCACTCATCTTTAGTGCATTATTGTTACATGTTTAAACCCTTAGTTAATTATCTAATTGATCACATGGTTGCTAAGTCGAGTCAAATCCTAGTACATATTGTTTTGGGACGATTGGGACTCATGGGTAAAGTACTATTATTATGGAGTAATGGGGAAGAACATAATATTATTACCCCCATATGTGCGTCAATCTTAAAAGTACTCAAAGTGTTTTGATTATCTTAATTCGAGTCATTAGATTAGTTTTTTGTAAAGTATGTAAAAATTCAAGTGTAAGGGGAATGTTCATTCCCTATTATGTATTATTTTGGATGGTAGGGTAAGAATGTATGCAAAAAAAAAAAAAAAAAAAAAAAAAAATCGAAAAAATTAAGAAGAAGAAAAAAAAAAAGAAAAAGAAAAGAGAAAAAACATACGGACTACCATCCCGTTTCATTCTATGTTTATTTTAGGTTTTTGTTATTTTTCATTTATTAGCTTAAATCGAGTCTAGTCTTGGCTTAGCAACGCCATATTGTACATGTAATTAACCAAGATGATTAACTCGCCACCAGTAAAGATTGCCTGTATCCAACAAAACCGTGTATTCCATATCCCAACACCTAAGATTACAACCCTTTTAAAAGACCTCTTTGATAGTTTATCCTAGGTGCTTAAGCCATGTGGTGGAGGTTTGATCCTTTCCCAAGCCTATGGTAATCTATTTTGCTATGACAGGTAGTGAGAGATGGTTTCCATTTCCATTTTGTGATATATACATTATTACACCCGAGAGATGTGAGTATCTAAACACTATTTGTGAGGTGCTAGTGTATGACCTCCGTGCTTGTTTTTGGTCTTTAGTGGAACAATTATTTGTTGTAATTACTTTTATATTAGTGTTAAATGACCCCTAACTTGTATTTTGACTAGAATAAAAGCGCATTTGCTTGAGGACAAGCAAATCTCAAATGTAAGGGTATATGATGAGGCGAAAAATGAACCATTTTTAGGGGGTCATTTAAGCCGGAATTGGAATTTATTTGATCAAATATTGCCCTAAATCGTTCCTTTTGTGATTTTAGGTACGTTGGGAGTGAATTCTGGAAAAGGAAGCATTTTGGACGTTTTTGGAGCATAAAAGTGAAGAAAACGGCAAAGTCTTAATTTTCCTTGCTGGGAACAGTAGATGACGGCGTCAAGAGCAAAATGGATGACGGCCCAGAGAAAACGTGACGACGTCAGAACAAGGGCGTCAAGAGTAAATTTGGTGACGGCCTGGAACAAGATTACACATGTCGGCGTCAGATCTGGATCTAGGCAATCCGAGAAGATTTTTGGCGGCGAGATGACGGCGTCAGAATTTTACTCTTGACGCCGTCACCTCCTAAAATCTATATATACTTTTCTAATTTTCATTCATAAGATAGGGACTTGTGTTGAGAATTCTAGGGCCGAACTTTATAAACCCTAGCTCGTTTGTAACAGTATTTTCAAGGGTTTTCACCCCTTGAAACCCTTCATGTTCAATTGAGATAAGTTTTCCTTCAATTCATTCAATATGTCTATGTGTTGTTTGAATATATCTTATACTTGTCTTGATTTTAACATGCTAGGCTAGATCTATTGTGTGTTTGCTTAGATGTAATGAAACCTAGATGTTGATTATAGGTTGATTGCTTGTTTATAGTTGTAATGGATGAATGATTTCAATGTTAGGCTTAAGAAAACTGGCAGATCTCCATTGTGTAACTTGCTTGAACATCTTAAGAAACATGAACCGATGTGTACTAGGTTTTTATGGTTGTATTTAATGCATGAGCGCATTCTAGTGATCCCATGTTAGGAGCTTCTTAGCCGGCTCGACATAGGGGTGAAGTAGGAGCTTATAGAATTGGGGAAGTAAGTACGCCACCCCATGAATGGTATTAAGGAATACAATCCGTCATCCACGCAACTGTAACAAGTAATTAACCTGTAAAAGATATCTAGGGAGTAGTGAAATCTAAGTAAACACAATTCTCCCATATATTGTTCACTCCACTAGTTTAATTTAGTTTATTTTCATTTTTGTCATTTTATTTTGATTGCATCTTTAGTTATTGGGTTAGTTGACTAGCAACTAATTCACCCACTCCTCTAAAAACCGAGATTTTTACTTGCTTTCATAAAAACATAAAAATACAAAAAGAATCATCCCTCACCTCTAGACCTAGTTTTTAGGTTTTCTAATCCTAGCGACACTATTCATGAGTTGAACGATCAATCCCCCGATACTTGTCACTATACTATATTACAACGATTGGGTACACTGCCTGGTGGGGGTTGTAAGCTTCTCGAGATCCCTCGAGAGGTAAAGCCTGGTGCAATTCCCACGCATCAATACAACTCCATAGCAATGTAAGGAATAACCTTAGCCACCATATCTGCCCTATCTTTCTAGAGACTTTCACATCGAAGGTTTAGAGCACCCGTCTCCTGTTGCAATTTGGTTTTTTGCTCCATGAGTCTGTTCTTTTCAGATTTAAGACTTGCACACTTTGACTCAAGCACATATACTCTCTCTTTTAGCCCAATCACTTTGGCCTCTTCCATTTTGAGCCTACCACATTCAGCTTGGGCTTTCTTTAGTCGAGTGGCAAGCTTCATGGCGTTGGATCGAAGATCTTGCACAATTGGATTCTTCTCAATATCCTTCATAGCCCTGTCACACTTTGACTTCAGCTCAGTGATCAACTGCTCCCTATTTTCTCCTCGAGCCAGAACTACATTTAACTATTCTTTAGCATTTTTAACAGTCCGTATCAATTCTCTTGTTCGGCTGTTAAGATGGTTATCTAGAACTGCTTGCCTTGTGTAGCTTTTGTCATGAAGATCACACAACTGCTCTATTGCCATATTGTCAAGGGCTCCCTTCCAGCGGCCTGGAATAACACCTTCAACCAATCGGTGGCAAGCTTGAGCGTTGGGGAGTTCCTTCGTGTTCGATAAACCTGCACATTGTCAAATTAGGAGTTGTTTGAAGCTTTCAATTAATTTTGTGGTAGTATGTAGGTCGCAATAAGCGCTTACCATGAATGTCTTCATCATCCGAATCTTCGGAAGGTATGGCAGCAGCAGTCTTATCTTGGGAGTTCTTCGTCTTTGAAGCTCTGGATAAGAGAGTGGGTATGTCAAGTTTCCTCTTGATTGGAGGCTTCGAAGCCTTCATTTCAGTCCCTTTCCTTTCATGAACCCTGTCAGCTATACCAGAGGTACCGGCATACGTCATGGGGACATCATCGGAGGAAAGGATCTCCACGTTAGGAAAGGCTTTGATTGCCAAAGGCACCTCCTCAGCATTAAGGGGAATTACCTCTTCAATCATTGCCGCTGGCTCCAGCACCATGGCATCCACGTCATTATTGTTGACTGAGGTTGAAGGGGAACCCACCCCGTAGCTGAATTCTCTAGGATCCCTGGGAATGAAGCTAGCTTCCTTTGCACCATCAGATACAAAGAAGTTCCTGAATGCCATTACTGCAATATAAACAGATACATAAATATAATCAGATATGTTATTCATTTATGATAAGTTACATATACATACTCTGGCCATCACAATGGATTTCTGGAGACAATGGAGATCCTTCCCAATGGTCCACAAGACCAGCCATAAAGAGGATGGGTTCTGGAAAGGTTTGCGCATCAATGGGGTGTCTAGCAAGACGTTGATAAAGTGGGTCGTCTCGAACATTGAGGGGAAGTTGATCATTGAATTTCTTACGGTCGAAACGGAATGCTTCATTCAAGAGTGTTGGATACCCTGGAGGTATAATTGTATCTTGTACATAAAAGAATTTCCCTTTCCAGTTTGTTATATTTGTGAAGGGTTTGCTGATTAGCAAGGGCACATCTTCATCATTCCTCTTTGACAGTGTCAACCAATCTCCCTCGGGACACAGGTTAAGGAAGCCTTGAAGCACATTTAATGTGAGCTCATACCCATATGCCTTACACATTACTATGTAGGTGGTAAGTTTGGCTAGTCCAAATGGATTAAACCTTGAAATATGCACCTCATAATATTGTAGCAACTCTAGAAACAATGGGTGCAGGGGTATTCTTAGATTTGAAGGGTAAAGGCATGAGTATACAGGCCCACATACCCTTTTGGGGCGTCATAGATGCTCTGACTATTTTTTGGGAGAATAACTTTGTGTTGTTTGGGTATTGGGTAATCATCTAGAAAGAGGGCTAGGGCTTCTCTTGAAAGAGTACATTTTTGTTGTCTTATAATACGTTTAGCATCCATGCTCATGGCTACCTGGTAATACCTAAAGGGCCTAACTACAAGATGGGGGAAGAGTTTACCTTTTGATTGTTGCAGATAAACATGTCACAGCTTTGTATAAGTTGTAGAGGAAAAAAGTTGTGGTTTAGAATTTGAGAGTACACCGGTATTTATATTACACATAATTATATCTACTCAACACTTTAAAATTTGAAAGATGGTTGAGCTTACCGATAATTATGCCGTTACATTCTTCAGTTCAATGGATAAGTCATAAGCATGCGCATTTAATGCATCTTTGTATTTCAAAAATTTATCTTATCCAATTTTCGAGTATATGGTGAAAGCATTGAACTATGATAGAGTTGAAAGCCACATATTCTTGTGCGCATATCTAACTTTCAACTGGGGGGCTTGATGATGTACCCTTCGATTAGCTCGAAGGATCCCCCTTCGAGTCTGATCGCAACCTACATAATTGAAGGCTCTGGCTAACCTCCTTAAACTTTCTTTGGCGTAAAACTAATCATTAATGATCTAGTTACCAAGTGGGAATTCGTCAATCGAAGGATTAAGCCCTTCGGGGTATCTGTCGATAAGTTTTAAGGACGGAACGATGCCAAGTCCAAATATTGGTGAGACCAAGTCTTACCCACGTCTCCTCTTTCTCTTTAGCTCCCCCGCTAAACCAGGAGGAGTGGGACACTAAACCCTAGCGGTTACCACAAATCATGGGACGCCCTCATGATCTCTCTCAAACGTGTGACCACTCTCCAGGACCGTTTTCTTCACCTATAAATAGTCCTGGACGATGACAAATCTGGTATGCAATCTCTCTCACCTTACTTTACTACATTTACACTTAAACTCTCATACCGATCACTTATTCACACGCCGGAGGTGGTTCGCAGGGTCCAACCCCTACGCAATCACTTAACGTAGTGTTTTAGTATTTCTTATTTCAGGTTATATCCGAGCTTGGCATAATCACAACACCTCTCATTTCCTTTGATCACCATCGAAGGCCTGGTAGTATGAATTATTGTAAAATCAGTGACCATATTTTGGTAATTTAAGAAACTTGATTATGCACGAGTCCCATAAATTCAAGTACTCAATTCATCCGGGTTCTGATAAGATGTATCACTAGTACAAAAAGTTCTATTGGTCACACATGGTCGATTTTGAAATGTCACACTGTAACATTTATACGTGACTAAATGTGCCAGAATAAAATGAACAGCTACACTTGATCCGACATGTGTGACCATTTCGGAATTCTATTGTCACACATTTGAATATTTATGTGACAAGAGGTAACTGGAAATTTTTTTTTGGATTATTTAGTCACTTTTAATTCAAGACGTGTGACAAATACAAATGAGCTTGAAACATTAGTCACACTATAAATATACATATGTGACAAAATGTGTCACACAATTTAAAAGTGTGACCAAAATAGATATATGGTTACATGAGGTAATTGTGTATGTGGCTAAATTATATAGTCAAGTTTGTCACACATTATTTAAACGTGACTGCTATTCTTTGCTGAATATTTAGCCACATAGCGTTTGAAATGTGTGACAACGGAAAAGTAAGTTTGAAGCGTTAGTCACGATATGCATTTAATAGTGACAAATATATGTCACACAGTTGACGAGTGTGACCAAATGTCATATATGGTCACACTAAACCATAGAAACATGATTAAGTGTAATGAAAATTCGATACATATGGTCACGTAAGTTAATATGTGTGTTTAAAGTTTAGTGTGTGTTTGCTTGCCAAATCCTAATGTGTATAGTCACACTTAATGGAAGCACGATCATGTGACTATAGGCTTTACAATAGTCATACCATATCACAAATGTGTATCTAAATGATGATTATGGCCACATTATAAGGTTATTTTATGTGACCAATACATTCAAAATAGTCACATTGTGAAATATTCATGTGACTATTATTTATAGCAAAGTGTGAAGTCATGAGTTATCATTAACCTTGATATTAGTCACATTGAGTTTTTGTGTGACTAAATCATAGTCATATTTTGTCACACATTACTTAAGCGTAGTCACAATTCGATAAATATGGTCACACATTTATGATAACTTATGTAATTTGATATTCACTTAATTGAGTTCAGTCTATTAGTCATGACTGCATATTGACTAGTTTTTCAACCACTGTTTTTTCAACAAATTATGCCTGAAATTGAGAATCTTTCATACCAAACACTGTTTTTTTTTCAACTCTGCACTATATAAAGGCATAACCACATACATGAAAACTGCATATACAAGACAACTGTAACAAAAATATGCAGGGTGTTTACTACTGCTAGTACATAGTTAATACTGCTAGTACACAGTTTATGCTGCCAGAAGTTATAGTTTTGTATAATCTGGAATCCTTTAAAACAGTATTCGCAAGTACGAACTAAACAATTAACACAACAACAACAACATAAATCCTTTAAAAGAGTATTTGCAGCAAAACAAAAGCTTAAATAGGTTTTGCAGACAAAAATAAATCCCTAAACACAGTGTTACAGCTTGAGAATGACACGTGCTTCACTTTGATTTTTGTATAACAATACCTTCGCAGTCGGTTCGATAGTAGGCATCTTTTGCTTGTGGATTTATTCGCGGCAATATGTTATCATTTTGCTCGTGAATGACTGTACTAAATTCCTCATCGACATCATCATACGTATCTTTGTAATTCTTGGTAGGTGTTTTAAAGACAATAGACAATTTTTTATCTGCCAGGTCTTTCACATAAAACACTTGTCGTGCTTGTGAGGCTAATATGAACGGATCATTCTTGTGGCCTAAATTATTCAGGTCTACCAATGTGTAACCAAGAGTATCGCGTTTGACCCCACCATGTTTTGAATTAACCCAATCATATTTGAAAAGAGGAATTTGCCTGAAACGGTAATCTAGTACCCATATCTCTTGTGAAATCCCATAATAAAATGCTTTTCTTGTGGTTGCAACTTCTTTGGATATATGAAGATCTGCTCCCTCAACACTAACCCCACTGTTCTGGTAAACTATGCCTTCATTACTTTTTCTACGAAATGTATACCCATTGATGTTATATGACTCGTATTTCACTACGTTGGTGCGTGGTCCAAATGATATCCACCTCACAGTTTCTGATAAACTATCTTTGGATATCGCTAACTCTCTCTCAACCTGAATTTCATTACAAGTATATAGTACCTTTAAATTACAGGAACAACTCACTTATATTTATCAACAAACAAACAAGTAGTATAAACAACATACGAGTAATTACCTCTTCGTGTAACCACTTAGCAAAAGTTTTAGTGTGCTCATTCTCCAGCAATGCCATTTTTCTACCCGGGTATTTTCTTTTCAAAAATCGCTTGCGTCGGCTGAAACAAAACAATGTATTTGATTATTATATTTGATATAACATTTTAAGCAACGAAATAGACATGTGTTAGTAATACTTACTCGATATACGACACAATTTCATCTGTATTCTGTATTACATACAAATGTGCTTTCTGAAAGACATCTCTGGTAAGTATATTTGTTTTGCCAACCGTCAATGGCTTTCCATCCTCATTTTCATTGGTTACATGTTTATCAGGTGGGATACCAATAGTTTTCATGGTTTTATGATACTCGCTAAAAAACTCTATTGTTTCTTCCGCGATAGTCTCCTCAGCAATGCATCCCTCTGGTCTATTTCTGTTTCGTACATGTCCTTTAATAACCTTCATACATCTTTCGAAGGGATACATCCACCGAAAGCATACGGGACCACATAATTTTACCTCCCTAGTTAGGTGCACTGTCAAGTGTATCATAATATCAAAAAATGAGGGAGGAAAGAACTTCTCGAGAAGGCATAGTGTCACAACAAGTTCTTGTTGCATCTTATCTAGTTCTTGCAAGATGATTTCTTTCCTACATATAACTTTAAAGAAAAAGCAAAACCTGATAATAGCAAATCGTGTGGGTGGGTGCATGATTAAACGTATAGCAATGGGTAAAAACTCTTGCATTAGCATGTGATAGTCATGCGATTTAAGGCCAATGAGCTTCTTATCATTTTGGCTGACCAAACTAGAGAAATTTGAACAATAGCCTTGTGGTACCCTGATGTTGCTTAACGTTTCACAAAAGATGTCTTTTTCAGCATTCGTTAATGTGTAACCTGCTGGAGGTAGTGTTGTTTTGTCTGCTTCTTTCCTAGCAAACAACTCTTTTTTATCCCCAACTCTTCCAGATCCAATCGAGCATTCATTCCATCTTATGTCATTCCAGGAACATTCAACAAAGTTCTGACTAGACTCTCAGCAACATTCTTTTCTACATGCATGAAGTCAATACAATGTGGAACAGCATTATGTCTCCAACACCTTAGCTTTCGATACCAAATGTTGAATTTTTTCCAATATGGTTCATTTACTTGGCTTGCACTACCCTCTGCTTCTGTTCTTTTCCTTTTCTGTGTTGTAATCTTCCCACCACTGCCTCTCATATCTTCTTGGTTATTCGAGGTGTTATTGTTTGTTTGTTTTCCTTTTCCCCACTTATTTTCAATTAGTTGTACCTCGTTGTATATTTGTTCCCCAGTCAATGGAGTTGGAGCAAGCTGAAAATCTTCTTTTCCATTAAACGACGCCTTTTGCTTTTTGAACACATGGTTGTATGGTAGATATCGTCTGTGTCCAGCATAACTTTGCTTGGATGAGGTGGAAAGTCTAACACAGTGTGTATCTTTCCTACATACAACACAACCTTTGAATTCACTGTATGGGCAGCCACATAATGTACCAAGTGCAGGGTAATCATTTATCGTCCATAACACAGCAGCACGCAGTTTAAACATTTCTTTTGTACAAGCATCATATGTATCAACCCCATCCTCGAATAAGGTATGCAGATCATTAACCAACGGTTCTAAAAATACATTGATATCATTTCCCGGGTATCCCGATATCAATACCGAAAGCATGATAAACTTTCTTTTCATACACAACCATGGAGGAAAGTTGTCTATGACATATAAAACTGGCCATACACTGTGATGCCTAGTTCCTAAGTTGACGTCAACCCCATCAGCCGATATTCCTAGCCGTAGATTTCTCAGATCTTGAGCAAAGTGGGGGAATTTTTCATCTATGGTACGCCATGCCTATGAATCTGCAGGGTGATGTAAAACACCATCTGTTACACTCCTTGTGGCGTGCCATCTTAGATCTTCTGAAATACTCTCTAACTTAAAGAGTCATTGCAGTCTTGGTATAATTGGAAAGTACCACATGACCTTTGCCGGAATGTTTTCATACACTTTACGTGTCTTATTATCCACCTTCCATCTTGATATCCCACAAGTTGGACAAACAGTCAACTCCTTGTTAGTCTTCCAGTAAAGAATGCAGTTGTTGCTACATACATGTATCTTTTCGTATCCTGATCCCATCATTCTCATTAGTTTTTTGGCTTGATAAGTTTTTTCAACCATTTCGTTACCAGCAGGTAGCATTTTTTTTATCAATCCTAGTAATTCAGTAAAGAACTTATCAGAAGCTCCATACTTACCCTTCAAGTTGAGTAGTTTAACTATTGCAGATAACTTTGTGAAGTCAGGACATCCTTTATAAAGTGGCTTCTCCGCGTCTAATAATAGATTTTGAAACTTGGCAAGGTCATCCTCATCAAAATTTTCTTTTGTAGCATTAACCATTTCTACTATTGCTGGGCCATCTGTTGGAATTTTTGAATGTGACTCCATGTCGAAATCCGTGTCGTTAACAAACTCTGTTTCTGCATTATTAGGTATTTGGGCTGTTGTTGCTTGCTCATCCTTTTCTCTATGTTTATCCCTTTTTATGTATCTAAGATTAATCCCGTAGTAGAATAAATGGTACTCCACGTCATCCACTATTTGCTCTATTTTGTTTAAACATGTGGTACACGGACATGGCATCTTAAGCTGTCGTATATTAACTCGATGTTCTTCGTCTTCTGAAAGTTGTGTAGTGCATACTTAATAAACGCTGCTACTCCATCAATGTATTCTTTGTTGGTCCTACAAGTTGTCATCCAAGACTTGTCCATGCTATTATTGTTGAGGTCAAATGATAACATATATATCCTACAAGTTACAAGTTAAACCAATATAAGCATATATGAAGGTTTAGATTGATGAAGTTCCAATGTCAAGTCACAAGTGTCTAGCTAATTAATAAGATAGGTTTACAATAAGAATTGCAACAACACAATGGAATGAATGTATTGGGCATCGATCTAATTAAGCTTCAAATGTCAAATATGAAAACGTGTATTAAGAAAAATGTGTAAATTACAACATGTTATCTTTATTGTGTTGTTGGTTAATTAAACGATTCAGCCAAAAACACGATAAGTTAACATTACCAAAGAAACAAGAAACCAACAAATCCATAACAAATAAAATATACAATGAAAATGAATAATAAGTTAAAATTCCAACATAATGAATTCCTAATTCAAAAAAGTACCTAATTTATATCTAAATGAACCTCCCTCCATTGTTGATGGCCGGACCGACAAGTGATATGATGGATGGTGACTGGTGAATGGTGGCTGTGATGTGACTGGTGATTGGTGATTGTTGATTGGTGGCTGTGCGTGGTGATTGGTGGTTATGCATGGTGATTGGTGAGAAACGTGGGTGGAGATGGAAATGGGTGGAGGGAGAATTCGAAATTTGGTGAAAAAAATATAGAGGACTTTTCAAAAATTTTGGGGAGGACATTCCAAAAAAGGGAGCCACAGGTATTTTATATTCCTCTTATAGACTATTTTTATATTCCTCTTATAGACTATTTTTTCATTTTGTTACAAAATCTAAACAACTAAACTATAGAAACTGGCTAGGATGGAATTAGGAAGGGTGTTTGTTTAGTGGAAATGTAGCCAATAAGGGATATTTCTCCATGGTTGCCTAGATGTTAGCATGTAGTTGCTAAGTCTAGAAGAATGGTGGATATTGAATCAGCTAGTTTCGTGATTCGTGAATGATTGTGTAGAATGTATCTGTTATATTGTGTCAGTCAAATGAGTGTGTTCGACTGCTTGTATAATCTTTGTAAGTTGCTGGTTCCTTAATTAATAAAATTCACTATTTCAGGAAGGAAAAAAAGTGTAGAAACTGATATGGGCATTCCCAAGATCAGATACAAAGAAGAACATACAATCCAAACCTCTACAACAGTTGTAATCTCACAAAAGGTGAATTATATTACTTACCAAAAGTTTTTTTTACAACATTAACAATTGCTGATATGGGCATTCCCAAGATCAGATACAAAGAATAACATACAATCCAAACCTCTACAACAGTAGAAACTTCAGCAATAGAAACTTGGTCTTGTTGTACCACCTTAGCCATTTCTTCAACATTACCAGTAGCATCAATTTCTCCCAAAAGTGGGGTGAAAGTTTTATATGCAGACTGGCTTGAACCTTCACAACATCTTCTGGCCAATCATGATCCATTGGGACGAGCATTTTCCAGGGATGAATGATTATAATTCTTGACAGAACTATAAATACATTAGTCACCAACGAAGACTAGCCACAATGGAACATGATTGACCTGAGTACTAACTAAACAAGCTACTTAAACACAAATAATCTAATTAACTTGCAAACATATCCATACATCAATTTCAAGCAACCCTTAATAATCCATCCCAAACACTCTATAACATCTATAGCAGACAATAAGTATCAAGCAACCCTTAATAATCCATCCGAACCACACAAAAAATCGTAACCTAATCAACTTAAAAATCTTATTAGCATACAATTAAAAAACTAATACATGAATGACTTGATAAACACCCAAATGGATGCCTGTAATGATGATAAAACAATCAAGCTAGCTCTTATATAGAGCGTTTATTTTGATTATTTATTTCTTGATTTCATTTTGATAAAACAATCAAGCTCTTATATGGATGCCTGTAATGATGATAAAACAATCAAGCTCTTAAAATAAAAACACAAGATTATGAAATACTTAAAAACCTAAATCATATTTATTACTATTAAAGATTAAGGAGGGTGATTACATGTATCTGCTGTTCTTTCAAAACAACAACCAAAAACATAACAAGCTAAGGAACCACCAAACCCAACCAAAAAGACCCTACTTAAACAACCATTCAACTGGAGCTCTAATCATAATAATCCATATCGGAAATGGCTTCCTCCTTCTTGGATACCAGAGTACGAAGGTCAACCAAAATGGCCAAAAAGGACTCCAGGAAACGGCGCTCCATCACTTGAACCTCCTCAAGGGACTCATAACCATCAGCAGCAGCTTCTTCTTCATCAAAGTTAAGATCTAAAACCTCAGCCATTCTCTCGGTGCGCTTATCAACACTTATCCGTAGCTCATCACGCTTCTCACCCAAACACTTCATCATTACTTCATTTAGAGGAATTTCTTGACTGAAGAGGAACTTGAGACATTTGTGAAGTTTATCAGACCCACACAAATCTTTCAGTTCATCGAGATTAGGAGATACAGACATGTTTTTAGATGATGATTTGATAAAGGTTAAGTAAGAAATTGTGTTTTTTGATGACGATTTATGTGGCTAGGGATGAAACTTACAGATACAGTAATTAATTAATAATCTACTCCCCAAACATATAAATGTGGCAGTGTAAACTAAATCATTGCAAAAAGTAATTACAGAGTACTAATTCAAAGTATTGAGTCTTCCCATGCAGTCTGTTCATGTTCTCATGCCTATCAATCAAATCACTATTTAAGTTTTTAATATGTAAGTCTTGATTAATGTATAATTTAGTCCAAATTATGACACTCTAGTAATTAAAGGTAATTTGTTCTTTATTTGATACAACATCAAATTCAAAATATATATAACATGTTAAAAAGATTCTGATATATGAATAACTATATTTTAAATGATCACTACATTTAATACTTATGATAAAGATGACTAAAAAAAACATGGTGGTGGTACTGGTGGTGGTTGTTGGTGGTTGTGGTGATGGTGGTGGTGGTGGTGGTGGCGGCTAATGTTGGTGGTGGCTGGTAGTGGTGGTGGTGGTGTGGTAGTGGTGGTGGTAGTGGTGGTGGTGGTGTGGTAGTGGTGGTGGCTGGTTGTGGTGGTGGTGGCGGGTGGTGTGGTAGTGGTGGTGGTGGCTGGTGGTGGTAGTGGCTAATGGTGGTGGTGGTTGCTGCTGGTAGTGGTGGTGGTGGTTGGTTTTGGCTAGTGGTGGTGGTGGTGGTTGGTGGTTGTGGTAGTGGTGGTAGTGGTGGTGGTAGTGGTGGTGTTGGTGGTGGTGGCTGGTGGTGGTGGTGGCTGGTGGTGGTAGTGGCTAATGGTGGTAGTTGTGGCTAGTGGTGGTAGTGGCTAATGTTGGTGGTGGTGGCTGGTAGTGCTGGTGGTGGTGTGGTAGTGGTGGTGGTGGTGGTGGCTGGTTGTGGTGGTGGTGGCGGGTGGTTTGGTAGTGGTGGTGGTAGTGGTGGCTGGTGGTGGTAGTGGCTAATGGTGGTGGTGGTTGCTGGTGGTGGTGGTGGCTGGTTGTGGTGGTGGCTGGTTTTGGCTAGTGGTAGTGGTGGGGGTTGGTGGTTGTGGTGGTGGTGGTGGTGGTAGTGGTGGTGGTGGTAGTGGCTAATGGTGGTGGTGGTAGCTGGTGGTGGTAGTGGCTAATGTTGGTGGTGGTGGATGGTAGTGGTGGTGGTGGTGTGGTAGTGGTGGTGGTGGTTGGTTGTGGTGGTGGTGGCGGGTGGTGTAGTAGTGGTGGTGGTGGTGGTGGCTGGTGGTGGTGGTGGTAGTGGCTAATGGTGGTGGTGGTTGCTGCTGGTGGTGGTGGCTGGTTGTGGTGGTGGTGGTGGTGGTTGGTGGTTGTGGTGGTGGTGGTGGTGGTAGTGGTGGTGGTGGTGGTGTTGGGTGGTGGTGGTGGTGGCTGGTGGTAGTAGTGGCTAATGGTGGTGGTGGTGGTGGTTGGTTGTGGTGGTTATGACCTGAAGAAAATTATAACCGATTTAATGAGACCGAACTAATCCAACAACACGATTTACACGTTTAGTCCCTTTTCATCCGTTTCCATACGTTTTTTACCCACTTCTGTTTGTTTTTACACGTTTTTTATGCATGTGTTATGACCCGAATAAAATTATAACTGATTTAATGAGACCGAAATAATCCAACAACACGATTTAAACGTTTAGTCCCTTTTCATCCGTTTCCATACGTTTTTACCCATTTCTGTTTGTTTTTACACGTTTTGTATGCATGTGATATGACCCAAATAAAATTATAACCAATTTAATGAGACCGAACTAATCAAACAACACGATTTACACGTTTAGTCCCTTTTCATCCGTTTCCATACGTTTTTACCCATTTCTATTTGTTTTTACACGTTTTTTATGCATGTATGACCCAAATAAAATTATAACCGATTTAATGAGACCGAACTAATCCAACAACACGATTTACACGTTTAGTCTCTTTTCATCCATTTCCATACGTTTTTACCCATTTCTATTTGTTTTTACACGTTTTTTATGCATGTGTTATGACCCTAATAAAATTATAACCGATTTAATGAGACCGAACTAAACCGATTTAATGAGACCGAACTAATCGAACAACACGATTTACACGTTTAGTCCCTTTTCATCCGTTTCCATACGTTTTTACCCATTTCTGTTTGTTTTTACACGTTTTTTATGCATGTGTTATGACCCGAATAAAATTATAACCGATTTAATGAGACCGAACTAATCCAACAACACGATTTATACGTTTAGTCCCTTTTCATCCATTTCCATACATTTTTACCCATTTCTGTTTGTTTTTACACGTTTTTTATGCATGTGTTATGACCCGAATAAAATTATAACCGATTTGTTAGAAACTTTTTAAGTCTTTCTTTTATAACTTTGACCTTAAATTTTTGTATTTGTGTTGTATAATATTTGATGAAAATACATTTCAATTAAAACACAATCCATCTATCTAAAAGTATTATATAACACAAGATAGAAAACTTAAGGTGAAAGTTGTAAAAGAAACACTTAAAGGGTAAAAATACAACAATATTAATACTTAGTATTTATCATCATCTATGGTTACTGTTTTAACTTTTAATTACTCTCCTCGGTTTTCTGATCGAAGAAGCCGACTGATTCAATAGTACTCATGATCTTGGAGAAAAGAAAAGTATTTTGTGTTCATAAGCGAAATTTTTTGAAAATAATTTACAAGAATTTGGAGCCAAAATTTCGATCCAAAATTTTTAAATCACCTAATTATTTGGCATTTAACATAAATAAGAGCCCATATTCATGAAAAATACTCTGTTTTGTCTCCTAATTAAACTAAACACTGCAACCAAAACACAAAAATCAAATCTTCAATCATCATTACTCTCCAAGCAAGAATCATTTTCTTGTACACATTGTTGCTCAAGAGTCGTCATGGAAATGGTTGAAGACATTGATACTGATATTTTGCTTCCAGATAATGAAGCTGATGTTAACACAATACAGTATGCGGACGAAACATATGCTTCATCTGATGAAGAAAATGACGACAACCAATTAAATAGAAAAATAACTAATAGGGGCATAACCAGGCTAGCTAAGTTTCGCTTTCAATATGGCCATCCTGGTCAAGTAAAGCACAAGGTAACCGTCGATGCGTTGAATAGGGTTACAGGGTTAAACAGAGCACTGTTTGCGAGTTTTTTAGGAGATGTGGTTCGTGAGCACATAGGTTTGAAGGTTCTATCCTGGAAGAAGGTGGATAAAGAAGCAAGACAAAAATTATGGGATGAAATCACGGTACATATATACTAATTTTTAACCCAGTATATAAGTTTAATTTATCAATTATCTACAACTAATTAAAAACATTGTGTTAATCTTTGCAGCGATATTTTAATGGTGACGTGACATTCAAAAAGGTGGCAATGAATCGTCTTGGTCAACTGCTAAGGAATTTCAGAATGAAACTCAGGGAAAAATACATATTGCCCAACCTAGATACACCTGAGAAAATGAATGAAAGGCCGGAAAAGTATAGTACAATTGTGACACAAGAACAATGGGTTGAGTTTGTAACCTACACGACCACCAATGAATACAAGGTTTTAATTAGTCATCTTTATTTAGTTTATATGTCATTTCATAATTTTAATTTGCAGCATTACCGCATATCTAAATGCCTTATGATTTTGTGTTTTTTAGGAGAAATCAGATAAAGCTAAACTGTCACTTTCCAAAAATATTTATCAGCATAAAATGGGACGAGGTGGATATGTTTATGTTAAAGAGAAAATGGTAAGGTTATACATACTGTTTGTTTTACTATTTGATCAGAATCGATTATCTTGGTTTAACTTTACATATATGTGTATGCACTTGATGTCCATTAGATCGAAAAAAAAGAAATTGAAGCAGATGTTGAACCGCTGCGTGGTGTATTGTGGGTCAAAGGAAGGTAAAACAAAGACGGAGAATCTCTAGATGCTGAGATTAGTTCGGTGGCAGATAAACTTGTAAATTTGACTGCAAATTCTATTATTATGCTTATATACCAGCAGCATTAACTTTGTACTAGCCGTACTAACTTGTATACTAGCAGTACTAACTTTTAATACCAACAATTCCCATATTTTTTTTGCAGAGAGAAGCTGATGAAAAGATCAAGGAAGGAACCTTGGCTGTTGATGATGGCACTGATGCCATGACAGTTGTGTTTGGTAAGGAAAAGGGAGGTTATGCAAGAGGAGTGGGAAATGGAGTTACATATAAGAGGTATTTTAATCTTCCTCGAACCAGAAAAGAAACTGATGAAAGAATTGAGTTACTTCAAACTCAACTTGATAATGAGAGAAGCGAGCGTAAAAAAAAGATCTAATGCTCAAGAAACTGTCCACCGAGATGTCACAAAAAGATGACCAGGTCAAGCAATTGTCCGCTGAGATGGCAGATACAAAAGGAATGGTTTCTAAAATGCTGAGTATTTTGAGTTCACAAGGGATTAAGTTGGATATGCCATCTCAATTTCCATTAGACTCAGATGTAAGCCATTTTTTATGTTGTTAACAATTTCATTTTCTAATGCTAACACCAATGTATTTCTTAATATAATTTCATTATATTGCAGGTGACGACTCCAATGGCCATTGATAATATAGATATCAGCACTAATGATCATCAGGTGGTCGACGGAATTCAGTCCAGTGTTGGTGTACGTGCACGTGATAAAGATGTGATAATTCAGAAGAAGCCTACAGCTGGAATTGAAACTTTGGAACCGGTAATGGAAACAATGGTAAGGAGTAAAACATTATCCCTGATGAGTGCTCAAACACTCATCATTTTTTGTCTAATCTAAACTGCAAAACATACAAAAACACTCAGAAATGCATCAAAATACTGAAAATATTTCAAAATCGTGTTTTATATGTTTTAGATGCAAAATGAGCAAAAACAGATGAAAAACGTACAAAGTTTGCATAATTGGCAGTTTCAGTCCCCCAACTTTCATAAAATTACAAAATTAGTCCCTGGTCATTCTAAATATGGAAAATTATCACCAAAGGTCATTTTGAAATCATAAATTGTCATATTTAGTCCTTTGGTGAAAAATTGGAAAAGTTTTGGAAATTACAATTTAGTCCCTGGAGTTACAGATTTTGGCAGATTTAGTCCCTGATGGGATATTTTTGAAAGAAAAATCATTTTTGGTCCTTGGAAACTCAAAAGTTATCAAAAATGGATTTTGGGTGAAAAGTTTTGTGAGATTACATGTTTGGTCCCTGGACTTTGCAAATTGGCAAATTTGGTCCTCGGGTGTTCGAATTGGAGAAAACACATTATGAGTCCTTGTGGAATTTCAAAGTTGGCAAGATAGGTCCTTAGGAGAAGTTTGGAAAACTGGCAGTTTTGGTCCCTGGAATTTTCATCTTATACATATTTGGTCCTTAGGCTTTTATCTACTACTAACCAAAATGGACCTTTGTTATTTACTTAAACCTAAACCTAAAACCAAAACAACCCAATCCATTAACCAACCAACACCACCCCTAGCCCATACCACCATTCCCTGGCCCAATCCACCAAAAAAATAAATAAACACACAAACCGTTTAATAAATCCCCAGTCAACGCCCTAGTTTTGACCTCCGCCCCCAAACACAAACCCGTGAACCTTTTTCCCTCCCTCTGCCTAAACCTGCAACACCCCACACCCAACACCATCATCATCCCTATATTCCACACTCCACATCCTACTCTCACCTTTCCTCTACTTAAATCTAAAACCTACACCTCCTGCTACAAGTTATGTTTGCCAAATGGTTATCATATCCCCCTTCCCGCCAAAACAGAAATTAAAGGTCAGGATCATCCCACCCTCATCCAATGGTCCTCAAAGAGAAAGGAAAAAGAGCACAAGAAGCCAAAAGTGGAACCCTAATCCTGGCATTATAAATAGAAAAATATGTAGCCAAGTTTGGCATTAGGATGTGTTAGTAGTTAACAGTTGGATAATGTTAGTGTAGAATAAGTTAATTATGTTTTAGTTTATTTAAGTTTGTTAAATCAAGTATTGTAACTTACAATTTCCAGTTAATTAAAGTTTTTGAAATAATTTCTTAAACCACTGTATCAGCTTACGTGCTTAATCCAACTTCTTATTTGTTTTTACTTTATGTTACTGCTCATTTGGTGCTTATTGTGGCTTATTTTTAATCACCTGATTGCTCATTCTATTTAGTACTATAGTTTTAGGGTGCTAGTTTAGATTCTTGCTTTAAATTGTCCAGATTGGTTTTCATAAGTCTAGTCAAGGTTGCCTGTTAGAAATGCTTATTCATGTTTGAATGTGGCTTCTTAAGTTAGTATTAGCCTAGTATAGCTTCTGAGTTCATGTTTAGATGTACCTACCAGCCCCTAGTAGTTTACAAACTCAAACAGTCCCCTGTGAAGGGGTGTTTGGCAAATGATGGTTCAAAGCCTTCCAAAGGATTTTTGCGGTTAATTTCAGTCTAGATATGTTCCCTTAGGTTAGAATAGGTTATTCAAGTCTTAAATTGGTATTTTATTTCATGAAAAGTCAAAGTTAGATTCTAATCCATAAGTGCTTAACTGTTAAAGATTTTTGATTCCAAATCCTCAAATCAGTCCTAAAATCAGTTAGGGTTGTTTAATCTAGCTTCCTTTGGGGTTATAACATCAGAGTATGTAATCCAAGACCAGTGGAAATTCAAAAAAGTCAACTGTAACCAAAGGTGAAAAAGTCAAATAGTTGGTTCTCAGTTTTTCCAAAATATTGAGAGATTTTTCATTGAGACATGTGTAGGAGTTAGGACCTGTAACCTTGGATTTATGATATTTGGTAGTTTGTGTTTGGTGTACTAATTTTAGATTAATTTTTAGATTTTTCTTTAATAGCTTATTAACTGCTTAAAGTTGGATAGTTGTGGGTTAACTGCCCTGCACCCGGGTTTGGGTAAGATTTCAATTGGTTCCATCTTGATTAATTTTGAGTGAATAGCCTTGATTTCTGTTGTTTTAGAATATTTTTTAGGTAGCCCTTAGGCCTGCTCATTTAAATTCTCCCTTAGTGCTTATTCACTAGCTTATTTTAGCCCCCCAAGTAGCCTAGTTGCACCCCATTGTTGCTGCTACATTTGTAGCAGCTGAGCATGTTGATTTGTTCTTCTGTTTGAACCAAGCTTGTTTAAATGTTGCTCTTAGTTAATTTGTATTGCTTGTGCTTGTGTTTATTAGAGTAGGGTTAGTTTTTGCTCTTGTGCTTTTGGGCTTATTTGGCATCTGCTTATTCAAAAAAAAAAAAAAGTAACTCACCATTGTTAAGATTTTGGGTCTGCACAAGCTTATTTTGGTTTATAATTTTGTTCAATCAAGTCATTTGGCTTTCCTTGAGTAATTTCCTAGCTTGTGTGCTTGTGAGCCTTGCTTGATTGCTTATTAGCTTAGCTTATTTTCCTTGCCAAACCTGTCCTGTGCCACAACATTCTGTCTTAGGAGGCCCAATTCATGAGCCTGTTCTTGGCTTACCTGTGGGGCCCATGACCTGCAATTTGGCTTTTTGGAAAGCCCTTGTACCAGGCTTGAGGGTTCCAAACTTATTTTGGCCCTGAGATCACTTGCCCCTAAGCTTATCTAGGCCTGCAGTTGAGCTTGTGGCCTGTTTGGACAGGTATGGTTGATTAAGCTTATTTCATTTTATTCAGCTTATTCAAGTTGCTTTTCTTGTTGTTTTGGCTCTTTTGCTGTTTACCCAGCTTGTTTATATCTTCCTTAGCTTTTAGTTCTAGTTAAATAGCTTGTTGTATGCTTATTTGAGCTTAAATCCTCAATCTTAGCCCAATGCTCAAGCTGATAAGCTAATAAGCTCAACCTGAGCTTATTTTTGAGTTTCAAAGAAAGTTCCTTCACAAAATATTCTCATTTTCAGTAGGCAAATAGATTTGCAAAGGAAAATTTTGAAAAAGCTAAAATTAAATGAAGTGATAGCTTCTATTTAAGAATCTTATTGCTTATTTGCTTATTTTCCTTAAGCACTTAGTGTTTTTATAATTTTCCTAGGTTCCTGTAGTTATAAAATAATTTCTGTAATTTTTTCATATTTTTCTCTTTTCATTTAGTATTTTTAATAAGTAATATTAGTTTTTATTAATTAATAAATAGTTAATAATTTATAATAATTATTTAAAAAGTCTTAAAAATATATTTTCAGTTTTAAAATTACTTTTATAATATTTTAGATTTTTCCAAATTTAATTTTCATATTTTTAGTGTATTTTCATAATTAGTTACAATTTAGTGTAATTTAAATAATTAAAAGTAATTAGGAAATTAGTAATTAATTAATAATAATTAATTAAATACTGTAAAATTTATTTTTCTTTTTCTAAAAATTTTCTTATATCATTAGGATTGTAAAAATATAATTTTCACATTCGTAGGACTTAATTTGCTCACATTTCACTTTTTATTTTGCGCACTCGCGTTATTTTTAACGTAAATGCGCGTTTTTAATCTTAAATACGTTCTAGGGTAACGTAGCTTTACGTTTTTGTTAATATAGCTTATTTAAGTTATTCTCATCCGTATTTTCTTAGTTTATTCACTTAAAACCCCTTCCTGTCCAAATTCACCCGATTACAAACCCGTTTTTTATTACAATCCACACCTCGTCGGGACATAACGACCCGGGGAAACCCTATACTTCCGCGGAGATTTGGTCTGAGACGTTTGACTTAGTTGACCATTCACCTGGTCTATTAAGGTTGACCGTTTGGGACCAATCAAATTTTGGCGCCGTTGCCGGGGAGGTGTGCGCGCTATTCTAAACGGTTTTTCTGATTAGTGATTTTGGAATTCGTTCCATTGTACATTTATCCATCCTTTGTTCATATTTTCTTATTTTAAAAACAAAACCGTTCCAGAAAACTTTTTAAATCAAGTTTTCAACGAACACAAAAAACACAAAAACATTTTCTTTCTCATTTGTACAAAATGTATTTCCAAAAACCCAAAAATATTCACCTTAACCCTCTCACATCTTTGATTCTTCATCCCTACCCCTCCCAAACCTATTGATTCTTTCTATGTCTCATCCACACTTTCTGGTTTGCCAGTGGTGTGTGATGCGTGGGAATCACAACAGGCTTTACCTCTCGAGGGATCTCGAGAAGCTTACAAACCCCACCAGGCAGTGTACCTGATCGTTGTAGTATAGTATAGTGACAAGTACCGGGGGATTGATCGTTCAGCTTAGGAATAGTGTCGCTAGGATTAGAAAGCCTAAATACTAGTTCTAAAGGTGAGGGGTGATTATTTTTGTGTTTTTATATTTTATGGAAAGCAAATTAAAATCTCGGGTTTGAAGGATTTGGGCGGAATTAGTTGCTAATCAACTAACCCAATACTAAGATGCAATCAAAATAAAATATTAGAAATGAAAATAAACTAATTTATACTAAGGTTGTGAGCAGTAATTGGAGAAAATGTGTTTACTTAGATTTCACTACTCCCTAGATATCTTTTACACGTTAATTACTTGTTATAATTGCATGGATGACGGATCGTATTCCTTAATACCATTCATGGGGTGGCACACATAACTCCCCAATTCTATGAGCTCTTATCTCCTCCTACACCATGCCCAGCACAACTATAGGGATTGTAAACAGTGGCTCATGCATTAAATATAACCAATAAAGACCTAGTGCGCGTTGGTTCATGTTTCTTAAGACGTTCAAGCATGTTACCAATTGGAGATCTGCCAGTTTTCTTAAGCCTAACATATAAATCATTCATCCAAGACAAGAATAAACAAGTAATCAACACATAATCAATATCTAGGTTTCATTAGATCTAAGCAAACACAAGATAGATCTAGCCTAGCATGATAGAATTAAGACAAGAACATGATATAGACAACCAACACATAGACATATTGATTGAATTAGAAGAACACTTATCTTGATTAATCATGCAAGGTATCAAGGGGTTGGAACCCTTGAAAAACCTGTAAAGTTACACCAAAATCGTACTTAGGGTTTCTCCCAAAACTTCTCTCTAAACTTCTCTCTTTAAATGTGAAAAACTAGAAAACTATATATAGAAAAAGGGGTCTGACGGCGTCAAGACTAAATAGGTGACGCCGTCACCTCGCCGCCAAAACAATCCTCGGACTGCCTAGATCTACATTTGACGCCGTCAAGTACAAAACATTTCCAGGCCGTCATGACTTTTACTCTTGACGCCCTACCTTCATGACGCCGTCAAAACTCTTCTGGGTCATCATGGAATTTTACTCTTGACGCCGTCATGCACTGTTCCCAGCACGGAAAATTAAGACTTTGGCGTTTTCTTCACTTTTATGCTCCAAAAATGTCCGAATTGCTTCCTTTTCCAGATTTCACTCCCAAAGTACCTAAAATCACAAAAGGAACGATTTAGGGCAATATTTGATCAAATAAATTCGGATTCGGGCTTAAATGACCCCCTAAAAACGGATCATTTTTCGCCTCATCATATACCCTTACACTTGAGATTTGCTTGTCCTCAAGCAAATGCGCTTTTATTCTACTCAAAATACAAGTTAGGGGTCATTTAACACTAATATAAAAGTAATTACAACAAATAATTATTCCACTAAAGACCAATAGACAAGCACGGAGGTCATACACTAGCACCTCACAAATAGTGTTTAGATACTCACATCTCTCGGGTGTAATAAAGTGTAAATTACAATATGGAAACGGAAGATATCTCTCACTACCTGTCATAGCAAAATAGATTACCATAGGCTTGGGAAAGGATCAAACCTCCACCACATGGCGTAAGCACCTAGGATAAACTATCAAAGAGGTCTTTTAAAGGGTTGTAACGTTAGGTGTAGGGATATGAAATACACGATTTTGTTGGATAAAGGAAGTTTTACTGGTGGCGAGTTAACTATCTTGGTTAATTACATGTATAATGTGGCGTTGCTAAGCCAAGACTAGACTCGACTTAAGCTAATAAATGAAAAATAACAAAAACATAAAATGAACATAGAATGAAACGGGATGGTAGTCCGTATGTTTTTTTCTCTTTTTCCTTTTTTCTATATTTTTTTATTTTTATTTTATTATATTTTTTTTTATTTTTTTTTTGCATACACTCTTACCCTACCATCCAAAATAATACATTATAGGGAATTGAATATTCCCCTTACACTTGAATTTTTACATACTTTACATTAAACTAATCTAATGACTCGAATTAAGAAAATCAAAAAACTTGGAGCACTTTTAAGATTAACGTACATATGGGGGTAATAAATGATGTTCTTCCCCATTACTCCATAAATCAGTACTTACCCATGAGTCTCAATCGTCCCAAAACAATATGTACAAGGATATAACTCGACTTAGTAACCATGTAATCAATTAGAAAGTTAACTTAGGGTTTAACAAATAACAATAATGCACTAAAAATGAGCGCATACACGGAAGGCTAAGGCGATTTGGGTGTACATTTAAGTGGGGTGTAACAAATTCTTCCTTTAAGTAAGATGCTTAAAGTTAGAAACGAAAAGATAGGCTCGGAGGGGTGTACTAGGGGTTTCGTGTACTAAAAATGAGTACAACGCTAAGGGTGTGGGAAAATTAGTTGACTTAAGTAGCCAAGTAATATAACTTAAATGGTCAAGTAATTATGATACGGGTTTAACACAAGGGTGATCCTAATGCCTCTTATCATGTAGTAAATCCTACCACACGAATGTAGTCTCACTAGCGGTCTCGGGATGCATCACTAACGCAAGTTCTAGAATCTAAATGCTACCGGTACACTCATAAGCACTAATAATGAATGCTTTTCCTATCAAATCTAAAGGCGAACCTCACATATTTGGGTGGAAAATTTTTCTGAATATACGGTTATGTGCTAGTCATACAATCTCCTATCCATGAGACGCTTGCTATGGCTAAAGTTTCACTCCTAAATGTTGTAAAAAATTTTAAATTTGGCACTAAAATTGCACTAACAAGTATTTCTCATAGTTTTATTACACATCTACCATTAAACAAAACAAACTCAAGCGAAAGTGCATATGTAAGGTATCATCTTTTTACCCTCCCCTTACACTTAAGATGAACACTGTCCCCAATGTTCAAGTAAAGAATGTAAAAGTGAAAAAGTAAAGAGAATGAAATCAAATACTCCCCTGATTCGCTAGGTATGGATAATAGGATGGCCAGGTTAAATCTTTCTCCAAGAAAAGGAACAATCAAAGCTTCCCTTCCAGAATATAAATCATCTTCTTGTCATACATAACCTGTAAAACCTGACAAAATAGACAAGACAA
This sequence comes from Artemisia argyi, assembly GCA_030686995.1. Lineage (NCBI taxonomy): Eukaryota > Viridiplantae > Streptophyta > Magnoliopsida > Asterales > Asteraceae > Artemisia > Artemisia argyi. Next base: position 34,798,405 of record CM060697.1, read on the forward strand.
GCTCGCGTAAAATCGGCGGCATCCTATATACGTTACTAAATCCTAGAAAATAAGATAAGATATAATGCTTGTGGAATGAAGTTTGCAGATCTCCTGGAGATTATAAAACTTAATAATTCACAAAAACCATAAGACTCCGTTAGAAAAACAAAACCGGTAAAATTTCCAGATTTTAACTCCTGACGCCGTCAATAGTAAACCCCTGACGCCGTCAGAATTGACCTGCAGAAATTCTTATGTTAAGTTTCCGGAAAATTTCTGGAAAAACTTGGTCCTACTTCCTGGAAAATCCTGCAAAACTTCATTATGACTCGATACAAGCATTTGACTCTAACAAGTACGAATATACATGTTCATTTAATATTGTGGAGAATCATGATCGGTTTGTTTCTTAAAAACATATTTGGGGTTTCCCCTTACACTTATCTTTTGCAAAAATACCTTTAGGTGGAGTTAAGACTAGGCCAAAACAACAAAGTAAAGTATTTCCACTATTTAGTTTAGAAACACGATCTACCAACAATAAAAATAAAGCATGCATACGGAAGCAAATAACAAACAAACAAATAAAATCACACAAAACATGGGTTGCCTCCCAAGAAGCGCTTTTCTTTATTTACGAGTCTTGTAGCTAGACTCAAGGTCATGGGTTAACGTGTATCGCTTATGCTCACATAACCAAGTGTGAGCCATCTAATAGTCGCCTCATCTTTTTTATATTCATCTCCTAACTCTAAGCATCCGCGATAGTATCTTTTATTCTTTTCATGCGTGTACTTAAGTCCTTTTCTCTTATCATTCTCACTTAACATTTCCATGGGCGGATACCTACTACACTTTTCCATGGAGAAGTCCTTGAACCTAGGGTGTGTGCGGGGCATTTGATAGACAAAATCTTCATCCCCATCCAAGAATGTAATTAACCCTTCTATGAGTTTTTCATCGAGGTTGGTCAATCGTTTGAAAGGTCTCCCAAACACAACTTGGGTCAATTTATCCTCAATAAATTCTCCTAGATTCTCCATAACCATGAACTCAACAAGATAAACCAAACTTCCTACAAATACATGCAATGGTATTACCCTAGCAATAATGTTTTCTCCTTTGTATTCTAACTCATCTACCATGATTTTATTATATTCATTGCGCGAGATTATGTTCATTGGGAGAGATGAGTTAAGATAGGCGTTAAAGCTCTTAAATCCGATTTTACAAGGAAATTGCATGTTGAATGAGCTATCACACTCAATCCTAGTTCTAGGGTCAACATACCTAAAAGGGTTTATTTCTTCTTCCATCCTATTCTCATTAATCACATCACCATCATCAAGATCCTCATCGGAGTCTGAATAGTAGAAAGGACTAGCCCTACGGTCATCATCATGATCAGACTCTTCTAACTCAGAATTATTGTCAAAGTGGTGGTTGGGTGAGAGGTTAGGTGGGTTCTCATTTTCTGCTAAAGGAAGTGGGGCGGGCATTTGGAAAATCCTACGACGGAAAACACGAATAACAGGAATCAAACGATCAATGTTATAGTTATCCATCGAAACAGTTTACGAACAAAGACACAAAGAAATGAGATAGACTAAAGAAGACCTAAAAATAAAAATAAAATCTTACTAGAAAGGAATCTAGCAAGTAGACCTAATAAAAAGAAATTCTAACCTAGACAATAACTATTCCCCGGCAACGGCACCAAAAACTTGATGCGTGGGAATCGCAACAGGCTTTACCTCTCGAGGGATCTCGAGAAGCTTACAACCCGCACCAGGCAGTGTACCTGATCGTTGTAGTATAGTATAGTGACAAGTACCGGGGGATTGATCATTCAGCTTAGGAATAGTGTCGCTAGGATTAGAAAGCCTAAATACTAGTTCTAAAGGTGAGGGATGATTATTTTTGTGTTTTTATATTTTATGGAAAGCAAATTAAAATCTCAGGTTTGAAGGATTTGGGCGGAATTAGTTGCTAATCAACTAACCCAATACTAAGATGCAATCAAAATAAAATACTAGAAATGAAAATAAACTAATTTATACTAAGGTTGTGAGCAGTAATTGGAGAAAATGTGTTTACTTAGATTTCACTACTCCCTAGATATCTTTTACACGTTAATTACTTGTTATAATTGCATGGATGACGGATCGTATTCCTTAATACCATTCATGGGGTGGCACACATAACTCCCCAATTCTATGAGCTCTTATCTCCTCCTACACCATGCCCAGCACAACTATAGGGATTGTAAACAGTGGCTCATGCATTAAATATAACCAATAAAGACCTAGTGCGCGTTGGTTCATGTTTCTTAAGACGTTCAAGCATGTTACCAATTGGAGATCTGCCAGTTTTCTTAAGCCTAACATATAAATCATTCATCCAAGACAAGAATAAACAAGTAATCAACACATAATCAATATCTAGGTTTCATTAGATCTAAGCAAACACAAGATAGATCTAGCCTAGCATGATAGAATTAAGACAAGAACATGATATAGACAACCAACACATAGACATATTGATTGAATTAGAAGAACACTTATCTTGATTAATCATGCAAGGTATCAAGGGGTTGGAACCCTTGAAAAACCTGTAAAGTTACACCAAAATCGTACTTAGGGTTTCTCCCAAAACTTCTCTCTAAACTTCTCTCTTTAAATGTGAAAAACTAGAAAACTATATATAGAAAAAGGGGTCTGATGGCGTCAAGACTAAATAGGTGACGCCGTCACCTCGCCGCCAAAACAATCCTCGGACTGCCTAGATCTACATTTGACGCCGTCAAGTACAAAACATTTCCAGGCCATCATGACTTTTACTCTTGACGCCCTACCTTCATGACGCCGTCAAAACTCTTCTGGGTCGTCATGGAATTTTACTCTTGACGCCGTCAGGGAACTCCTCTTGACGCCGTCATGCACTGTTCCCAGCTTGGAAAATTAAGACTTTGGCGTTTTCTTCACTTTTATGCTCCAAAAACGTCTGAATTGCTTCCTTTTCCAGATTTCACTCCCAAAGTACCTAAAATCACAAAAGGAATGATTTAGGGCAATATTTGATCAAATAAATTCGGATTCGGGCTTAAACGACCCCCTAAAAACGGATCATTTTTCGCCTCATCAGTGTGGTAGTTCTTATAATGGTGGTAATTGCCCCGGTTGTGGCATGGTAGAGTCAGAAAATGGGTCTGTCTATAACCAAGATCCCTATTCCTACCATGACACGATTGATTTATTCCACCAGCAACAACACCATCAGTCTCATCAGTTTTACTGTTGTGAGTACTGTGGTGGTTCACACTACAGTTCTGATTGTCAATCGGGAAACACGCTTGTCTATGAGCAGTTTCCTGATAACGATTATGACTCTAGCACATACAACCCACAGCCACATCAGTTTTACTGTTGTGATTACTGTGGAGTGATGAGTGCTTAATCGCTCATCCTTTTCAGGCCTTATTTCAGACCAAAAATACCAAATACTAACCAAAAATGTCAAGAGAATGCATGTTTTTGTATTTGTGTATGTGCAGGTACGGATATGAGAAAAATGAACAAAAACGACACCAAAACCGACGAAAACGAGCACGAGAATGGAAAGTGTCAAAAGCCGGAGCCGGGGAAGTCAAATGGTCAAAGTCCAAGCTTAAAAAGTCAAATTCAACCTCAGAGATTCGTCAAAGTTACATATTTGGTCCCAGGTCAAAGTTTGAGAATTTGGCAAATTTAGTCCCCGCAGTTTCAGAGAATTACACAAATGGTCCCTTGAAAGAATTATTCGGAGAAAAGACAAATTGGTCCTTCATAAATCTTAGAATGGCAAGATATACCCTTGGAAGTAACATTTGGAGAATTACAGTTTCAGTCCCTATGATTTGTAAATTTACAACATTAGTCCTTATCTAAAATATACTACTCCTAATCCATAATAAACCAAACGGATCCACTTAACTCTTTAATACTCCCTAAGCCCAAAATGTAATAACAGCCCAACTCCCTTTTTGATCCTACCCGGTCCACAACCAAACCCACACCCTCACCCGGTCAACCCAGTCAACAAATAAATAAAATACACACCCCGCCCAATTTTTTCCCCCAATTTCACCTTACCCAGAAAGTTACTATTCCCCCTAGAACCCTAATTTCACCACACCCAAATTACCCCACTTAAACCAATTATTACCTCATGATTGATTGTTTCTAGAAGGGTCAGGCATGACAGCTGGTGTCAGGGAATGTTTTGGACGCGTGGACCAATAGGAGAGCACACGGAGGATGGTTATCAATCACATCAATCAATCAAGGGTCCTAAATGATTGGAATCATCTGGAAGGAAATCTAAAGGCTGAGAGTGACTTAAACAAGCACACCCTCACACGGATTGGTGAGCTGGACAAACCCTAGCAAGCTCCCTGCTCTCCTATATATACCCCCCTCCATTAGTGTAGTTAGTGTGCTCTTTTTATGTAATGTTATTCTGTTCAATTCACTTTGTAATGTTTTTTTTATTAATGAAAATTTTTATTCTGTTTTAACTGTCTTATTTTAGAACTGCTTATTTACTTATTATTATTGCTTATTGCTTTAGTTTTACATCTCTTCTTTACTGCTTCAAATCTTATAATTGTTTTTGTTATCAGCTCTTATAAACTAAATATATATATATATATATATATATATATATATATATATATATATATATATATATATATATATATATATATATATATATATATATATATATATATATATATATATATATATATATATATATATATATATAATTCCAACTGCAGATTCAAGTGTTGTTTAGATCAATTATTGTTTTATTCAAGCTTCTATCAGTTTATAAATAAGTTTTGTAAGATAAATTTGTCATTCACTCCCAAAAAGCACAAAAGTCAAACTGAGGTCAACTGTTCTTAAGCTTATTTATAAGCTGAGCTTATTGGATTAAGAGACAACCAAAAGGAGGCCATTGGTCTGTCTAAGAGACAGGCTAGCTAAGTGAACCCCCTCTGTTCTGCTGAGGGGGAGTTGCTTTGTAAGATTTTCATTTAATTTTTTTACTGTTTCATTAGAATATTAGTTAGGACTGCTTATTTAGTTTAAATTTCTGCTTATTATAATTGTTTGGTTACTTGTTTGCTGTTTATCATAGTAATATATCTATTTCATTTATCTGTTTCCATTTGAGTTTTGAATTCTATCTCTTAGTTGAATCTGTCATACCTATATCTGTGTAGTAATACTGCATCTGAGATCTGTGATTGGTGTTTTGCTGGAGTTCTGAGGTTCTAGGATTATATCAGATAGTAAGGTTGAGTTGGATTGCATACTAGTTTGGATTTGTGGTGAATTTTAGGTTGAGACTGTCACTCAATAGGGGTGTTTGGATTACTAGTTTTCTGTTTGTTCCTAAGCTTTTCTCACTCAGCATCTGCATAAACAATTTATTTTAAGTGTAGTCAACTAGGTTTTAGCATCAAATCAGTTGGATCATAGCTATAAGTCAAAATCATAATTTGTTTCTTCATTTTGCATATCAGTAGGTTAATACAGTTTGCATAATCATTCAAGTTATTGCATAAGTTTGTGATTCAACTTATTTTACTTATACACTAGGTTGATATCATATTTTCAGTGAGATCTCTGGTGGTTAGTTGGTTGATTGAACCCACAAGTTTGCTTTTTCAAGCTTATTTAGCTCAGCTTATTTGACTACTCAAGTTGGGCAATTGAACTTAGTATCTGTTTGGTATTTGAGGGCTGCAATTGTGCATTTTTGGTCTTTATCTGAGTTTGTTGGTTCATTGTAGCTTTATATCACTTATAGTAACTGTTCCATTTGGTCTTGGCTTATTACTTTTCAGTTTGTGCTTATTGCTCTTTTATTAAGTGCTTATTTGATCTAATTGTGTCTCAACTTGTGCGACTGAGTGATTTCTGGTCTCATTTCTGTTCCAACAAGCTTGTTTTAGTCTAAAAATAATTTGGGTCAAGTTTCAAGTCAATTGGTCAACTGTGCTTATTAATAAGCACTTTCCAATAAGCAGTTTAGGTCTAATCAGCACTTCCAGTGCTTATTTTTAAATTTTTCTATTTTTCCTAGCTTTTAAACATTATTTTAGAATTTCCCTGAAATTTTCATATTTTTCTGAGCTCATTTGCTATTTTTCTTATTTTATTTTCATTTTAATCAATTTTTAATTACATTTTAATTACAAAAAAATCCAAAAAAAATCTGTAAAACCCCAGAAAAATCCAAAAAAATATTAGAAAATTATTTTTAGTTATTTTAGAATTTTAGAAATTTATTTTGCATTTTTCTCAATTATTTTGAATTTATTTTGAATTTTTAATTAGTTTTAATACTTTTTAATTTCCAAAAATTACATAAAAAGCCAAAAAAAATTAGTTTTTAATTTTAAAATTTCTTTTTAGTTATTTTATAATTTTCAAAATTTAATTTTCATTTTTCTCACTTTATTTGTATTTTCTTTTAATTTTTAATTAGTTAAAATAGTTTTTAATTCATAATAAATAAATAAAAAGTCAAAAAAATATTTTTCTTTTTCTCAAAATTTTCTTTTATCATTTTTAATTTTTGAAAATTATTTCCATGTCTGTAGGAGTAGCGTAGCTTAAAAGTCGCGTTTTATTTCGTTCGTTAACGTTTATTTTCCGTTTTAGCTTACGTTTTCGATTCTACGTTACGTTTCTAGTTGCCTTACATGATTTACGTGTTTAGTTGATTATTTGTGCTTCATTTACTATTTCATTAGTGTAATCTCATAAAATCACTTTTTACCACTTTCACGACACGTTTCACGAATCGGGAATTCGAAATTCCATTCACACCTTCACACGGACTACGACCTCGGGTTATCCGTATTTCTTTGCGGATCTCTTGAGCTTATATCTATACTATAATATTGATATTGTGTTTTTCACGAATCATGGAGGTCCACACTTCAGTTTGGATTGTCAAACAAGGAATCCATTTCCTTGTAACAATTACGACTGTTCGTTTTCAAACCCACCTCCACAGTACCAAATGAACCAAGCAACTCCTCATGACACTGAGCAAGACCTTTTACTAGAGGCTCTTGATATATTGAAAGAACTTAAGGAGGAGTTGGCTACTACATCGTTTCAAAACTCTCGTGAGAAATCCATGGCAGAATTACTTGCTGAAGAACGAGATGCTAGAAACGAATTGAGCAAGGAGGAATTACTTGTCTTAGAACAAGCAGCTAAAACACGTGCCATATTTCGCAATGCTGCTCTTCTCGACGATGATGATGATGATGTTACCCTTGATATTTCTCAATTTTGTGAGGGTTCATCAAGTTCATCTGTTGTGATTCCTTCCTCGGAAAATCAGGGAGAAATGACTATGATAGAATTACTAGCAGAAGAACAAATGAAATTTATAAAACCCATGTCTGCTAGTCCTTCTCAACTCCCTCAGTCTATTGATATCACACCCAAAGTTCACACTCACTCTTTGAACATGGGGGATGAGCATCTTGACACTATTCCTGCAAAGGAATCGGACGAATTCATAAAGTCTAGTGTTGAGATCCTTGTCCCAATCCCAAGAGAGTCACAGGGAACTTTTGATCAAGTGTGTGATATTCCTTCCCCTCTTGAGTGTTCAAACGATCATTTTGAGACTTTCTCAGATTTTAATGATGATTGTACATCTCATGGAGACATCGAGTATGTTGAGGCATCAGTTCCACAAACTGATGCTGATCATCTTCTTGAGGAGTTCGCTGATGAACTTACTCACATCAATCCACTTTCATTAGAAAGTGATGATGGTCTCCTTGATTTCGAAGCCGATCTGGGAGAAATTGAAAGTCTCCTATATCATGATCCGTCACTCACTTCTGATCCCGACAATCCAATAGAGAATGTTAATCTCTTGGTTCCCGAAACATTCAACAGTACTCTCACCAATCCTCTATTTGAATTCGAATCTGAATTCACTTTGATTTCTGATAATCCACTCTTTGATATTCAGAATGAGGATTGTGATGAGTCTATTCTGGAACATGAATTCACAGATTCACATCTTGTGAATAATTCTCTTCATGAGGAGTTCTCCGGTGAACTCACTCATCATATCATGACTCCTCTAGAGTTTGATAGCCCGGGGGGAGATGCACTCAATCATGAGAATTTGCAAATTCCCACCCACCCTCCCGGGATATTTACGAGCTTAACCCTTGCAATCCAAATTTAGGCTACGGAGCCTGATCTCGAGGAAGAAAATCAAATCATGATTTTCATCATGGTTTTCCTCCTTTTCTTCACCTATAAGGTGACTTCCTCTTTTCTTCACTCCTTCGGGAATGAAGATACCATATTTGATCCCGGCATTTTCATTTACCATTATCTTGAGCCGGGATTATATCTCATCGGTGTGGAACTTTCACGTGCTTCAAATGTTTGTCCAAACATCTTGAATGAAAGTCCGATTGAGATTGTTTCTTCCACATCATGCTTCCCCAAGGACAAATGAATTCAGGGTCGAGTCAAGCTAGCGACTTGGTAAACAAAAACAGTAGCATGCATATAGGGTTTTCACCCTAAGTGTGGGGGAGTCCCCCATGCTATGGTTACAAGAGTGAAAAACAAAATGGTGTTTTCCACGCTTAGCTTATAATGTTGCCCTTTTACGTTCAAAATGTCGGCATAATAGCCGGGACTTTGAATATTGAGGACAATATTCATCCTAAGTGTGGGGGGGGGGGGGGGGGGTATTTCGCTATTCTAGCGAATTTTATCACATTTTACTATCTAATACCCCCGTTTTTAGCCAAAATTTCAAAAATTTTAAAAATTTTCACTGGTGCTTCAAAATTTTTGTGGTAATCAGTCCGCCTTGTCTAACCGACAAAAGGGATTGGCTAGTCCAGGAGCAAACGGCTTTTGGTAAAGACATCTCAAATCCGTTGACGGCTTGCAATTTGCCCAAAATTGTATGGTTCCTCAACTCCCTAAAAGCAAATGAGTTGGCTAGCCCACAAGATTATGGCTTGTGGTAAAGGCTGTGGAAAATCCATAATTGGTAATCAGCTCACCAAGATGTTGACTATTCCATCAAGAGCTGGCTAGTCCAGAAGCAAACGGCTTTTGGTAAAGACTAATCAAATCTGTTGACAGCTGGTGGTTTGCTCAAAATCACACGGTTATCAGGTGTGCCACAGTTCTTACACCTGGCTACTCCAGAAGTGATGGCTTTTGGTAAAGAGTTTAAAATCCATCAAGTTTTCAAAATAGTTTATTGCTAGGGACTAGCAATAGTTTAGTGTGGGGGATTGATGAGTGCTCAAACACTCATCATTTTTTGTCTAATCTAAACTACAAAACATACAAAAATACTCAGAAATGCATCAAAATACTGAAAATATTTCAAAATCGTGTTTTATATGTTTTAGATGCAAAATGAGCAAAAACAGATGAAAAACGTACAAAGTTTACATAATTGGCAGTTTCAGTCCCCCAACTTTCATAAAATTACAAAATTAGTCCCTGGTCATTCTAAATATGGAAAATTATCACCAAAGGTCATTTTGAAATCATAAATTGTCATATTTAGTCCTTTGGTAAAAAATTGGAAAAGTTTTAGAAATTACAATTTAGTCCCTGGAGTTACAGATTTTGGCAGATTTAGTCCCTGGTGGGATATTTTTGAAAGAAAAATCATTTTTGGTCCTTGGAAACTCAAAAGTTATCAAAAATGGATTTTGGGTGAAAAGTTTTGTGAGATTACATGTTTGGTCCCTGGACTTTGCAAATTGGCAAATTTGGTCCTCGGGTGTTCGAATTGGAGAAAACACATTATGAGTCCTTGTGGAATTTCAAAGTTGGCAAGATAGGTCCTTAGGAGAAGTTTGGAAAACTGGCAGTTTTGGTCCATGGAATTTTCACCTTATATATATTTGGTCCTTGGGCTTTTATCTACTACTAACCAAAATGGACCTTTGTTATTTACTTAAACCTAAACCTAAAACCAAAACAACCCAATCCACTAACCAACCAACACCACCCCTAGCCCATACCACCATTCCGTGTCCCAATCCACCAAAAAAATAAATAAACACACAAACCGTTTAATAAATCCCCAGTCAACGCCCTAGTTTTGACCTCCACCCCCAAACACAAACCCGTGAACCTTTTTCCCTCCCTCTGCCAAAACCTGCAACACCCCACACCCAACACCATCATCATCCCTATCTTCCACACTCCACATGCTACTCTCACCTTTCCTCCACTTAAATCTAAAACCTACACCTCCTGCTACAAGTTGTGTTTGCCAAATGGTTATAATATCCCCCTTCCCGCCAAAACAGAAATTAAAGGTCAGGATCATCCCACCCTCATCCAATGGTCCTCAAAGAGAAAGGAAAAAGAGCACAAGAAGCCAAAAGTGGAACCCTAATCCTGGCATTATAAATAGAAAAATATGTAGCCAAGTTTGGCATTAGGATGTGTTAGTAGTTAACAGTAGGATAATGTTAGTGTAGAATAAGTTAATTATGTTTTAGTTTATTTAAGTTTGTTAAATCAAGTATTGTAACTTACAATTTCCAGTTAATTAAAGTTTTTGAAATAATTTCTTAAACCACTGTATCAGCTTACTTGCTTAATCCAACTTCTTATTTGTTTTTACTTTATGTTACTGCTCATTTGGTGCTTATTGTGGCTTATTTTTAATCACCTGATTGCTCATTATATTTAGTACTATAGTTTTAGGGTACTAGTTTAGATTCTTGCTTTAAATTGTCCAGATTGGTTTTCATAAGTCTAGTCAAGGTTGCCAGTTAGAAATGCTTATTCATGTTTGAATGTGGCTTCTTAAGTTAGTATTAGCCTAGTATAGCTTCTGAGTTCATGTTTAGATGCACCTACCAGCCCCTAGTTGTTTACAAACTCAAACAGTCCCCTGTGAAGGGGTGTTTGGCAAATGATGGTTCAAAGCCTTCCAAAGGATTTTTGCGGTTAATTTCAGTCTAGATATGTTCCCTTAGGTTAGAATAGGTTATTCAAGTCTTAAATTGGTATTTTATTTCATGAAAAGTCAAAATTAGATTCCAATCCATAAGTGCTTAACTGTTAAAGATTTTTGATTCCAAATCCTCAAATCAGTCCTAAAATCAGTTAGGGTTGTTTAATCTAGCTTCCTTTGGAGTTATAACATCAGAGTATGTAATCCAAGACCAGTGGAAATTCAAAAAAGTCAACTGTAACCAAAGGTGAAAAATTCAAATAGTTGGTTCTCAATTTTTTCAAAATATTGAGAGATTTTTCATTGAGACATGTGTAGGAGTTAGGACCTGTAACCTTGGATTTATGATATTTGGTAGTTTGTGTTTGGTGTACTAATTTTAGATTAATTTTTAGATTTTTCTTTAATAGCTTATTAACTGCTTAAAGTTGGATAGTTGTGGGTTAACTGCCCTGCACCCGGGTTTGGGTAAGATTTCAATTGGTTCTATCTTGATTAATTTTGAGTGAATAGCCTTGATTTCTGTTGTTTTAGAATATTTTTTAGGTAGCCCTTAGGCCTGCTCATTTAAATTCTCCCTTAGTGCTTATTCACTAGCTTATTTTAGCCCCCCAAGTAGCCTAGTTGCACCCCATTGTTGCTGCTACATTTGTAGCAGCTGAGCATATTGATTTGTTCTTCTGTTTGAACCAAGCTTGTTTAAATGTTGCTCTTAGTTAATTTGTATTGCTTGTGCTTGTGTTTATTAGAGTAGGGTTAGTTTTTGCTCTTGTGCTTTTGGGCTTATTTGGCATCTGCTTATTCAAAAAAAAAAAAAAAAGTAACTCACCACTGTTAAGATTTTGGGTCTGCACAAGCTTATTTTGGTTTATAATTTTGTTCAATCAAGTCACTTGGCTTTCCTTGAGTAATTTCCTAGCTTGTGTGCTTGTGAGCCTTGCTTGATTGCTTATTAGCTTAGCTTATTTTCCCTGCCAAACCTGTCCTGTGCCACAACATTCTGTCTCAGGAGGCCCAATTCATGAGCCTGTTCTTGGCTTACCTGTGGGGCCCATGACCTGCAATTTGGCTTTTTGGAAAGCCCTTGTACCAGGCTTGAGGGTTCCAAACTTATTTTGGCCCTGAGATCACTTGCCCCTAAGCTTATCTAGGCCTGCAGTTGAGCTTGTGGCCTGTTTGGACAGGTATGGTTGATTAAGCTTATTTCATTTTATTCAGCTTATTCAAGTTGCTTTTCTTGTTGTTTTGGCTCTTTTGCTGTTTACCCAGCTTGTTTATATCTTCATTAGCTTTTAGTTCTAGTTAAATAGCTTGTTGTATGCTTATTTGAGCTAAAATCCTCAATCTTAGCCCAATGCTCAAGCTGATAAGCTAATAAGCTCAACCTGAGCTTATTTTTGATTTTCAAAGAAAGTTCCTTCACAAAATATTCTCATTTTCAGTAGGCAAATAGATTTGCAAAGGAAAATTTTGAAAAAGCCAAAATTAAATGAAGTGATAGCTTCTATTTAAGAATCTTATTGCTTATTTGCTTATTTTCCTTAAGCACTTAGTGTTTTTATAATTTTCCTAGGTTCCTGTAGTTATAAAATAATCTCTGTAATTTTTTCATATTTTTCTCTTTTCATTTAGTATTTTTAATAAGTAATATTAGTTTTTATTAATTAATAAATAGTTAATAATTTATAATAATTATTTAAAAAGTCTTAAAAATATATTTTTAGTTTTAAAATTACTTTTATAATATTTTAGATTTTTCCAAATTTAATTTTCATATTTTTAGTGTATTTTCATAATTAGTTACAATTTAGTGTAATTTAAATAATTAAAAGTAATTAGGAAATTAGTAATTAATTAATAATAATTAATTAAATACTGTAAAATTTATTTTTCTTTTTCTAAAAATTTTCTTATATCATTAGGATTGTAAAAATATAATTTTCACATTCGTAGGACTTAATTTGCTCACATTTCACTTTTTATTTTGCGCACTCGCGTTATTTTTAACGTAAATGCGCGTTTTTAATCTTAAATACGGTCTAGGGTAACGTAGCTTTACGTTTTTGTTAATATAGCTTATTTAAGTTATTCTCATCCGTATTTTCTTAGTTTACTCACTTAAAACCCCTTCATGTCCAAATTCACCCGATCACAAACCCGTTTTTGATTGCAATCCACACCTCGTCGGGACATAACGACCCGTGGTAACCCTATACTTCCGCGGAGATTTGGTCTGAGACGTTTGACTTAGTTGACCATTCACCTGGTCTATTTAGGTTGACCGTTTGGGACCAATCAATCCCCCTTTGATTTTTTAATTTTACCTACATGACTAATGTACCGTGTTTTATATATACATATAGGAACGTCTTAACAATGTTAAGAAAACACCAAAGACACGACAAAACGGGTCTGCAGATTCCCAATCGCAAGGAGATGCATCTCCAACAAAAGAACTACCAAAAGTAAGTATTTAATGCAACATGTTTCTTGTTATTTTATTTATAAAATAATGTACCGTGTTTTATATGTACGTATAGGAACCTGTTACAAATGTCGTACCTAAGAAAACGGGTAAGTCACGACGAAACGGGTCTCCAGCTTCCCTATCGCAGGATAATGTGTCTCCAACAACACAAGCACAAGTATGTATTTCAACATGTTTCTTCTTGTTATTCTTAATTTTGTTTAAATAATTTCTGATATATACGTATGCAAAAATTCTTTTTTTTAGACAATCAATTGCAAACTGTGGCATATACAGAAATCAAATATTGTTGCTTTGGGTCGCATACACAACATTCCAGTAAAACAAATGATACATAACAAACCACTCCCAAATGATTGCTAGAAAGTCTCAATTGATAAATCGTTAGTGGATGCAGCATGCATACCGGACATAGGGTTAAAAACAGTTAGGGAAGGCTTGAATTGTTTCTTTGCATGGCCAAAGGATCAAGTTATTCTTGCTGATCATAAGGAGGTACATACATGTGTTTTTTCAACCTACATACATATATATATAATTCTTCATATTAAATTCAATGTTTGATACACGCGTCTTTTGTTTACTACAGGTTACACCACCAACTACGAAACCAAAAGTTAGTGAACCGATTCCTGGACCAAAACTACAACCGAAGCACAGAAGTTATGTCTCTAGTGCAGAAGTGCAAAAGCAAGCTAGGGGTCCGTGGAAGATTCAAAAGGTTTTAACTTATAGTAGTTGACAATTTCATTACATGCGATATTAAAATTCTATATATATTTTGTTCATTTATATACATTCGAATTGTATGGAATTTGAAATTGTTTTTCGTTTTTAATTCTATTTTATTTATATACTAGCAGTTTTATTTCTCTGATCCAGTAGTAGTAACTCTAATCCAGCAGTAGTAACTTAGTACTAACAATACTAACATCATTGGTCACTCTTTTCTTTAATTCGATGTGTGACTAAACATTACCAAATGCCACACGAATTAACAATTCATGTGACCATTGGATTAACATTAGTCACACAGAAAACACATGTCTGCATTTTAAACAGCATATGGTCACACAAATTAACACTTTTGGCCACTGTTTTTTTAATTGTATGTGACTAAATACCCAAAAAAAAACATGCGTTGTGTAACTAAATATTACAAAAGGTCACACAAACATAAAATTCATGTGGCCATTGGATTATCAATAGTCGCACAAAATACACATTTCTTCATTTTAAACAGCTTATGGTCATACTTATTAACGATTTTGGCCACTGTTTGCTTAATTGTATGTGACTAAATACCCAAAAAAAAACATGGTTTGTGTGACTAAATATTACAAAAGGCCACGCAAACATAAACTTCATGTGGCCATTGGATGATCAATAGTCACACAAAATACATATTTCTTCATTTTAAACAGCATAAGGTCACACTTATTAACGCTTTTGGCCACTGTTTGCTTAATTGTATGTGACTAAATACCCAAAAGAAACATTCTTTATGTGACTAAATATTACAAAAGGCCACACAAACATAAACTTCATGTGGCTATTGGATGATCAATAGTCACACAAAATACACATTTCTTCACTTTAAACAGCATATGGTCACACTTATTCACACTTTTGGCTACTGTTTGCTTAATGGTATGTGACTAAATACCTAAAACGAACATGCTTTGTGTGACTAAATATTACAAAAGGCCATGTAAACATAAACTTCATGTGGCCATTGGATGATCAATAGTCACACAAAATACACATTTCTTCACTTTAAACAGCATATAGTCACACTTATTCACACTTTTGGCCATTGTTTGCTTAATGGTATGTGACTAAATACCCAAAACAAACATGCTTTGTGTGACTAAATATTACAAAAGGCCACACAAACATAAAATTCATGTGTCCATTGGATGATCAATAGTCACACAAAATACACATTTCTTTACTTTAAACAGCATATGGTCACACTTATTCACACTTTTGGCCACTTTGTGTTAAATTGTATATGACTAACTCAAAAAAAAATAACACCTATTGTGTGACTAAATCATCACAAACGTCACATTTATTCTATATTCATGTGGCCATTGGATTATCAATAGTCATACAAAATACATATTTACTTGAATATATCATCTCAAATGTCACATATATTATATATTTATGAGGCCAAAGGACGAACAATAGTCACTCTCAAAAAACATTCGTGTGACTATAAGGTGTTTACGGTCACTGATAATGACTAATCCAACAAAACTTGTGCCTAATTTGTCACACATATTCGGGGTTTTGGTCATTCTTTTTGGATGGAAAAGGCCACGAACTTAACAATGTGACCATATGCCACCTACGGTGGCGGGACCTTTTGTCACACATGACAAAAAAACATGCGTGACTATATGCATATCGTCACACATTTTTGGCGTGACCAATAGCACTTTTTGTACCAGTGTATCAGGATCTGAAGAAACACTATTTGTGGCCTAACATGAAGGCAAATATTGTTGAATATGCGGGCAAGTGTTTAACATGCTCCAAAGTGAAGGCTGAGTGCCAGAAACCATCTGGGTTAATGATACAGCCTGAGATTCCCATGTGGAAGTGGGAAAGAACCACGATGGATTTCGTTACAAAAATCCCTAAGACATCGAACAGACATGACACCATTTGGGTCATAGTCGATCGTCTTACAAAATCCGAGAAACTGATAGTATGGAAACCCTTACAAGGTTGTACCTAAAGGAAATAGTTTCCCGGCATGGAGTGCCAATATTTATCATATCGGATCGTGATACTCGTTTCACCTCTAGATTTTGGCAATCTATGCAAAGTGCCCTAGGTACTCAGATAGACATGAGTACGGCATATCACCCTCAGACCGACGATCAAAGTGAAAGAACTATTCTCACACTCGAAGATATACTTCGAGCTTGTGTGATAGATTTTGGAAAAGGATGGGAAAGACACTTACCGTTGATCGAATTCTCTTATAACAATAGTTATCACTCTAATATTAGGGCCGCACCTTTTGAGGCACTTTATGGTAGAAAGTGCAGATCCCTTGTCTACTGGGCCGAAGTTGGAGAAGTGCAACTCACGGGTCCAGAGATAATCCATGAGATGTCACAATTCGTAATTTCAGGTCCTTGTTCAGATGTCGAAATTTCATTATTCATCTCGGGAAGTTACTATTCACCAATAACTATTCATCATTTTTTGTGTCAGTTTGAGATTCCGAGAAGCGTTCAGAAAATTTACTATTCACATGACACTATTCATTTCCGAAGAGAAACCACTATTCATGTACTTTATTCATTTCATCATAAATTTAGTTTACGAGTAATTAAATTCGCGTAACCGGTTAGGTTAAGCTGCGAATTCGAGCATCATCAATATTTACATTCGCGAAACCAGTCAGGTTTAGCTGTGAATTCATGAAATCATCAGTAGGGACACTTCATACAGTCTAGAAATAGCTTACATATCATCATAATGACATTTGCATACTATTCCACTCGTAGGATATTCAAATTAATACTTTTGATATATTTGACTTTTTACGTATGTTTATTTTTAAATAAACGTTAACACGCGACCAATAATGTGACTAACACGTCCGACACTCCCGACTATGATCCTAATATATTTTTATATTCATTTTAATGATATAAAAATTATAATATTAATTTACCCGGTATTTTGGAAATTTATTTAATTTATATCGTACGCCTAATTTAATTACGACGGTTTTCGTAAAAACTAAACAATAATCATCCAAACACTCAATATTTATACCCAACATATTTTTACAATTTTTACGACTTTATTATGTCCCAGTTAACTCCGTTAAAATTTATTTTTAGTTAACTCGGTACTCGGTATTCCGTAAAACTATTAATATATACATAATAATATAAGAATTATACCAACTATCTTACACTAGCTACATGTTTTCTTCCATTTTTCATAAAATGCTGCCCCCCCTCCATGCTAATTTCTTACACTCTTTGAAATTGTTACAAACTCATTAATGCTTGTCCAATCCTTGTCTAATATAATATATATAACAAAAACTATACATTTTCACCTCATTTTTCAAGATCTAATCAAGTAAACTATTTTCTTCTTTCTCTCCTCTTGTATGCTCGGCCAAGAACCAACCAAGAAGCCATCATCATCAATTTTTCAAGAAAAATATAGAAACAAGATCATCTAAGGTTCCTTTAAGGATTTTGCAATACAAACTCAAGGATTTCTTAACTTTTCACCATCATAAACCCATCTATCTTTCAAGTAAGTGTATGAAACTCATCTTTATAATTTTGCCAAGTTTTTACAAGATTCATATGATATATATACAAGATCTACATGCATATATTATTTATACCACTCCATTTTATACATATCTAACTTTTGAGCTCTAGAAATAAAATATAGTTAGATCCTTGATAGATCCACTTGATTTATGATGTTTAGGAACCCATGACACCCTAAGAAGGTGTATGGTAATATTAGACTAGATTTGTGGTGATTGAAAGTGATTTGGTTGAAGTTGGAACTAGATTGGAACCCTAGAAGTGGTTTTTGAAACAATATATATACCTACTGTCCATATTTTTAAAACGTGGGAAAATTAGTAGATGATGGGTAATTATTGACCAAATATTTAGAAAATACTTTCAAAAACGAAGCCGTGGTCGAAAGAACGGGTTAAAACGAGCTTATAACGAAGGAGTTATGATTTTTGCAAGTTTATTGACGAAAACTATTTTTCTGAAAATTACATGCTGTTGGACGATTTTCGTCGGACAAACCGAGGCGTTAGACGTAACCTAGAGAAGCTGAGCTATCAAAAATATATTCATACATACTAATACGAACCCGTGGATATAAAGAACGAAGAAAATGAACTTAAAATGACAAAGTTATACACGTTTTAAAATCGTCTAAACTATATACATAATTATAGTCACTAATAGAAATAATAAAACTACGTACTAAATACTATATTTTCTAGATTTCTTGTTCAAGAATTATATTCTTAACTAACAAAGTACGTACGACCCAAGGCTTATTTATGCGACTATTAGACGTTATTTCAAGGTTTTAAGGCGATGAATATAACACTAACATTTTATATACGATATATTACGACAAGTTTCTATAATTCTAGTTGGACTTATTTTTCTTAAGTTTGGAAATTACCTACTTTGACAATAACAAGTATTTTCAAGTTACGAGTGGTATAGGTATCATGTGCATGAATATTCATTACATCATTTCATGATCTAAAGTAGATCATATTCATTCATTTAGGTTGCGGCTAGTGTTCGCGCCTTGTTGTCCCAATCATTTCATCACATTGTACTATCACTTCAGGAGAGTTTTCATAGCCCCGTTTTTAATTACTTATTTGATGTCAAATCCCACGGGGGAGAATACATTGCATCACTTATTTTTCTGTACATGCCAAAGTATTAAATTCCTTACATTGCTTAAGTTGCCTTATTACCACGTCATGACAAGTCCCCTTTATTATCATGGACCGTTAATTAATCTACAAGCGAGAGTGAGTGAATAGATCTATTGAGGGTGACTCCTCCATCCATGTTTGGGTTGCTCCAAAGGGTAAACGGATGCATTTCATGTCTAATATATTAGAGTGTATGGTAAACACTCATTTGGAGCCAAGTAACGTCTAGCTTCGGGGTCATGAGCTTAAGAGCCAATGTATTAATTTTGACATTTTGTCGGTTTACTTTATACTTGTGGCCAATGTACATACGATTTAACTTACAAACCTATGATTATTCACCAACATTATTGTTGACTGTTTTCGCAATGTATTTTCAGGTAATTAAGACATATTCTTCATGGCATGCATGGAGTCATATCATTGAGTAACAAGGATGACGCGTCTCATTTTGGATTTTCATGCACTTATGAACTATCGTTTGATTGTACTAAACTTATTTCCTTAAACTTTTCCAGACTTTTGGGACCTATGTTTTATAACTCTGAATATTTTAAATGAATCAAACAACGTATTTTCAAAACTACACTTTAGGTCGTTCAATATAAATGTAACTGTGGAGCTATGACAGTCACCCCCAGGTATTCCATTCCGCTGCCATTCAGTTATTTTGGGGGTGTGACATGAGACTACTGAGAAAATAGTTCAAATCCGTAGGCACTTGCAAGTTGCAAGAGATAAGCAGAAAAGTTATGCTAACATTAGGCGTAAACCCTTAGAATTCCAAGTAGAAGATCGTGTCATGCTTAAGGTATTACCTAGGAAAGGTGTCTTTCATTTCAGTAAGCTAGGAAAGCTTAATCCAAGGTACATTGGACCATTTACGATCTTACAGCGAATTGGTCCAGGGGCGTACAGACTTGAGCTTCCCAAAGAGCTCAGTAATGTACATGACACATTTCACATCTGCCTATTTGACGAATCTCTTGTCATTCCTATGAAAGAGCTTCAGTTGGATGATAAGCTCAATTTCATAGAGGAACCCTTAGAAATCATGTACCTAGAGGTCAAAAATCTAAAACACCATCAGATCCTTATCGTTAAGGTACGCTGGAACTCCCAAAGAGGACCAGAGTATACCTGGGAACGAGAGGATCAAATTCGTGCCAAATACCCTCATCTTTTTCCCCACTTCCCTCCTACTCCTAGCTAAATCTCGGGAAGAGATTTCCCTTTTAGGAGGGAAGACTGTAACATCTCACAAAACTCACCTAGGTTACTATACTTATCCTATCTATATAGCACTTTTCAGGGTAAGTTTTTTGCCTTAGCTATCCCCACTATGCCTTAGCTATTCCCACTATACCTTAGCTATTCTCACTATGCTTTAGCATAATGCTAGAACATATTTCCCCACTATAACTTAACACATATTTCATTACAAATTCCCGTAAGTATCATTACTCATACCTACTATGTAAAGTAGCTTACATAGCCCCCTAGACGACTCATGTAACCACTATTGCCAAATACCATCAAGGTTATGCCTTGTAAACCTCCTAGTATGTCAAGACTAAGTTCTAAACATCATTTCAATAAGTATTTTATCACTCTAATATACTATAGCTATTACAAACCCTAAACAAGCCCTATGTGTTTACAGTTATATCTAAAACCCTAATTTCTCAACCAAACTAGTTTGAAAGTGTTCAAGGCTCATGTATATGATATCTTAGATAGATTACCTAAATAAAACCCTAGTACCACTATTCCTAGCCCATAGTACGAGTCCCTTAAGCACAAAACCCTAAATAGGATTTAATGTCCCGAAACTAGGTCAAAACCTTCCCGATTCTTTAGAATAAGCTACCGCGACTTAGGAAATGATCACTAAACCTTAATCATAGTCCCTAAACCCTAGATAAACCTTAATCTAGGCACTAAACCCTAATCTAAACCCTAAACCAAACCTAGGTACTAAACTAGCCCTAAACCTAGGAAAACCATACTAAACTAGCACCTCAAGCTACCTCCCTAGCAGCTTACCCTCCCCCTTATCACCACCAAGCACCCAAGAACACACCACCATAGTTTCTTACAAGTAGGTGCATCACCTACTTGTGTTTACCTTGAAACTGAGCACCCTAGGTGTCACCACCACCTCCTCTAGCCTCCTAGCTACCATAGTAGCTTACCATAGTCACCCTCTAGCTGTCTTGAGTCAACCCGCTCCTCGTGACACCATGAAGCCTCTTTCTTGATCCCTACTCCATTCGAGCCCTATAAATAGCGAACACCCCTCATTCTTTCAAACCATCCAATCTCTTCTTTCCACCTTTAAATCTTTGTAACTAGTAGTAATATACAAGCCATAGAAGGCCTATGAATCGAAGGAATCAAGCCACAAACCCTTGTCAAAGTAAAAACCCATCGAGGAAACCCTAGTCCTTTGTTAACCTTATTTTGACCTAAGTAAGTTTAATCTTTGTTCCTATTAGCTTTAGTACTGACCTAGTATGATATTTAGGAGTATTAGATCACCTAGGAACCCATGAATGAGCCTTGGTCATTTTCTTTTGCTTGTTTTCTTTTCAAAACCCTAGTATGAGTCGAAACCATGTTTGCATGCAACCGACCCTTTTCATGAGCCATGATCTGGTCTAGGATACTTTACTAGGCTTATATTAGTTAACCATAAGCTAGGAAAGCTTTTTGTTTCATAATAATATAGTTTATGTAGAAAAAGGACTAGTTTTGCAAATGTTTTCATGCGTAGGGTATATATTGTAACTTTCTAAAAATATTAAGTCTAGGGACTGTTTTTGCCACATCTAAGAAGAATAAAGTGTTAGGACCTATTTTTTAAAGTTATATAGTATAAAGATATAGTTATATATATAGTTATTATCGTTAAGAACTAAAACCGTAAAAGTTATTAGGTTAAGGGTATATTATGTCAATTATTAAACTTAAGGGTATATTTGAAGTATTTTCATAAATATAAAAGCCTATCTTTTTAAATAAAACATAATAAAATACTAGGGAGCTTCATATGAGGGGTTTCATTTGGGTATTCGTTTTTACGAGTTTGCTGGGTTTACGAGTTAAAGTGCCCTGGCTCCTCAAACAGTTACAACATGACCTCTAGATTATGATGGGCCGAACGGTGTTATGTTCTATTTATAACATAAGAATATAACAACATAACACAATACTAGGTAGCTTCATGTGAGGGGTTTAATTGCCTCTGGATTATGATGGCACGAACGGTGTTATGTTATATCTAAATCTAGAAAACCTTAAGAATACTTAATTAGGAGAACTTAGAATGTACCCACTCAGGCTTGACATACACACTACACTAGGTTGCGTGAGTAGGCCGTCTAGTAGCACCCACACTCATCTCTAATCCCAGGTGAGTGTTTCGTTGCCTCACTTTTTAAATACTTTACAAACCCTGTGAGGGGGATACATGCTTTAAACCGAATACAAGTCTTTTTCTTTGATAGTTGCACGAGTACCTTCTATGCCATCATTACATTACAAAATATCATGAACCATAATCACTTGCGAGTGAATGCGAGTATAGTGAATAGATCTATTTGGAGTTTAACAACTCCCGTTGGTTTACCCTTGCTGGGTACCAATAGCACTATATTTGAGAACTAAAAGGGTTAACCTTTGCAAGTTAATCCTAATTATGTCCTGTCATGCAAGGGTCTGCAGTGCCCCATGACCTGGACATGTTAACGTGGGGTGTCATGATCTTAGTGCAATAATACTCTATCATTACTTTTCCACAACCTAAGGGTTTCAGCTGAACCCTGTGGAACTTGTATTCAACCCTATAATCGATCTCAGGAACTCCTAGAATATGCGACTGGTACATGTCTTAAGATCAAGAACAAGCATGTTACCTTTGATGTTCCATTGATGACATCTGGACGTAGCACATCAATACCAGAACCAAATGGCAAGAAAACAAACTAATGTTCCCATCATTGCTTCTATAGGAGTAAACAATGACACCAAAGCTAGCGGGTCAAAGCCTAGTCGCAATACAAGGAAAGATAGGACTTCACCGGCTAAGATTGTTCATGGGAAGAAAGTAGAAGACCAACTTAGGAACAATAACTTTAGTTTGAGTGAGAAGAATCATATTGATTCTAGTATTAGCTATAAGCGTACTATAATTAATTCGAATTCTGATGCTTCTTACAAACCTTGTAATGACTGTTTATTTTCTGGTAATCATGATGAATATGTTGTGTCCTTTTTGAAGTGTTATAAATGATCCCCAGTAAAAACTGTTAGGAAATCTAAACTAAAAAAACGTGTTTGGAAAGCAACTGGAAAGATATTTACCAATGTTGGTAATCAATGGAGACCCACTGGAAAATTAATTTCTAATGTTGGTCATATATGGGGACCCACTGGAAGAAAAATCACTTTAGGAAACTAGTGCCCCTTAACTAGAATGGTCGATCCTAAGCTTGTGAGTATCAAGGAATGGAAGCCAACTGGTAGAATTCTTTTGTTAGAGATACAATGTCCTGATACTAGGACTAGTGCATCCAACAGTGTAATCTCCATTATGAATAACATTGCATCTATGAATCCTGTATCTCCTGAATATGTGTGTGCTAACCAAACGGACCCCAGCTGTACTTGGGGATCCACATTTTTTAATTATTCATCATTGTCTGGTTTCAAATGTAGGTCGTACAAATCGTCCTTTGGTATTTTGATTCAGGCTGCTCAAAACATATGACGGGGGATCGCTCAAGGCTCAGAAATTTCGTAAAAAAAAATTATCGGGACTGTTAGATTTTGGAACGACCATTTTGGAGCAACTATGGGTGATGAAGACTAAGTGTACGGTGACAGCGTGATCTCCAGGGTGTACTATGTGGAAGGACTTGGACACAATCTCTTTTCTGTCGGTCATTTTTGTGATTCCGATCTCGAAGTTGCCTTTAGAAAACATACATGCTTTGCTAGAGAATTGGATGGTATGGATCTTCTTAAAGGCAGTCGTGGCACAAATCTTTACACCATCTCTATTGAAGACATGATGCGGTCCTACCCTATTTGCTTGCTATCTAAGGCTTCAAAGAACAAATTGTGGTTATGGCATCATCATTTAAACCACTTGAACTTCGGTACCATAAATGAACTTACTTGTAAGGATCTTGTTAGAGGCATGCCCAGGTTGAAATATGACAAGGATCATCTATGTTCCGCATGTCAACTGGGCAAAAGCAAGAAACACACTAACAAACCCAAAATTGTCAACACTATTATGGAAGTTCTTCACACCCTTCACATGGATCTGTGCGGTCCAATGAGAGTACAAAGCATCAATGGGAAGAGATACGTTCTAGTTATTGTAGACGACTACTCTCGGTTTACTTGGGTGAAGTTTTTAAGATCTAAGGATGAGACTCTAGAGATCATCATAAAACTTATCAAGCAACTGCAAGTTAGACTCAATAAAACTGTCAGAATCATCCGCACTGACAATGGAACAGAGTTCGTTAACAAACAACTTATTCATTTCTATGAAAGCATTGGCATCAGTCACCAAAAGAATGTTCCATGCACGCCTCACCAGAATGGAGTTGTTAAAAGATGAAAGCATACCCTTGTTGAAGCTGCTCGAACCATCTTGATATTTCTAGAACTCCAATGTTTCTTTGGACGGAGGCTATCGCAACTGCTTGCTACACCTAAAACCGATCCTTGATACATCCTCTCCACAACAAAACTCCATGTGAGCTTGTGCATCTTAGAAAACCTGGCCTCTCCTTCCTACGTGTGTTTGGTGCACTATGTTACCCTACCAATGACAGTGAAGTCTTGGGGGTAAACTTAAAGCTAAGGCTGATATTGGAGTCTTTTTGGGCTACGCACCAGATCGTAAGGGCTACCGAATCTACAACAAATGAACCCGACAAATCATGAAAACTATTTATGTCACGATTGATGAGCTGACTAAGCAAACGGGTCCTGGACACATCAGTTCTGGACCCGCACCTAATCTCTTGTCTGCTATACCAATCAGTTCAGGCCTTGTACAGAATCCTACTCCTGCCGCTCCTTATGTACCTCCCTAAAGTGAGGAGTTGAATAAGTTGCTTAATCCAATGTTTGATGAATATTTTGAGCCACGGCATGTTGATGCACCTGAACCACAAAATGCTGATCCTCTTGTTGATGTTGCAAATGCTCCACAAGACACAAATGGTCCATGTATCTCGGTCTCCATTGATCAAGATGCACCATCTACCAGTCATTCACCAACATCATCTATTCTTCAATCTTCTTTCATACATCAAGGCGAAGCGGCTGACAATTCTTGTAAAGTGAATCCGTTTGCCTCTGCTGATGATGCTCCATTCGAAAATATTTTTGCCACTGAACCTGCTAATGATACGGCTTCCTCAGGAGATCACTCTACAACATCATTAGTTCCCTACCCTCAACCACATGAATATATTAGAAAATGGACAAACGATCATCCTATTGACAACATCATCGGAAATCCCTCACGACCGGTGTCCACTCGCTAGCAACTTGCCACTGATGCTTTATCGTGCTTCTTTAATTCTGTTCAATCGAAAGCCGAACCCAAAGATTTCAAAGATGCGTTGTCTAAAGAATCCTGGTTCACTACAATGCAAAAAGAAATACATGAGTTTGCTCGACTTGATGTGTGGAAATTAGTGCCTCCTCTAGACTGTGCAGTGATCATTGCTCTCAAGTGGATCTTCAAAGTGAAACTTAATGAACATGGTGATGTTTTGAAAAACAAAGCACGGTTAGTTGCTGAAGGATATAGTCAAGAAGAAGGGATAGACTTTGAAGAACTTTTGCACCTATTGCTTGTATTGAGGCCATTAGAATCTTTCTAGGTAATGCTGCTAGTCAAAATATGGTAGTCTACAAAATGGACGTTAAGATAGCTTTCTTAAATGGTGACTTGAAGGAGGTAGTCTATGTTACTTAACCAGATGGATTCGTGGACCCTGAGCGTCCTAATCATGTCTATCACTTGAAGAAGGCCCTCTGTGGCCTAAAACAAGCACCTAGGGCGCAGTACGACACATTTTCTAAGTTTCTTCTTGCTAACAAATTCTCCAAAGGTGTTGTTGATCCTACTTTATTCACTAGGAAAATGGGCAAACATCTACTTCATGTTCAGATATACGTAGATGACATAATATTTCCTTCTTTGATCCTATGCAATATGATCGATTTTCCAAAGAGATGCGTTCAAAGTTCCAAATGTTGATGATGGGACAGATGTCCTTTTTCTTCGGCTTACAAATCTCTCAGAATCCAAGTGGCATTTTCATAAATCAAGCCAAATATGCCAATGACATCTTGAAGAAATTTGGTTTTAATGCAAGTGATGTCGTTGATACTCCAATGGTTGAAAGATTGAAGCTGGATGATGACCATTCTGGGATCCCTGTTGATCAAACTAAATACAGAAGTATGATTGGATATCTTATGTACCTCATTGCTAGCAGACCAAACCTACTATTTGAAGTGTGCATGTGTGTTCAGTACATGTCGGAACCTACCAAAAAATCACTTGGAAGCTATCAAGAGGGTCTTTAGGAATCTCCAAGGAACTATTCACATGGGTCTCTGGTATCCTAAAGAAACCGCCATGGCACTCACGATTTATTCAAATGCAGACCATGCGGGGTGTCAAGATACTCGTCGAAGCACATCTGGAGGTGCTCAATTTCTGGGGGTAAGCTTGTAAGCTGGTCATCTAAGAGGCAAATGATTACATCGATATCCTGCACAGAAGCCGAATACATTGCTATGTCTTCATGTTGCGCTCAAATCTTGTAGATGAGATCTCAACTATCGGACTACGGTTTTGCCTTCAACAAGATTCCGATGTACTGTGATAACAAAAGTGCCATTGCTCTCTGCTGTAACAATGTCCAGCATTCCAGATCCAAGCACATCGATATCCTTCATCACTTCATCAGGGAACAAGTTGAAAAAGGGGGTAGATGAACTTTACTTCGTGAGGACGGAGTTTCAGCTGGTTGATATCTTTACTAAGGCGCTCTCAAGAGAAAGGTTTCAATGAAGAGTTTACGCCAGAATCACTAAAAAGTCTTCAGGAAGAAAATGAGGAGTAATGGTATTGCTTCACATATCCTTGTATATATTTTAAACCAAAAAGAAAAATAGAAAAATATAAAATCATCAAATCCCATAAAATCGGAAAATCATAGAATTCCAAAAATATTCTTCTTGCGACATGTCTCTCGTTTAATCAATGTTATGTACGTTTCTAGAAATGTCATTCAATAATGACATGGAAGAATACATATGCTTGAGCGGGAGTTTTTCTTATCGTTTAATAATAATGTTTTCCAAAACATGTCGTCTCTTAAAAATCTCTTTCTAATCGGCTTGCTATTACTTCAGATAGCAACCCAGTCTTCAAGATGAGGAAACTCATCACCATAATGAGGGTTGTTCCTGTCAACGGGTGATTAAGTTCTCCCGGGCATGGATTACTTTACATCCATGCACCCTTAACTTGATTTACATTTCAGTGCATCATTTCTCGTACAAGAAGAGAAGTCTTCTTTACATCGCAAATTCTTTCCTTCCATGATTCTTCTGGAAAGTATTTGTGCTAAACTTGGTGGTACCATGATTTTTGTAAATCAATCAAACTTGCAATTTTTCATAGAATTTGCCACTCAATTGATGACTAAAAGTTAAGTTTTTCATTAAAATATTAAATAGAAAATGGGTCATCGATAGAGGGGGAGAATGATTTCAAAACTCTATATCATCAAAAAAAGTTACTTTGTTCATAATATGCAGTGAATAAAATGTGATTGTTATGTGCCAGAAGATGATTTTTTCACGAGTTTCTTCGTAAACTCCAAATCATTTATAAACTCATCATTTCTGACACATAACATGCTCCCTCAATGATTGAGGGGGAGTATTGTATCGTCTCATAATCAGTATATGTAACACCCCCATTTTTCACTGATCGCAGCGGATTAAGTGTTTGGGGTATTACTTCATAGAATCACAGTTACAGTAATTGAAAACAACTCGAAAAGAGATGTTTTAGAAATTTAGTTATCATTCATTATTATCAGAGTTTTATTTGTAAAAGATATACTTTTACTTTTGATGAGGTCCCAAAAATCTAGGTGTTAGGTTATGTTTGAATGATAACAAGGTTGAAAGTCCTCCGAGCTTAGTGCCTCCCTCTGCCATATCTCCGTAGAACTAGTATACCTAGAATACATGCTTAAAAAGTCAACACTAGGTGTTGAGTGAGAGTCATAGGTTTAAGTGTTAGTGAATACAAGTTCCTTGGGTTCCGTTGTTACACCCATCTTGGAAAATGTAGTGTGTTGGTGATAATTGTGATTCATGCACAATTATCATGAGTGGGGTATGTTGCACTAAGCTCATGAACCACATGTTAACAATCCGGGTCATGGGGGCTGCAGACCCAACCATGAGGGGATGGGAAGGATAACTTGCCAAAGTTAACCATTCAGTGGGCTCAAATATTGTACTTATTGGTACCACCCAGAGAGGTGTTAATACCAACGGGAGTTGTCAAACTCCAATAAATCTATCAACTATATTCGCGTTCTCGTGGGTAAAATATCCCAAATGATTAGATTCATGAATTTTGGTTATGTAGTGGTGGCAGTTAGTTTACTCGTACAAGTAGCATGTATCTCCCTCACAGGGTTTGTAAAGCATTTAGAGTTAAAGTTTGAAAAAGAGTATGAGGCTATGAAAACTCACCTGGGCTTAGAGAAATCTAAGTGATGCAAAAACTGACTCGGGAACTAGACTGTCTTACTCACGTATCCTAGTGTGTTGTAGGTTTGGATGTATGTCAAGCTTTAGTTATCTTGTTTAAGTTTTTTATGTTATTGTTCTTAGGTTCATTAATGTTTTAGATATAATATAACACCGTTTGGGCCATCACAATCTAGAAATGTATGACTCCTCAAATGAGGCTCCCTACTATTGTATTATGTTATCAAGATAATACCGTTCGGGTCATCATAATTCAAAAGTTAATACCCCTCACGTGAAGCTCCCTACTATTGAGCTATACTGTTATTAAGTTAAGTTATAATCATGAAACCATTCGGGACATCATAATTCAGAAGTACATGCAATAATCGTTTGAGGAGCAAGGGTACTTTAATTCGTAAACCCAACAAATTCGTCAAAACGTAATATCCACATGGTACTCCTCACATCAAGCTCCCTACTATTATGTTATGCTTCTAACTTTTATTAAGTTTTATATTTATATGATATTTTCAATTTATACCCTTATAGTTTATATATTTACATTTTCTACCCTAATCTTATAATACTTATATTATTTATACTTATAACTATCTATACTTGACACAACTAGTCACTAGACTTCTATATTTTTAGAAAATGACATAATTAACCCCCAGACTCATAAGTTTTCTATATTTACCATTTAGACCTTTAACTTTATAATATTTGCATAACTAGTCCTTTTTAGTTTATAACTTATTTTAGTTTCAATCCTAAAGTTTTAATGCTTTACAAAACTATTCCTTACACTTATAACTTCTAGGAAATGTCAAAAACAGTCCCTAGACTTTATAGCTTCAGGAATTTACAATATATACCCTTATGCATGTAAAGTTTTGCAAAACTAGTCCTAAATGCATGTAAATTATATTTTTATGTAACAACTAAGTTTTCTAGCTTATGTTTAACTAATATTAGGTTATTTAAGTTATCTAAATATGTAAAGGGCTTATAACATGTAATTAGGGTTTTATCTATAATTAGGGTTTTAAAATGTAAACTAGCAAATGATTATGAACAAGGCTCATGCAAGGGTTCCTAAGGGATATAAGGCATCCTAATAATATCCTAAGACTAAACTAAAGCTAATAGAACTAAATGTAAAGCTTACTTGGTTAGTTTAGGGTTTAACAAGGGTTAACTAGGTTTTAGGGTTTTCTCTATGGAAATAGGACTCGACAAGGCCTCAAGGCTCACCTAGCTCGACTCCTATGACTACAAGGGACCTTATACTACTACTACTAGCTATAGAAAAGAGAAGAGGTGTAGTTTGAAGTGGGGAGGGGACGGGGGTATTTATAGGGTTTGTTTATGTAGCAAGCAGGAAAAGAGAAGAAGGAGGTGTCGAATAGGGTGGTGTGGTGTCGAGGAGGGGGGAGGGTGAGTAAGCAGAGCTAGGTGGTGACCAAGAGGAGCTAGGGAGGCCTATAGGCGGTAATAGGGTGGTGTGTGGTGGTGGTGAAGCCGCGGCACAAGGATGTGACAAGTAGGTGCATCACCTACTTGTGTGGTAACTTAGAGGTGCTTGTAAGCTGCTTAGGAAGTTTAGTGGCGGTTTAGGGTGATTAGTGATGGATTATTAGTGGTTTAGTGGTGATTAGTGGTGGTTTAGTGGTGGTTTAGTTAAGTAGGTGACAAGTAGGTGATACGCCTACTTGTGTGGGTGCTTGTAAGGTTTTAGGGTGCTAGCTTAACTAGGGAGAGGTGTTTGGGTGCATGGTTGAGGTGTTTGAGGTACTTATGTTTAGGTTTTGCTAGTTTAGGTTAAATTTAGACCTAGTTTTACTTAGTGAGAGTTTAAGGTTTTACCTAAGGTTTAGTACCTAGGTTAGGTTCCTAAGAGTGTTTAGTGACTAATCCTAACTCCTAAGGGGTTTATACTAAGTGATGGTAACTTATGGGAAAGATTTTGGTAGGTTTGACCTAGTTTTGTAACCTAAATGACCTATTCGTGTTTAGTGGGTGATTAGGGTTTATCCTAGGGTTTTGTGCCTAGATTAGTGTCCTATGAGAGTCTAATAACTAGTCCTAGGTTCTAAGAGGCTTATACTAAATGGTGGTAATCTATGGCGAAGTTTTGGGATAGTTTAGACCTAATTCTAGGAAGTTATGACTTAGTTATGGTTTTGTGCTTAAGGGACTTGTACCTAAGTTCTAAAGGGTTGTACTAATGCCTAATGGTCCTAAGGTATCCTAATGTTCCTAAGGTAACTCACACTTAAGCCTTGGATACTTTCAAACTAGTTAAGTTAAGCATATAAGTTCAAATAAGCACATAGACCTTATTAGGGTGTAATTAAGATTTATCAGGGTTTTGTGATATATTTAATGTGTTAGATTGGTAGATTACTTATTATGGTGTTGTGGTGATCTTATGCTTGACATACCAGGGGTTTATAGGATGTGAGTGTTGAGTTATTTGGCTTGTGTGGGTACGTGAGCAGGTCTAGTGAGTCATGGAAGTAATAAAAGCACATAAAAAGCAAAAATTTACCTATGAAATAACTACTATAGGTATTTGTAATGGGAATGATAGTAATGAGGTTTTGTGGGTTGTTACTGTCTTACCCTCTTAGAAGAAATCTCGTCCCGAAATTTAGATAATCGTAGGAGTAGGGGAAAGAATAAGTCGAGAAAGATAAGAGGAAGAAGAGAGTTATAGATAAGGACTTCTGATACCGAAGAAGAGTGGTATGAAAAGAAAGAAAAGTGTGCACAAAAAGAGTAGGAAATGCTTGCACAGTTGGCAGATACTTAGGCTTATCCATTTATATCTCATTTTACAGATAAAGGCGTCCCAATATTTGTAAACAAGAGTGTATAAATTCATAATCCATTTGATTTATAACTTTCTTATTAAGATTAAGGAGCGACCTAAGTCATTTTAATATGATAGTCATTATAAATCATCCTTAAGTAGTATCGGCGAAAAACGAAGAGAGTTTACCACACTTAAGGAAATGTGGTACGATAACATTTTTAGAGACATGTTCCAACCATGATGAAGACTAGTTCTAGTCATGGTGAAGACAAGTTCTAACTACAGTAGAGGTAAATTCTAGTCACGATAGAGACAAGTTCTAGTCATGATAGAGATAATTTCTAGTCATGATAGAGACAAGTTCTGGTCATGATAGTGACAAGTTCTACAGTCTTCCTGTTAAGAAACTTGCCACATGGTAAATTCCCATGTTATGACTAGAATGACGGGCGTTGAAGATCTCATTTTTGCAACTCTTACAAAGTGAGATTTAATATCATAGTCGAACATAATGAGGATTACAGTTTGATGTAGATATTCTTACAAGTTCTAACTAATAGAAACTTGTGATATGACGAGAAATACAAGTTCTACTTTTAGTACTTTGTAGGATAAGGTAGAGAGAGAATATAGAGAGAAGAAAATAGAGTGTAAAATGACGGAGGGATAAAAAGGAAAGAAATGGAATGAGGGATTGTTGTAGGAAGGAGTGAGGAAGATGAAAGAAGGAACGGGAAGAAATAGGAGGGTATGAAAGAATGGAAGATAATAGAAGGATGGAAGGGTAGGTTTAGGTGAAGTGGAAAAGTATAGGGGTATAAGATTAAACGGTAGAGTGGGAAAAACGGAAGAGTAGGATTTCAATAGGGGAGTGGGGTAAAAGGCGGGAAAATGGGATTTTGAATGTGTTTGCATGAATATTACGATATTTAATCTAAACATCCTCTTCATGTTTTGATGATGACAAAGATGTAAGTTACAACATATAACGTAAAAGCTTAAGTTACTTGTGATTACAATTCATCTATGCATTCATACGTCAACAAGCCTCGACATCTCAACGTCTCGTGTATGCTTTAAGAATCACTTAAGGTATGTACAAACAAATGTCTAATACATTTTATGATCAAACGGATTTTATTTAGACACTACAAATTTTTTAAAATGTTATAAACATCTTATATATTTTGAAAAACACTTTTGGTATATAAAGGAAAATGTTTAATTCATAATAAATATATGAATTCAAATTTTTAGCCAAAAACAGTTAAAATTTCACTAGATAAATGATGAGGCGAAAAATGATCCGTTTTTAAGGGGTCATTTAAGCCCGGAATTGAATTTATTTGATCAAATACTGCCCTAAATCATTCCTTTTGTGATTTTAGGTACTTTGGGAGTGAAATCTGGAAAAGGAAGCAATTCGGACGTTTTTGGAGCATAAAAGTGAAGAAAACGCCAAAGACTTAATTTTCCATGCTAAGAACAGTGTGTGACGGCGTCAAGAGGAAGAAGTTGACGGCGTCAAGAGTAAAGATCATGATGGCCCAGCACAGAAATGAAGGCGTCACAAAGAAGAGCGTCAAGAGTTAAACGTGTGATGGCCTAGAAAAGTGGACTACATGACGGCGTCAGATATAGATCAAGGCAGTCCGAGGATTATTTTGGCGGCGAGATGACGGCGTCACAAGTTTGTTCTTGACGCCGTCAGACTCTATTATCTATATATAGTTTTCTAATTTTCATTCATTAAGAGGAACAAGTTTGGAGAAACCCTAAGGCCGAACCATATACGTATTTTACTGCTTTTTCAAGGGTTTTCAACCCTTGAAGGCTTACATGTGCTATTGAGATAAGTATTCTTTTAATTCAATCAATATGTTTATGTGTTGGTTGTCTATATCTTGTGCTTGTCTTGATTCCACCATGTTAGGCTATATTTATCATGTGTTTGCTTAGATCTAATGAAACCTAGATGTTGATTATGTGTTGATTACTTGTTTATGGTTGTATTGGATGAATGATTTCAATGTTAGGCTTAAGAAAACTGGCAGATCTCCAAATGGTAACATGCTTGAACGTCTTAGGAAACATGAACCGATGTGTACTAGGTTTTATTGGTTGTATTTAATGCATGAGTAAATTATAATGATCCCATGTTAAGAGCTTCTTGCAGGCTCGACATAGGAGTGAAGTAGGCACTCATAGGATTGGGGAAGTAAGTACGCCACCCCATGAATGGTATTAAGGAATACAATCCGTCATCCACGCAACTATAACAAGTAATTAACGTGTAAAAGATATCTGGGGAGTAATGAAATCTAAGTAAACACATTTCTCCACTTATTGATCACAACCTTAGTATAATTAGTTTATTTTCATTTTTAGTATTTTATTTTGATTACATCTTAGTATTGGGTTAGTTGACTAGCAACTAATTCCGCCCAAATCCTTCAAACCCGAGATTTTAATTTGCTTTCTTAAAAATATAAAAATACAAAAAGAATCATCCCTCATCTCTAGAACTAGTATTTAGGTTTTCTAATCCTAGCGACACTATTCCTAGCTGAACGATCAATCCCCCGGTACTTGTCACTATACTATACTACAATGATCAGGTACACTGCCTGGTGGGGGTTGTAAGCCTCTCGAGATCCCGCGAGAGGTAAAGCCTGGTGCGATTCCCACATATCAAGTTTTTGGCGCCGCAGCCCGGGGAATAGTTATTGTCTAGGTTAGAATCTCTTTTTATTAGGTCTACTTGCTAGATTCCTTTCTAGTAAGATTTTATTTTTATTTTTAGGTTCTCTCTAGTCTATCTTATTTCTTTGTGTTTGTGTTCGTAACTTTTCACCACCCGACATCATGGACGATGGGAACATCTTTGAACCCGTCATCCCACCACAACAAAACCCACCGCAAGAACCTCTTAGGCCCCGAACCTTAGGAGAGTATTCCCGACCTAGCCACCAAGGCTATCGAAACACCATTGAGCTCACCGGAGCCAATGTGACCCCCTTGCGATCCGACACCAACCGGTTGGTGCAAAGCGGATGTGCATTCCATGGAATTTGTTCCGAAGATCCAAATCAACATCTTAAGGACTTCCTTAAAATCGTAGATTCCATAGACCTAGGTGTTGAAACTAGAGAGACAAACCGATTATGCCTATTCCAATTCTCTCTACGGGATCAAGCTAGTCAATGGCTTGAGCGTTTACCCGCGGGATCCATCACCACATGGGATGATCTCACCACTCGTTTCCTTGCTCAATTTTTCCCACCGGGGAGAACTACTAAGCTTAGAAATGACATCTTGATTTTCTAACAACGTCAAAATGAATCTCTTTATGAAGCATGGACTCGTTTCAAGGACTTACTCCAAAAGTCCCTCATCATGGCATAGATCTTTGGCTTCAAGTCCAAATCTTTTATGACCATATCGATCTCTCCACGAGGCGAGCCATTGATCAATCGGCCGGTGGTAAGCTACATGATCTAAGTGCGGAACAATCATGGGAACTCATAGAAGATCTTGCTCTCTATGACAACGAAAGTTAGAATGATCCCCGTGATTTGAACAAAACGGTCAAGGCAATATCTTTGCCTTCGAATAACTCTAGCACTCCCGACTGTAGGATCATGGAACTTGAGGACCAAGTCAAGTTTCTCATGAAATCCTACGAAGCTCCTAAGCCTTCAAGCCAACTGAACAAAATCACTTCTTCATGCGAATTATGTAGTGGTCCCCATGACACTCGCGATTGTGTGGAACTCCCTGGAACAGCTTTGTGGACTACGCTTCCTCGCGTACCGACAAAGCGGAGGATAAGTGGTACACTTTCAAACCCGAGCCAATCCCTTACGGTGATTCATACAACTACTCTTGGAAAAATCACCCAAACCTTAGGTGGAAACAAAATCAAGCCAATTCTTCCAATCCGCCTAATCATTATCAACCAAACGGTCCACCCTCCAACCGTACTTTCAACAACAATCCTTCTAACAACTATGGTAGTACCAACAATCTTGAAGGATTGATGTCCAAGTTCATGGAATCTCAAGAAGCTCGCATATCTAAGTTTGAAGCCGATTTCAAACAAAAGCAAAGCGAGATGACCACCAAAATTGACGCATTGTTGAAAGTTCTCAATGACTGAGAAATGGGAGCACTCCCAAGCGACACAGTTAAGAATCCGAAACTAAACGTTAATTCCATATCATCAGTTTTGTCACCCACTTCGTGTCCACAATACTACTCGGTTAAAACAACGAGCACGTGTTTCAAACAAAACCAAACTCTTCAAAAGGACCAATCAAATAAAACACCCGATATAAAACCGGTCAAAAGTATAGTTGAAACACCTCCTACGCAAGACCTTGACGATGAATTCAAGGAACTTCACCTTGAACGCCCCGTCATTGATGTCTTAGCCCGTGCTCCTTACTATAGTGCCCTCCTAGAAAAATATGAGAAGTTTAAACTAGGTAAAAATGGGACCGCCTTCGTTCAAAACAAGTTGCCTAAAAAGCTTGATGATCCGGGTATATTTGTTTTGCCTTGTAAGATAGGAAGATCCGAAGCTTTCGACACACTAGCCGATTTAGGGTCAAGCCTTAACTTGATTCCCTTATCCCTATTCACCACTCTTAAGCTAGGGAAGTTAGAGGAAACAGAGGTATTGATAGGTTTAGCGGATGGAAGTATTGCCCACCCGGTTGGAATGATTAAGGATGTAGTCGTTCACGTAGGAAAGTTAACTATCTTAGCGGATTTTCACGTCCTAGACATGGTTAGTGACACTACATGCCCATTGTTGGTAGGAAGAGGATTTTTAGCAACTGCTAGTGCCATGATAGATTGCAAGGAGTCTAAGATAGCGGTAGGTGAGGGCGACATTTGGTCGGTATACGATGTTAAGAAGCACAGTATTGATTGTGATGATGAACCGACACCACATTGGGTTGAGATGAATAGGAGACCATCTAGATATGGACCTTGGATAGAAAGGAACTTTATAGGTCCTCAACGCCCATTCTATCTAGAAAAGGATTTCATCGAAAAGACACATTCGGTGGAACAACTCATAGCTATGGATGAAGAGCTAGATCCTTTTGAGGACCCCTTAGTCTTTAGGAAGATGATTGAGTTCTTGAGCGTAATGCCTATTAATATAGAGATGAATAAGTGGAAAAGAGAGGGAGACAAGTGTAAATGGAGGTGGGACAAGCCACCTAAAGAAGAGGACGGATCATGGCATATGATGATGACTTTGTATGATCCGGATGGAGAAAAGTTTGAAAGGTCATACCATACTAAGAAAACCGATAGGAAGTTGAAACCTAAGTTTGATCCCAAAGATTCCTCAATGAGGAACTGACCCATATCACGTAGTAACCCATGACCTTGAGTCTAGCTACAAGACTCGTAAATAAAGAAAAGCGCTTCTTGGGAGGCAACCCATGATTTTGTGTGATTTTTATTTTGATTGTTTGTTATTTGCTTCCGTATGCATGCTTTATTTTTATTGTTGGTAGATCATGTTTCTAAACTAAAAAGTGGAAATACTTTACTTTGTTGTTTTGGCCTAGTCTTAACTTCACCAAAAGGTATTTTTGCAAAAGATAAGTGTAAGGGGAAACCCCAAATATGTTTTTAAGAAACAAACCGATCATGATTCTACACAATATTAAGTGAACATGTGTATTCTTATTTGTTAGAGTCAAATGCTTGTATCGAGTCATAATGAAGTTTTGCAGGATTTTCCAGGAAGTAGGACCAAGTTTTTCCAGAAATTTTTCGGAAACTTAACATAAGAATTTCTGCAGGTCACTTCTGACGGCGTCATGAGCTTGCTCTTGACGGCGTCACGGGTAAAAAAATCTGGAATTTTTACCGGTTTTGTTTTTCTAACGGATTAATGCTTTTGCTGAATTATTAAGTTTTATAATCTCCAGGAAATCTGCAAACTTCATTCCACAAGCATTATATCTTATTTTGTTTTCTAGGATTTAGTAACTTATGTAGATTGCCGCCGATTTTATGCGAGGTTGCCTTGTCTGTTTTCTCAGGATTTACAGGTTATGTATGACAAGAAGATGATTTATTTTTCTAGATGGGAAGCTTTGATTGTTCATTTTCTTGGAGGAAGATTTAACCTGGCCACCCTATTATCCATACCGAGCGAATCAAGGGAGTATTTGATTTCATTTGTTTGACTTATTTCACTTTTACATTCTTTACTTGAACATTGGGGACAATGTTCATCTTAAGTGTAAGGGGAGGGTAAAATGATGATACCTTACGGATACACTTTCGCTTGAGTTTGTTTGTTTGATGGTAGATGTGTAATAAAACTATGAGAAATACTTGTTAGTGCAATTTTAGCGCCAAATTTAAATTTTTTTACAACATTTAGGAGTGAAACTTTAGCCATAGCAAGTGTCTCATGGATAGGAGATTGTATGACTAGCACAAAACCGTACTATTCAGAAAAATTTTCCACCCAAATATGTGAGGTTCGCTTTTAGATTTGATAGGAAAAGCATTTACTATTAGTGCTTATGAGTGTACCGGTAGCATTTAGATTCTAGAACTTGCGTTAGTGATGCATCCCGAGACCGCTAGTGAGACTACATTCGTGTAGTAGGATTTACTACATGATAAGAGGCATTAGGATCACCCTTGTGTTAAACCCGTATCATAATTACTTGACCATTTAAGTCATATTACTTGGCTAGTTAAGTCAACTAATTTTTCCCACACCTTAGCGTTGTACTCATTTTTAGTACATGAAACCCCTAGTACACCCCTCCGAGCCTATCTTTTCATTTCTAACTTTAAGCATTTTACTTAAAGGAAGAATTTGTTACACCCCACTTAAATATACACCTAAATCGCCTTAGCTTTCCTTGTATGCGTTCATTTTTAGTGCATTGTTGTTATTTGTTAAACCCTGAGTTAACTATCTAATTGATTACATGGTTGCTAAGTCGAGTCATATCCTTGTACATATTGTTTTGGGACGATTGGGACTCATGGGTAAAGTACTTATTTATGGAGTAATGGGGAAGAACATCATATTATTACCCCCATATATAGGTTAATCTTAAAAGTACTCCAAGTGATTTGATTTTCTTAATTCGAGTCATTAGATTAGTTTATTGTGAAGTATGTAAAATTTAAGTGTAAGGGGAATTTTCATTCCCTATGATGTATTATTTTGGATGGTAGGGTAAGAGTGTATGCAAAAAAAAAAAAAAAAAAAAAAAAAAAAAAAAAAAGAGAAAAAACATACGGACTACCATCCCGTTTCATTCTATGTTTATTTTATGTTTTTGTTATTTTTCATTTATTAGTTTAAGTCGAGTCTAGTCTTGGCTTAGCAACGCCAAATTGTACATGTAATTAACCAAGATTGTTAACTCGCCACCAGTAAAGACTCCCTATATCCAACAAAACCGTGTAATTCATATCCCTACACCTAACGTTACAACCCTTTAAAAGACCTCTTTGATAGTTTATCCTAGGTGCTTATGCCATGTGGTGGAGGTTTGATCCTTTCCCAAGCCTATGGTAATCTATTTTTCTATGACAGGTAGTGAGAGATATCTTCCGTTTCCATATTGTAATTTATACTTTATTACACCCGAGAGATGCGAGTATCTAAACACTATTTGTGATGTGCTAGTGTATGACCTCCGTGCTTGTCTTTGGTCTTTAGTGGAACGATTATTTGTTCTAATTACTTTTATATTAGTGTTAAATGACCCTTAACTTGTATTTTGATTAGAATAAAAGCGCATTTGCTTGAGGACAAGCAAATCTCAAGTGTAAGGGTATATGATGAGGCGAAAAATGATCCGTTTTTAGGGGGTCATTTAAGCCCGGAATTGAATTTATTTGATCAAATATTGCCCTAAATCGCTCCTTTTGTGATTTTAGGTACTTTGGGAGTGAAATCTGGAAAAGGAAGCAATTCAGATGTTTTTGGAGCATAAAAGTGAAGAAAACGCCAAAGACTTAATTTTCCATGCTGAGAACAGTGTGTGACGGCGTCAAGAGGAAGAAGTTGACGGCGTCAAGAGTAAAGATCATGATGGCCCAGTACAGAAAGTTTAATTTTCCATGTATCCCCCTCACAGGGTTTGTAAAGAATTTAGAGTTAAAGGTTTAAAAAGAGTATGAGGCTATGAAAACTCACCTGGGCTTAGAGAAATCTAAGTGATGAAAAAAGTGACTCGGGAACTAGACTGCCTTACTCACGTATCCTAGTGTGTTATAGGTTTGGATGTATGTCAAGCTTAGTTATATTGTTTAAGTTTCTTAAGTTATTGTTCTTAGGTTCATTAATGTTTTAGATAACATCGATCGGGCCATCACAATCCAGAACTATATGACTCCTCACATGAAGCACCCTACTATTGTATTATGTTATCAACATAATACCGTTCGGGCCATCATAATTGAGAAGTTAATACCCCTCACGTGAAGCTCCCTACTATTGAGCTATATTGTTAATAAGCTAAGTTATAATCATAACACCGTTCGGGCCATCATAATCCAGAAGTACATGCAATAATCGTTTGAGGAGCCAGGGCACTTTAATTCGTAAACCCAACAAACTCGTCAAAATGAAATATCCACATGGTACTCCTCACATAAAGCTCCCTACTATTATGTTATGCTTCTAACTTTTATTAAGTTTTATATTTATATGATATTTTCACTTTATACTCTTATAGTTTATATATTTACATTTTCTACCTTAATCTTATAATACTTATATTATTTATACTTATAACTATCTATACTTGACACAACTAGTCCCTAGACTTCTATATTTTTAGAAAATGACATAATTAACCCTTAGACTCATAAGTTTTCTATATTTACCATTTAGATCTCTAACTTTATAATATTTGCATAACTGGTCCTTTTTAGTGTATAACTTATTTTAGTTTCTATCCTAAGGTTTTAATACTTTGCAAAACTAGTTCTTACACTTATAAATTCTAGGAAATGTCAAAAAAAGTCACTAGACTTTATAGTTTCAGGAATTTATTATATATACCCTTATGCATGTAAAGTTTTGCAAAACTAGTCCTAAATGCGTGTAAACTATATTTTTATGTAACAACTTAGTTTTATAGCTTATGTTTAACTAATATTAGCTTATTTAAGTTATCTAAACTAGCTTAGGGCTTATGTAAAGGGCTTATAACATGTAATTAGGGTTTTATCTATAATTAGGGTTTTAAAATGTAAACTAGCAAATGATTATGAACAAGGTTCATGCAAGGGTTCCTAAGGGATATAGGGCATCCTAATACTATCCTAAGACTAAACTAAAACTAATAGAACTAAATCTAAAGCTTATTTGGCTAGTTTAGGGTTTAACGAGGGTTAACTAGGTTTTAGGGTTTTCTTGATGGAAATGGGACTCGACAAAGCCTCAAGGCTCCCCTAGCTCGACTCCTATGACTACAAGGCCTTATACTACTACTAGCTACAGAAACTTTGAGGTAAAAAGAAGAGAAGGGGTTTGGTTTGAAGTGGGGTGGGGACGGGGGTATTTATAGGGTTTGTTTGTGTAGCGAGCAAGAAAAGAGAAGAAGGAGGTATCGAATGGGGTAGTCTGGTGTCTAGGAGGGGGGAGGGTATGTAAGCAGAGCTAGGTGGTGACTAAGAGGAGCTAGGGAGGCCTATAGGCGATTGTAGGGTGGTGTGTGGTGGTGGTGAAGCCATGGCACAAGGAGGTGCCAAGTAGGTGCATCACCTACTTGTGTGCTAGCTTAGAGGTGCTTTTAAGATGCTTAGGTGGTTTAGTGGTGGTTTAGGGTGATTAGTGGTGAATTAGTGGTGGTTTAGTGGTGATTAGTGGTGGTTTAGTGATGGTTTAGTTAAGTAGGTGACAAGTAAGTGATGCACCTACTTTTTTGGGTGATTGTAAGGTGTTAGGGTGCTATCTTAACTAGGGAGAGGTGTTAGGGTGCTTGGTTGAGGTGTTTGACGTGCTTATATTTAGGTTTTACTAGTTTAGGTTAAGTTTAGGCCTAGTTTTACTTAGTGAGAGTTTAAGGTTTTACCTAAGGTTTAGTGCCTAGGTTAGGTTCCTAAGAGTGTTTAGTGACTAATGCTAAGTCCTAAGGGGTTTATAGTAAGTGATGGTAACTTATGGGAAAGATTTGGGAAGGTTTGACCTAGTTTTGTAACCTAAATGACCTATTTGTGTTTAGTGGGTGATTAGGGTTTATCCTAGGGTTTTGTGCCTATACTAGTGTCCTATGAGTGTCTAATAACTATTCCTAGGTTCTAAGAGGCTTATACTAAGTGGTGGTAATCTATGGTGAAGTTCTGGGATAGTTTAGAACTAATTCTAGGAAGTTATGACTTAGTTATGGTTTTGTGCTTAAGGGACTTGTACCTAAGTTCTTAAGGGTTGTACTAATGCCTAATGGTCCTAAGGTATCCTAATGTTCCTAAGGTAACTCATACTTAAGCCTTGGACACTTTCAAACTAGTTAAGTTAAGCATATAGGTTCAAATAAGCACATAGACCTAATTAGGGTGTGATTAAAGTTTATTAGGGTTTTGTCATATATTTAATGTGTTAGATTGGTAGATTACTTATTATGGTGTTGTGGTGATCTTATGCTTTACATACCAAGGGTTTATAGGATGTGAGTATTGAGTTATTTGGCTTGTGTGGGTACGTGAGCAGGTCTAGTGAGTCATGCAAGTAATAAATGCACATAAAAAGCAAAAATTTACCTGTGAAATACCTACTATAGGTATTTGTAATGGGAATGATAGTAATGAGGTTTTGTGGGTTGTTACAGTATATATCTTAAATCAGACCACATTTTCTCCCTAACTTTTCTAACCTATTTAAATCCCTTGGGATCACAAATCTCAAATGGTTTAAAATTTTGATCGGGGGAGAAAATGCGATTTAAACATGAAATCTAATAAAGAATGTGATTGTTTGGTTTTTTAATGTATGCTCTCCTGTATGTGCAAAACTCTTTTCTATGTCGATGCACATTAAGGGGGAGCAAATGGTTTGTGACGACTAAAATGATGTGGCATCTTATTTGAGCGCGACTCAGACTTCAAAAATGAATTGACGAAACAATAACTGCCAGTAATCGAAACGACTTGTCCTGGTCGGGTAATAACTTCAAGCTGGTCTAACCAGTGATTTAAGCGTGTCTTGAAGAGGACTTGTCTGAGTAGAGTGTACCGTTTTGAGAAACTTTCAGTAATCTTGACCAAGGCGGGTAATAACTTCAAGCTAGTTTAACTGGTGATGTAAGCGTGTCTCAAATCGGTCATGTTCACCAAAGGTGGATCAATTCAAAAGTGCAAACTCTACCCATTATGTGCAAATCTAAATTAAAACTTCTGTGCACATGTTAAGGGGGAACATTTGAAAAATATAAAACTCTCAAAGTGTTAACAAAATGTCTTTCTTAATCATAAACACTTTGAGAGATTTTTCAATGACTTGGTTGACGACAACATAGGATAGTCATGGAGTTATAAGATGGCTAAGGTTAGGAAAACCGTCCTTTGATCCACCAGAGCCAGATGGATCTACCCAAGGACAATACCGAATAGTTAGTATTAGAAAGTCCTTAGGTATGATTATGAAAAAAGGGGTAATATTAGAAAGGAGAAAGAAGGGGTTGAAGAATTAAAAAGAAAAGTAATGAGAAAGGGTGAAGAGAAATAGCCCTCCAAATTATTCAACTTTAGGGCATAAACCGGGTTCAATTCATATGCTATTGGTGGTTTCTAAGGTGACACCGGTATTGAAGACAAGACGTCATGGACCCAGTGACGCACTGTACTAAACCTTCTAGCCACTCAAGTTCTCTTAAAAGGACTTGTTTCATTCTCACTAGGAACCCTGCACAATCTATCGACCACTCTTTACGAGCCATGTTGATATTGAAACAGGAGACACCGCTCCAGTCTCCGACTACCAAAAATTGCACTTATCGAGTCTAGAGCCACGAGATACATCAAAAGATCTCATAGGAACACATGTTACTTCTACACTGGTTGTTCAACATTAAGGACATTAGTTGTAAACTTATGAGTCCTTCGCAGGTCTTAGCAATCTGCCAGAACATTTATGAGGGAATTTACAAATGTAATACTCATTGATTGAATGGAAACTCCTGCCATGGTCAACATCAAACAGCCCTGAAAGCATGTCACTTAGGTAATTCCTTG
Source organism: Artemisia argyi (assembly GCA_030686995.1). NCBI lineage: Eukaryota > Viridiplantae > Streptophyta > Magnoliopsida > Asterales > Asteraceae > Artemisia > Artemisia argyi. Next base: position 34,842,286 of record CM060697.1, read on the forward strand.
TGGATTACGCTTAGTGGTCGCGGCGGTTACAAACGGTCTACAGCCCCGGTAAACTCCAGCGACTCACCCGAAATGTTGATGTACTTTAGTAGATCTTGTCATGCCCTCTCGGGTGTGCGGTTCTAGAACGACCTTGGAAAGGGTTGGAGAAAGTCTTTACACTATGCTGTTTACGATCTTGAAGTCCGAACCTATAAGTACCTGATGATTTATTGCTAACTGTTTACTTGCAGAAATAAATGGCGGTTGTTGAATGCTGAAGAGATGCTAATCCATCACCTCCTGCTCACACTTAACCATCTTAATCAAAGAAATCATGATAATTGAGAGGCCTTCTATGAATGCTTTTGCTACTCTGATGTTGATAATCATGATTCAAGAAAAGTGTGAGCATGCCGATTCAATGATCACAACTTCACATGAAGACGATAATGCAAAAGATGACTTGAAGATGAATATTGGATGATGATCTCAGTGAATCCTTAAAGATCATCCAAGACCAATAACCAGTCATCAGAAGTTCACTGCTTGAAGAACAAAGGTCAATGGGTTTGAAGAATCAGAAACTACTTGCTCGGATATCTATTCATGAAAGAAGATGCCAACATTCAAATCATATTTTCTGGGGTGACCTCCCTTAGGGAGAGGTTGTTAGGAATATAAATATTCTCATGAAAGACTCGGTCACCCCGAGTATAGTTTGACAATACGTGGCTCGTAGTATTAGTTATATTTAGTTAGGACGTAGTTAGTTAAGATAGACTTTATGGAGTTGGGTCGGGTCTTTACCCACTGTCAGCTCACTTCACAGCCCGTGTAGGGGCAACTTAGTTATAACTATAAATACCCCTTCCCAAGTGTGGGAAAGGTTGGAACTTCTTCTCATTTGAATCATACAACTTCACTTTCTCTCTCTAAGTTCTCAACTCACTTTCTATCTATAAATTCTTCTGTATAAATCGATCTAAACACAAGAACCAACCTTGTTTTGATTATAAGTATGCTACATTATGCAAGTCCATAAATGTGCTTTAAAAGTCAAACATAAACCTTTGGTTGGTCCTGGGTTGAAGATTCATTTATCATTATTTAGGTTGGTCACGGTCTATTTTGTTCTGTAAGAATAGGTGGAGTAGAAGCAATAACACTTTAGGTGATTTGTATAAATACCCATGAATGTGTATATTTACCTCGTTTAATGTTGAGGGGACATTGTTTGCAACCACAATATACTTCTTTCATTCTTATATAACATGATTTGCATACCATTAACTACATACCCACTACATTCTAGTCACTCACTCACACACTTAAGAACATAATAATGGTGCTATGCGGTTGTGGTAACGTTGCGATCATCAAAACTTCCTGGACAGATAGAAATCCAGGAAGAAGGTTCTTCTACTCCCCCAAATCGGTAAGACTCGTTATACTGAATTTTTGTGAGTTATTTACATTAAATACGACTCACTGTGTTGTTTGTGGAAAACTAGAAGGGGGGGGGGGGGGTTGAATAGTTTTACGTCGTTTTTCATTTTATAAAAACTTTGTTAACAAAATCTTCAATTCTAGTATTATGTGAACCCCGAGCTCTAATTTGCCATTGGCCCATGTTCAATCTACAGTTAATTGAGGTGATTTCGACACTATAGAACTTGGAAGCAAGGGTTCGGTAGTATAGGTGAGTATGTGTGTTAAGTGGTAAAAATGAGAAAAGTAAAACATTGTTGCAAAATATGTCCCTAAAAACAAAGGTAGGTGTGTTAGTGGAGCCGTCAGATGGATTTAATGGCGAGAAATGTGAAATGACAAAAATTCCCTCACATGCAACGCACGTGAGAACTAAGTAATGAGATTTTCTAACGAGTGTTAGTCCAAAAAAATAAATTGCAACTACAGTAATGATGAAAGGACATAACTCGCAAAAACCCGAAAGGTAAGAGACATTCTTTGCAGATTTTTTCGTTTGAGGATAACTTTTGCAATTTTTGCAAATGTTAGACATTTTTTGCAGTTTACTCAAGTTCTTTTATCCAACAGACTATTAAGTTTTTTAAAGAAATGGGACAAAAATGTTGTGTTGTATAGAACATTAGAACCATACGAGCTTTGTCAAATGTCATTGTTGCAATTTGCAAATTATATTGTTCCTTAGTAATTGAAAGTAACACATATTTTTTACAGAGAGAACAATAAAGCTACTTTTAAGAATTCACTCTTTTAGAAATCGATAAAGCAATAGATAGTCAGTCATTGCTGATTTATTTTTTCACACATTTAGATGGTGACATTAACTTTATTTATTTTTTAGCTATGGGCCTATGGTGACATCATAAATGTTATAACTTACAATTATGACATGTAAACCTCACCATAAAGCAACATTTATAGACCAACTTTATGAACTTTGTTGAAGGCTGATTTTTATGGTCTATCTCACACGACAGCTATGGAGTTTGATGAAAGTCATGAAACTGTAATGCCAAAAATCGAAAGTCAAATGTGCGATCATAATCATAACGAGAAAACGTGTGACAAATATATGTTTGATTATACATTCAATGTCTTAAATACTTGTTTATCTTAAAATTAAGATTGAAAACACTTGTACTGTTACATGTTATTTTTTGTGTATCAAATTTATTGTCTTGTTATAATTCTAGATTGTTTCAAAGACTAATTGTTTGATGAGGTTTGCTACACCCACTTACACTTTACAAAAATTTTTCCACACGCTGACGTGGCGGAGTGTTGATTGGTTGGTTTTCTGTGGCCCACAGAAAACCAACCAATCAACACTCCGCCACGTCAGCGTGTGGAAAAATTTTTGTAAAGTGTAGGTGGATCTAGTATTTTTCTTGTTTGATACCAAAAAAATGTTTTTGTAACAAGTGTGTTAATACAAACTAGAAGGGTACCCGCGCAATGCGGCGGCGGGTACCCAATGACTATTTTTATGGCGAACAAATATTTTTCATGTGACTTTTTAAGCACAGTAAGCCGACCAACATTTTCTTTTCAACTTTTTTTTTTTTTTCTTTTTTTTTTTTTTTTTTTTTTTTTTTTTTAGCAATTACATAATAATTCAAATACATTTTAAACATTACAAATAATTCAAATAAAATGACTAAACTACTAATCCATCATCACATTTATCATAACTTTCAGGGAAAAAACTACCAACCCATGTATATTTGGATAAGCCCATTAATGGTCCAGATTTTCGGATAGTCCAACTACTAATCCATCAACACATTTACTACATGATGATGATGGATATTAAATGGGCCGTTACAACACACAAGTAAATGGGTTTTATGAATATTAAAGTTGACACAATTTAGATATTTAATTTACATTTGAAGGTTGGCTTGTTAATCTCAATTTCCTAATAAAGAGATGTTTTTGGTCTTAAAAATTTTAAGACATCTAAATATATATGTCCTAAATACATTATAAAGTAGTATAGATAATGTCAAAAACGTCATTTGCATTCTCCAATTTTTACATGTTTTGATAATCACAAATTATAAATAAATGTTACGTAAAATTAAGATTAACAAGTTTATAATCAAGAAAACTCGTTTCGACCACAATATCACTTAAGGTATGAACAAACAATCTACCAACTTAGTTAAATGATCAAGGAATTTATTTTTCACTAAACCTCGCATTTTTATGTGACAAAACATGTTTTACAAAAGTATTTTTGTAATTTTAAAGAAATGTTTTATTAAAAAAATAAATTTGAATTTTAAATTCTTCAACAACTAGTTTTCCCGCCTAAAACCATATAAGTTTTTCACATGGTAAACTTTCACTACATCATGATAAATGGGAGCGTCTGTCGAGACAGTCCCGTAAATAGGGCGATGGTCCCTTATATATAGAGGATCGTCCAACTTTAAGGGACCATACCCCGCTCCTCCTGGTGCCTATAAATATTGAATTGTTTTATACAAAAAAATTACCTCTTGAGCACTAAAACTTTCTGTCTTCCAAATTCATTCTAAATACTCTTCTTTGATCACATTAACAGGTTGTAAGTTATTTACATGTGATCACATCCATCCCTCCTCCAAGTGCAAGAGAAGAACGCTCATATTCGTCAAGAAACGAAGGGTTGAAAAATAGTCCTTCACCTCATAAATTGTTGTTACGGATCTCTCCTTAACCTCCATTCTTTGTATCTTAACTCTTGTGTGTAATCCGACTTGAGTGCAAGCTCGGAATTGTGTGTTGTGTTGATTCGGACTAGGTGATTTGTTCGAGTTGTGTAGTCACGTGAGTTTTGTGAAGATTGGTTCTAGCTAGGATTAGGATTTGACATTCCGCTTAGTGTCGCTAAACTTGGTGTACGGTTTGTTCTGCCATAACGGAGCGTGTTGATATAGTGTTTGTGAAACTCTCGAGTGTGAGACTCGAGGAGTAGAGTAGGGCCAAGAGTGAGCTTCATAGCCAAACCACTATAAATCTCTGTGTCTTGGTTTGATCGTTTCTTTCCTTACCGTTACTTACTTGCTTATAATTGTGTTCATAAATTGTTGTATTGTTATCACATAAGATTCGAATCGAAAAGTATTTCAAAACAAACTTGAAAATGATTTTTTAAAAAGTAATTAAAACGGTGAAACTATTCAACCTCCCCCTTCTAGTTTCTACAAAGTGCTTAGATGTATTAATTTAACCTAAACACTATTGTTAAATTAAAGAAAACTACACCCAATACAAATAAACTAAACTTACAAATTAATTTTATTAAATAACATTTTTAGGTTAACAAACCTAAAGGTTCTATATTACCCATTTATAAAATAGCGAAACAAACGACAACCTTTAAGGTTAAAAGGCTGCGTTTTGGTCTTTAAAAAATGACGCCGCTTAGGCTTTCGTTTGGTCGGTGTAAGACTTGAACCGGACGAAACAACGTCGTTTAGTAGTCAAACGTTGTTGTAAAAATACCGTTCTTCCTTTAAAAGTGCGTTTAAGTAGAACAAGTTTGATTTGTGGTTTCCTTTATCCATTTTCTTAAATTAAAAACCAGATACGTTTGCCGGAAAAACGTTACACACATAGAGAAAAAAAATCGATACAGACAAAGACTATTACATCTGGAGCAAGAACATTAAAATGAAAATCATTTGTTGCATGTAAGTGATAGTTTTTTATTTATTTACTTGATTGGTCGCTGATGTTTTTGAAAATTAGGGTTTTTTAATTTAGGAGTTTTAAGTTCAAATTGTTTTAGGGTTTTGGTCAAAATGATGAGTAAAACACCTGATTATGCCTGACATACCATGGTTTATTTTTAATGTTGATTCATAAGCTAAAGTTATTGCATGTTGTAATTTTTCACGGGTTTTTTATGTAGCCTTTTAAAGTTAAAATTGTTTTAGGGGTTTTGGTTGGATTGATGAGTAAAACACATGTTTATGCCTAGTGTATCATAATGCCTATCCAAAAGTGTAGATAGAGGTGTTAGGGTTTGTATTCCCTATTGATTCTTAAGCTAAGGTTGTTGCATGTTGTAATTTTCAAGGTTTTGTGGATATAATTTGGATGCAGTTGTTGCATGTTCTAAATCTTGCTGAAAAAACAGAAATTGCAAGTTGCAGGGCGTATAGTGAAAGATAACTTAATTCCCGTAAAAATACACAGATAAGCAGTCTTAGTAAGCAATCATGATCAACCCTATATAAATATTTGGGGTCAGTTTAGAAGTCGTTGCAATAGGGTGCTCTCTGGCATTATTAGATGTATGTGTTAATACACATATCGCCTAAAACCGTTATTTATGTTTTAAGATCTTTGCTAAGTTTTGTTAACGACAAAGTATAAACTTTAATTCTTAGCAAATCATGAATATAGTTGAAGTCTTTCATAACTAGAACTTTATTTCATTTAAACATTACATTTGCTACATTTTACATATAACATAACATTTTCATATTTCTATAAATAGAAAATGTTGTATAACATCATGGCATATATCATGAGCATTTATGGAAAGATTTCTAAATCTAGAAGTTGACTTTTCATAAGATTTCTTACACACTTGGAAAGATTCTTACTCAATCTATATTGTAGTTGACTTAAAGGATCTTGATTAGACATTGCATAGATATGGAAAGATTTCTAGAGTTTTGACTGACAGGACTGGCGGAAACCTATGGTTACAAGGGTGGAACCCTTGTTTTGGTTCCGCCGGGTCTGTCAGCCTGCTGTCTTGTTTGGCTACAAATACCAAGCCACACTCAAGAATTATCTCATAACTTCTCATTATATTTTACACATACATTCTCAATACATTCATCTAACTTACTAACATTTCATTTGTGTGAGATCTTTTGTAGCAAAAAAGATCACAAAGTTCACACCAAAAGTTACAAGTCTCAACACAATGTTGCAAGTCTTGATAGCTTAGCATTGTGTAAACTCGTGAAGTTTATACATCATTTCATTGTATAATTTCAGTAGTGATCGGTTAGTATTTTAGGCCTTAAAATACATAGTGTGACGGGAGTGGTTGTACCCTTGTAAAAGAACTCGACATCTAGCTTTGTGTCGGAAATCTTGTGTAAGCGACGTGTAAGGTTTTCTCCGCCAGTGAAAGGAGCTTGTTGACTAGTGATTGAAACTCTCGAGTTGGATACTCGGGGCGTGGAGTAGGGCAAGGAAAAGGAGTCCTTGTAGCCAAACTACGATAAACAATCGTGTTGTGGTTTGATGGTTTCTTACTTTATACTTGCATATTACTTATCAATAATTAGTTTCAATTGTTGATTACACGTAAAGTTTTCAAAGTTAAATAAGTTAAAAACCGATAAAATATTCAACCCCCCTTCTAGATTGCACAATTGGCATCAAGAGCTACATTACTTCAGCTTTTAAAATATATTGTGTTTTAAAACTTGAAACGATCCATGGATTTTGAAAATTATAAAGAAGGGCAATCTATGCAAAGACTACCACTTTTTGAAGCAAACGGTTTTATATATTGGAAAAACCGCTTTGAAACTTACGTGAAATCTAAAGATATAGACTTATGGTATATAATCATTGATGGTGATAATATAGCCACTTTTAAGGATACTTCAAGTAGCAAAGATGAGGATAGCTCACTTACTAAACATAATGAAGATCAAAAGAAACTAATTGACAAAAATAATGAAGCTAAAATGATGCTTAAAATGCTTTACCAAAGAAAGAATATGAAAGAATTTTTATGTGCAAAACTGCTAAAGAAATTTGGCAATCTTTAATAGTCACTCATCAAGGAAACTCACAAGTAAAGGATAACAAAATTGATCTTCTTATTCAACAATATGAACAATTTTCTATTCCCGAAGATGAGATTATTGATTGTGCATTTGCTAGGTTTAACACTATTATTACTTCACTTAGAGCACTTGATGAATCTCTTTGTAGCAAGAATTTTGTCAGGAAATTCCTTAGAGCACTCCATCCGAAGTGGAAAACCAAAGTGACCGCGATGGAAGAATCTAAAGATCTTTCAAGCATGTCACTTGATGAGATAATTGGAAACATCAAAGTTCATGAAGTAGTTATAGAAAAAGATTTGGAAATAGTTAAAGGAAATAAAGAAAATGTCAAGTCCATTGCTTTGAAGGCTACAGTTCAATCAAGTGATGATGAAGAATCTAGTTCGAATAGTGACGATGAAGAATATTGTAACATCCCGCCTACTCAGACCAGAATATTGTCCGCTTTGCCCGCAGGCTCACAGCTTTGTTTTTGTGGCCTCATTTGAAGACTTTTCAGCAGGTCACCCATACCAGTGCTACTCTCACATGAGCACGCTTAACTGCCAGTTCCTAAGAACCCCACACGCAGTAGACCATAAAATGCGTTGTGTCATTGTAAGGCGAATGCTATCTTATGAACCCAGCATCTCTCCAGGCCACATCCGATGTGGGATTTGCTTAGGGTGTTACAATCACCCCCCTTAGGGACTCATCGTTCTCGATGAGGTTTGCCCCACCATCCCGAACGGCTCAGGAGTGGCTCTGATACCACTTGTAACATCTCGCCTACTCAGACCACAATATTGTCCGCTTTGCCCGCAGGCTCACGACTTTGTTTTTGTGGCTCATTTGAAGACTTCCCGGTAGGTCACCATACCAGTGCTACTCTCACATGAGCACGCTTAACTGCCAGTTCCTAAGAATCCCACACGCAGTAGACCACAAAATGCGTTGTGTCATTGTAAGGCGAATGTTATCTTATGAACCCAGCATCTCTCCAGGCCACAGCCGATGTGGGATTTGCCTAGGGTGTTACAAATATGCCATGGCCATTAGAGACTTCAAGAAGTTCTTTCGGAGACGAGGAAAGTTTATAAGGCAACCTAAAGATAACAAGAAAGCCTTCCAAAAATATCGGGATGACAAGAAAGGAATGGTTGAAAGAAAATGCTTTAGGTGTGGAGACACAAGTTATCTCATAGGAGAATGTCCAAAACCACTCAAAAGCAAATCTCAAAAAGCTTTTGTAAGTGGTGCTTGGAGCGATAGTGAAGATGATGACGAAGAGCTAAAGAATGATGTTATTGCTCTCATGGCTCATGTTGGCATGAATATTACGATATTTAATCTAAACATTCTCTTCATGTTTTGATGATGACAAAGATGTAAGTTACAACATATAATGTAAAGGCTTAAGTTACTTATGATCACAATTCATCTATGCATTCATACGTCAACAAGCCTCGACATCTCAATGTCTCGAGTATGCTTCAACAATCACTTAAGGTATGCACAAACAAATGTCTAATAAATTTTATAATCAAAGGGATTTCATTTAGACACTACAAATTTTATAAAATGTTATAAACATCTTATATATTTTGAAAAACACTTTTGGTATATAAATGAAAATTTTTAATTCATAATAAATATATGAATTCAAATTTTTAGCCAAAAATTGTTAAAATTTCACTAGATAATCCTTCCCCAGAAAAAGACAAGAAAACTGTCGTTTTCGTCTGGGTGGCCCCCTTAATTTTAAGGGGGCCGGCCATACAATTAAGGGGGCCGGCATGCTCCAGTTGTCAGAAAATTTTGCCTATAAATACTGGTTCATTTCTGCTATTTTTCCTGACCTTTTGCACGAAAATTTTCAGTCCCAATCCTTTCCAAACACACTCCTAAATCCTTTGATCATAAGTTTATTAGTCTTTGTTTCAAGTGATTCAATCCCTCATCACTCAAAGTGCAAGAAAAGAATCCTACCTATCATAAAGCCTAAGATGTAATTGAGTCTAGTTAGTGTTGATGTAAAGTTGTGAGTTATGTATGTATATGTGATAAGTAGATCAAGATGATCTTACTTAGTAGTGAGTCAATGAGTGAGTAAGAAGTTGTGGGAAGAAGTAGTAGTGTGGAGGAGTCATGTAGTTGTGAAGAAGTAGGTGTGTGAATAAGTAGTAGAGTATAGAAGAAGTTGTAAAGTAGTGATGAAGTCGTGAAGTCGTGAAGAAGTCGTGTAGAAGTTGTGTAGTGATCGAAATCGTGTCGTGAGATTGGTTCTAGCTACTATTAGAACTCGACATTTAGCTTAGTGCCGTAAATTGGTGTAAGCAAAAGTTGTGTACGGTTTTCTCCGCCAAAAGGGAGCTTGTTGAGTAGTGAAGAAAACTCTCGGGTAGGTGACTCGGGGAGTGGATAGGGCAAGGAAGGTGTCCTTATAGCCGAACCACTATAAATCATCGTGTCCGGTTTGCATTTCCTTTCTCTTATCTCTTTTCATTTGTTCTTGCATTTACTGCTTTACATCTATGCTTGCCTATATGTCTTAGTTGTTGCTTATATAGTTGTGATGTTGATTGTGTTGTACATAGAAGTTAATATTGTGATTCTCTGCATAACTATATGATATGGTCTAATAGATTATTATTCACACTTCGCATATTGAGTTTAACATAATAGATAATTTGATACAAAACATTTTAAGATTTTAATAGGAAAAAGTATTCACATAAAGATCAACCAAAGCTCCTTTCAAAAAACTAAGTTTTGAAAACTAATCCAAAAGCACACATATATAAGTGATCATATTGATTATATGTTGTTTTCATACTAAACTTTAATTGAAGATTTTGAAACAAACTTTTCATAAACGAAAAAGAGGGAAAACTATTCAAACCCCCCCTTTCTAGTTTTCCACGGCTCATGACTCGAATGAGGTACACTCCGACTCATCTTGTTCTTCTACTGATGATGACACCTTATAAAAAGAAGATAACAAACTCTGTGAACTAAGCTTAAAAATCATAAACAAAAATAAATTTTTGAAAACTAAAAAGGAGTTTTTAGAAAATGAAGTTTATGAATTAAAAGAAAAAGCTAAGATATTAGAAAAGAGTAAGAGTATTGACAGAATGTGTAAATCATGTCAAGAGTTTAAACTTGAAATTTAAAAACTCAAGATTACTCAAAATGATCTAATAAAATAGACCACAAAGTTTAAAAGGTTCGATAAAATTATTTCATGTGCGGATGAAATAATGAAACATCAAAAGTCACCATTTGATAAAACGGGACTAGGTTTCATGAAATCTGAAACTTCAAAGAGTCAAACGAAACTAGACGAAAAAACACAAGAAACTAACAAAACTACTACAGGTACCCACGGACTTGACAGAACCAAAAACTTGGTTCCGTCCGTTGAACCCAAAGGTTCCACGGGGTCTGCAGCAGAAAAGCTAATTTCTACGTCGGATCGTACTAAATTCGTTAAAGTCACAAATAGGTCCAAAACTAGTGTAAATGATACAAAACTAAAACCGGCTATTAAAATTGGGGTAGGACTTGGCAAAAATGAATTTAGAACTAAAACCACTCAAACGAGACCTAAAACTCCTATTCCCAAACGCCCCTTTCCAAAGAGTAACTACAACACACAACCAAACTACCAACATGGTTGGAACCAAAACATACCTAGACATTACCAAACTCCAAATTACATGTCATGGAACCCATATGTTCCATTTTCATACATGGATCAAGTTAACTGTATGTTTAACCAAAATGGACCCATGAGATATTAGGGACCAAACGTTTGAGTGTTTTTCATAAAATAGGTGTGCTTCAAAGTTAGTTTGGAACCGGATGAATAGATCAAAGATAGCAGTTGCTCAAAGCATATGATGGGTAACAAAAGCCTCTTCTCAACATATCAAAAATGTGATGGAGGTAATGTCATGATGAGGCGAAAAATGATCCATTTTTAGGGGGTCATTTAAGCCGGAATTTGAATTTATTTGATCAAATAATGCCCTAAATCGTTCCTTTTGTGATTTTAGGTACTTTTGGAGTGAATTCTGGAAAAGGAAGCATTTTGGACGTTTTTAGAGCATAAAAGTGAAGAAAACGGCAAAGTCTTAATTTTCCTTGCTGGGAACAGTACCTGACGGCGTCAAGAGCATTTTGATGACGGCGTCAAGAGCAAAAGTGGTGTCGGTCCAGTGGAAATGTGACGGCGTCAAAGCATGGCCGTCAAGAGTAAAAGTGGTGACGGCCCAGAACAACATTACACATGACGGCGTCAGATCAGGATCTAGGCAATCCGATTATATTATGGGAGGCGGGTTGACGGCGTCAGAAGTTTCTTCTTGACGCCGTCACCTTAGAAAATCTATATATAGTCTTTGTAATTTTCATTCAGAAGGGAGGACAATTTTAGGGACGACTTGAATAAACCCTAGCTCGACTTTTACAGTATTTTCAAGGGTTTTCACCCCTTGAAACCCTTCATGTTCAATTAAGATAAGTATCCTTTCAATTCATTCAATATGTCTATGTGTTGTTTGAATATATCTTACGCTTGTCTTGATTTTAACATGCTAGGCTAGATCTCTTGTGTGTTTGCTTAGATGTAATGAAACCTAGATGTTGATTATAGGTTGATTGCTTGTTTATAGTTGTAATGGATGAATGATCTCGATGTTAGGCTTAAGAAAACTGGCAGACTTCCATAGTGTAACTTACTTGAATGTCTTAAGAATGCGTACTAGGTTTTTATGGTTGTATTTAATGCATGAGCGAATTCTAGTGATCCCATGTTAGGAGATTCTTGCAGGCTCGACATAGGAGTGAAGTAGGAGCTTATAGAGATGGGGAAGTACGTACGCCACTCCACGAATGGTATTAAGGAGTATAACCCGTCATCCACGCAACTGTAACAAACTATCAACCTGTAAAAAATATCTAGGGAGTAATGAAATCTAAGTAAACACAATTTTCCCATTTATTGTTCATACCACTAGTTTAATTAGCTTTATTTTCATTTTTGTTATTTTATTTTGATTGCATCTTTAGTTATTGGGTTAGTTGACTAGCAACTAATTCCGTCCACTCCTCTAAAACCCGAGATTTTTAATTGCTTTTCATAAAATATAAAAATACAAAAAGAATCATCCCTCACCTCTAGACCTAGTTTTTAGGCTTTCTAATCCTAGCGACACTATTCCTGAGTTGAACGATCAATCCCCCGGTACTTGTCACTATATTATACTACAACGATCAGGTACACTGCCTGGTGGGGGTTGTAAGCTTCTCGAGATCCCTTGAGAGGTAAAGCCTGGTGCAATTCCCACGCATCAAGTTTTTGGCGCCGCCGCCCGGGGAATAGTTATTGTCTAGGTTAGAATTTCTTTTTATTAGGTCTACTTGCTAGATTCCTTTCTAGTAAAATTTTATTTTATTTTTAGGTTTTCTTTAGTCTATCTTATTTCTTTGTTTCCTTTGTTCGTAAACTATCTCGATGGATAACAATAGCATTGATCGTTTGATTCCTGTTATTCATGTTTTTTGTCGTAGGATTTTCCAAATGCCCGCCCAATCCCTTTAGTGGAAAATGAGAACCCATCTAACCTCTCGCCTAACCACCACTTTGACAATAATTCTGAAATGGAGGAGTCTGACCATGATAATGACCATAGGGCTAGTCCTTTCTACTATTCAGACTCCGATGAGGATCTAGATGATGGTGATGTGATTAATGAGGATAGGATGGAAGATGAAGTGAACCCTCTTAGGTATGTCGACCCTAGAACAAGGATTGAGAGTGATAGCTAATTTCCTTGTAAGATTAGATTTAGGAGCTTTGATGCCTACCTTAACTCATCTCTCCCAATGAACATAATCTCGCGTAGTGAATATAATAAATCATGGTAGATGAGTTAGAATACAAAGGAGATAATATTGTTGCTAGGGCAATGTCATTGCATGTGTTTATAGGAAGCTTTGTTTATCTTGTTGAGTTCATGGTTATGGAGAATCTAGGAGAATTTATCGATAGTAAGTTAACCCAAGTTGTGTTTGGGAAACCTTTCAAAAGGGTGACCAACCTTGATAAAAAACTTATGGAAGGGTTAATTACATTCTCGGATGGGGATGAAGATTTTGTTTACCAAATGCCCCATGCACACCCTAGGTTCAAGGATTTTTCCATGGAGAAGTGTAGTAGGTATCCGCCCCTAGAAATGCTAAGTGAGAATGATAAAAGAAAAGGGCTTAAATATCCTCATGAAAAAAATAAAAGATATTATCGTGGATGTTTAGAGTTAAGTGATGATTATAAGAAAGATGAGGCGACTATTAGATGGCTCACCCTTGGTTATGTGAGCATAAGCGACACACGGTAGCCCATGACCTTGAGTCTAGCTACAAGACTCGTAAATAAAGAAAAGCGCTTCTTGGGAGGCAACCCATGCTTTGTGTGATTTTTATTTGTTTGATTGTTATTTGTTTCCGTATGCATGCTTTATTTTTATTGTTGGTAGATCATGTTTCAAAACTAAAATGGTGAAAATACTTTATTTTGTCGTTTGGCTTAGTCTTAACTTCATCCAAAGGTATTTCGCAAAAGATAAGTATAAGGGAAAACCCCAAACATGTTTTTAAGAAAAAAAATTGATCATGATTCTCTAAAATATTAAATGAACAGTATATTCGCATTTGTTAGAGTCAAATGCTTGTATCGAGTCATAATGATGTTTTGCAGGATTTTCCAGGAAGTAAGACATAAGTTTTCCAAAAATTTTCCGGAAACTTAACGTAAGGATTTCTGCAGATCACTTCTGACGGCGTCAGTAAGAAATTCCTGACGGCGTCATGTGTATAATTCTGAATATTTTGCTAGTTTTGTTTTTCTAACGGAGTCTTAAAGTTTTTGTTGAATCTTTAGTTTTATAAACTCCAGGAAATCTGCAAACATTCATTCCACAAGCATTATATCTTACTTTATTTTCTAGGATTTGTTATCATATATAGATTGCCGCCGATTTTACGCGAGGTTGCCTTGTTTGTTGTCAGGTTTAACAGGTTATATATGACAAGAAGATGATTTATATTCTGGAAGGGAAGCTTTGATTATTCATTTTCTTGGAGGAAGATCTAACCTTGTTACCAAATTATCCATACCGAGCGAATCACGGGAGTATTTGATTTTATTCTTTTACCTATTTCACTTTTACATTCTTTAATTGAACATTGGGGACAATGTTCATCCTAAGTGTAAGGGGAGGGTAAATGATGATACCTTACGTAACACCCCAACCCGATAAGGGTAGAAGTATTACGTTATGGTGACATATCAAAGCAAAACACAAGCATACAACATAAGTAACACAAAAGAATCTCAAAGGTTACAAAGGTAAAATCTGAAGTACAAGGTTACAACTGAGAATAGAAATAAATACTAAGTCTGAAGATGTAATTACTTCTAATCATCTCTAATTCAAATGGCTATCGATGTGTAGTCTTCTACGTCCAAAAGTATTCTTCTCTCATAACCCAGCTTCCCACTAAAAATCTGCCGCAGGAAAAGATATGCGGCTGAGCTTTACAAGCTCAGTGAACAGATATAACAACAAACTAATGTGAAACAGAATATGGTGTAACGGAAATAACTTAAATGCAATCAAAGTAACTGAAATAGAAATAAAGATGAAAGTAATGGACAGTCATCTACCACGAGCCCAGAAACAGATATCATATCATAATCATAATTCACATATCTTCATAAATATATAGAGGGGAGACCTCTCAGACAATCAGACAATAATGAGCGGTGTCCTCATATGGGTGGAGTAGCTAGCCCCCAGAAATGAAAAGGATGTGTATTACACACACAGCCACATTCACCAGACAAATCATATCATATCAGAAACAGAAACAGATCTAGGATGCATCCATATGCCCCTACCCATTCACATGCAGACCAATCAAAGGGACGTGGCAGAACATCATTCTACTGCCCTAGAGTCATGTCAGAGGTGCATCTCTGACACGGACATGGAACTCCCATGCCTAGTGAAATAAATTTGGCTCGGGTGTCAAACTAGAATAGGTCATACAGAATATCATAAAATGATACAGATCTTAAGCCATAATAACCAGGTCAGAAATACATATCAGAGGTTCATATCATAAAGTCCATATCAGAAGGTTAAATCAGAAGTCCAAATCAGAAGTCCAAATCAGAAGATTAAATCAGAAGTCCAAATCAGAAGGTCAAATCAGAAGGTCAAATCAGAAGGTTAAATCAGAAGGTTCAAATAAACAAAGGTTCATACAGAAAAGGTTCAGAAACAAAAGGGTTTCATAACAATGGCTTAGGGAACCCTAATAATGAAAGATAACAAATGAAAGAGAATCATGAGAAACCTTTACTGAAGGTCAGATATATCTGTACTAATAACGAAGAATGTTAAAAAGGAGACTGAATATCCGTACCTTAACGTGTATGAAAGGAAAGCAAACGAATGAATGAACACAAGGAAATAACGTCGCGCCTCTTCAAATGATCTAGACGAAATAGGGATCACTTAATACTTATATGTTTATTTCATAAGTTACAAATGGTCTTTAATGATTTATACTTATAGTTATACTCATATAACTTATTTTAGGCTTATTTTACAAATCTGGGTCAGTTTCTCACGAATTTTGAGACATATCAAATGAACTCCAGAGTCTCTCCCAATTTTCCCCGAGGTTCCCACATAAGTTAAGTAGTTAATCAAATTTTTTCAGATTTTATAAATAAGTGTAAGTACTATTTAAAAATTCACCTTTCCAGAACTACTCAGAAAAATAACTGCACAAATACCCAGAAAGTTTGCCTTTGGTTAACCCATTCATACGCTTCAGAAAAATCTACAAAAATTCCAGGAAGTCACACATAACCCAGATATTACTCCTGTCAAAGGAGAGCTTCTAACCCCTTACGGTTTAAAAATGAAAAATCAAAAACTGCTACTGATTTTCAGACCCGATTTACTCAGCTTTGACAACTAGTCTCTCAAAAATCAGAAGGTTGCCTTCCCGACCTCCAGTGACCCAGAAATTTAATATTCAGGTAGTACACATCATGAACTTAGTTTTAGTCTCAAGAATCACATAAAAACATATTGGCATCATCAGTTTTGACACTCATCCACCCAACCCAAATTCTGCAATGATTTCTCGAAACACAAAAAGGAGTAATGAGACCAAAACAAGACCAAAACGACCCAAGTCTTAAACAACCCATTACCACTCCTCTTAGCCTTTTCAAAACAGTTTGTGATCATGTTTTAGACCTTATTTTCCTACTCCATAACTCACTCACAACCTCACTATTTGACAGCCATCAAAACGAGACCAAACACATGAGAAAATGAGGCAAACAACCCTACCTTCAACTATATTCAGACCTGGTATACATACACATTCATTTGGTTTAAAATGACAGAAAATACACATGTTTTCCAGCCCATGATAACCATACACATAACACACACCCACAAAGAATTCAGAACACAAACAACCCACATAAAATGACACAAAACAAGCCCTTATTAACCATTAGTTTCCAGATTCGTATAGCGTATTAAACGTGCGTTAAATGGTTTATATATGGTCTAAATAGGTTTACATATAAGATTTACGGCTGAATATATTCAGGTCGAATCAAAACAGAAAGCATAAGGTCGAATACACAAGGTTTAGCATGCTACTTATATTATTTCATGTGGCGTTTTCAAGCGTGATTTATCTCTAACGAACAGCAGCAAAACTACCAGGTCATACGAATAGATTAGCCAGACAACGATTAGGTTGTATTGATGATCGATCATGGCTGGAAACAAGGCACAAACAGTTTCAAATATCATGACACAAATCAGATTAAACAGACGTATGGTTTCATGATCTTATGTAGCTTAATTAACGAGACAACAAGGTATATATCAGCACGATTACAACAGGTTCCTTGGCATGATTTAACCTTGTTTAGGCCTGATTATATGTCGAAATAAATAGCACTAAAGGGTCAAAGAAGAACCTGTGTATCGACTCCAAACAGAAACTGAATGGAAAAAGAAAACTAGGGCTCGAATAATACACAAGGATTCCAACGATGCACCCTCTTCTTTGTCACCAACTGTTTTCTCCTTCTTCTTCTTTCTTGGCAGCAACATGTCAGTTCTGCGTGGTTTTATCTGGCTTGGCTCGATGTAAAGTGAAGATGGGAGGCAAAAGAAAATATTATAACGCTTGTGAGAGATGGGGCAAAACGTGTGTTATATTTGGAATGCCGCGTGTTTTTGTGATAAGCTTTAGTAGCCTAAAATATTTTATAATATGGGAAGATTTTTATGTGTTCTTATCTGTTGAAACACACGACCAAAAGGATGATGGGCCTAGTAGAAATCGGTTCACATACTGGACTAAGGATAGGAATTGTTTAGGATTTATTTTATTTAGTCATAGGATTAAGTTTAGGTTATAACTTAATTAGTATAGGAATTAATTATAATGTGTAATATTAATTAGAATGTATAGTTTTAGTGACATATTATTAATAATTCAAACTTAGGATAAATTCAAAATGGCGCAAAAATTATGGTTCAAATATTTCGGGTTTTACAACTCTTCCCCTCTAAAAAGTAAATTCCGTCCGCGAAATTGACATGTAACGAAATGAAGACATATCAAATTATGCAAAATATGAAAACTTGGTTTCTCATGACCCTATCTTGTCAATCGAAGATTACTTTTGTTTCACACAAAAGGAACATATCAAGTGGTGCGAATTCAAATGAACAGGGAATGAATAGGATGTCGCATGTAGAGAATGATAGGGATATCCCCTCGGAATAGATACACGGAAGATGTTATGAACATGCGACAGCCGAGGAGGTAGAGTTAGGCGATTGGAAACCTCCCCCAAAACGTACAAGAATCTCAACGGTCCAACAATCAAGGACTAACCTACAAGATGTTACTCTTCCAAATTCTTAAACAATCATGCTTCCAATATAACCTTCCCAAGTATTCTCATAAATGATCCAAATTCGGTTCCACATAGTTCATACCCTTATTTAAACAAATCATAATGTAACGGTCCCACAGACGTGAAACATATAAGTAGCAAAACATATGTGTACCCCTCCATGTGAACACTGGCATACATACGAATAGAAAGCAATTCATTCGATGATATCAATTCAATCGATGATATCAGACGGTAGAAAGCTCTACCACGAAACCTAAGATGTTATCAAAATACAGAGATCAACAAACATATCTTGAGGATCCAAACATATCAAATCGTACGGTGACAAGGCAGATCAAACGTATAGGTCGAAAGAACCTAAAGTCTTACTATTCACAGATAGTCGCCAACGGATAACAGAAATCTAAGGCTTCACTAAGGCACTCCTCAAGATATCCTATGAACACAATGAGTGCACTTAATATGATGTTAGTATTATCACGTTGGCCAGGCGTCATAATACTAGCATCACATAACATGCCCTCATGGTGGTCATCCTCAATCTCAAGTCGTGAGTCAAAATTCTACAAACCACCTAGCAGTCGAACTACACCCTAGGGTTGACCCTAGCCAAAGATCAATAACGGAACGATGTCAGAGAAACAAAACTTATAATAAACGTAACGAAACCTAAGAAATATCATTAAAATGAAGCATGTTGTCAAAAGCATCAGGTCTTCCACAATTCGTCAAAACTCTCATAACAAAATAATCATTCGACATACGCAGAATAAACACAGAACGGAATTCTAATAAGAACATAAGTCATTTGGAGGGTCTACTATAAGGTAACGGAAACTTAAGTCGGTTAAGCAAAATTGAAGTACATCATTGATTACTCCACCTTTCACATAAATCAACTCAGCCAAACATAAATGTTTGCTTCAAAATCCGCTCATTCAAGTACATGATTTCAAATTTTCTTCCAAGTCCGAGCAGTCTGTCTACGTTTGTCTATTTGATCATAGGGTGAAAATGAATTATAAACTTGAGTCTGGTCCCTCAAGCCTTCAGCACCTCTTCTTGGAATTGTGGTGTAGTAACGCGAATCCCTTACATGATCACTGGGCATTCCTCCATCCGCAAGTCTGCTTCTGCTCTTAATTCATCTTAGTACAACTAAAATGAATAGAGAAGCAAGACTACGTGTCTTCAACAGGTCTTCTAGCACAACTCCAGGTTTAGTTCACGATAGTCGATACGTCGCATCATACTTCCCTCTTCTTGTTCTTCATAAACCAACAGGAGCCTCCCAAGAGAAACACTAGGGTGAACAAAATCATATTCCATCAGATCCTTCAATCTCTCAACTTTTATGGCATCATGGTTTCGTCAATTGAGATTAGTTCAATGCCAACTCTACTTCCCAAGCAGGAGGTTATATCAAGAGGTTCATCAGAGAACATCATAAAATTTTGTTCAACAGAATACTTCTAATGCCAGAGCTTCCAAAGAGTGGATACGAATAGGTGTCAGGAGAAACTTGACAATCAAATGAGATCGGGGTCTGTGCTTCCATAGCAGAATAAATCTTAACAGATTTAAGTGGTTGAGAGCCTTCATAACAAACGTAGGATGAAGTAGATTTCTAAAGGTCACATATCGGATACGGTAGTCTATGGTAGCTTAAAGAGGAGTCAGCCAATCTATAATTAAAAGACTTCAAAATCAATTATATCAAAATAAATGGATTCGTAGAATGAATACGGTCATCAAACCAGATGGATAGTTCATATATCAGGGTCAAGCACGGTTCACCAAAAGTATTGAGATAGATAAGCGAACAGTTCAAGGTGTTGAAATATTGTTTAGCTCCTTAACACAAGTGATAGGTAGAGTGTGTATCATCGGTAATACGAACATCGCATAATTGTCAAAAGTGAGAGGTATGGGATATCATTTGTCAGCATCATCATGCTCAGTTAGCAAATCTATACTGAGATGATATAAAAATCATAATCTTCCAAGGGAACTGATTGGCAAACAAAGTTCACCATTCAAAAGGGAGGAAACAAAACTCCTATATCCGTAGTTAAAATTACCAGAGTTCTCATAAGAGTAGTAATAGATTATGTGGAGTCAAGTAGTATCGGATGATACATTTTATATACAGCATAAGTAATGAATTCACAGAATTTGTCAAACACATTATGGTTGAGAGATCTTCGGTATGGTCGGTAACGTGTCAAACTGTTTATCAGACAAAACGGAATCGGAGATCAAAATCAGAAAGTGAAACTTAAATGGTGCGAGGTATCCATGAAGTCCCTGAGGTATTGCTAAACTTACTTGGTTTGCAAAGCTTAGGTTGAGCATAACTTTCTAACTCTGAATCAAAAGTTCTTAACTTAGGGCAGAGGCACGAATCAGAATGATGCGGAAGCAATGCTACTTACATAGATGTCCTAGTCTACCCATTTCTCACTGGTGATAACTTATGTTCCTATGGGGAGATCCTAAAGCAAATTCTCAAAGGTTGTCTTATGAGCGCCTACAGTGGAAACTTAATGGTCCAAACTTCACAGGTCAAGGTTTAATGTACTACAAGTCGCAGCCTGGGCTCTGATACTATAAATTGTAACACCCCAACCCGATAAGGGTAGAAGTATTACGTTATGGTGACATATCAAAGCAAAACACAAGCATACAACATAAGTAACACAAAAGAATCTCAAAGGTAAAATCTGAAGTACAAGGTTACAACTGAGAACAGAAATAAATACTAAGTCTGAAGATGTAATCACTTTTAATCATCTCTAATCCAAATGGCTATCGATGTGTAGTCTTCTACGTCCAAAAGTATTCTTCACTCATAACCCAGCTTCCCACTAAAAACCTGCCGCAGGAAAAGGAATGCGGCTGAGCTTTACAAGCTCAGTGAACAGATATAACAACAAAGTAATGTGAAACAGAATATGGTGTAACGGAAATAACTTAAATGTAATCAAAGTAACTGAAATAGAAATAAAGATGAAAGTAATGGACAGTCATCTACCACGAGCCCAGAAACAGATATCATATCATAATCATAATTCACATATCTTCATAAATATCTAGAGGGGAGACCTCTCAGATAATCAGACAATAATGAGGGGTGTCCTCATATGGGTAGAGTAGCTAGCTCCCAGAAATGTGAAGGACGTGTATTGCACACACAGCCACATTCACCAGACAAATCATATCATATCAGAAACAGAAACAGATCTAGGATGCATCCATATGCCCCTACCCATTCACATGCAGACCAATCAAAGGGACGTGGCAGAACATCACTCTAATTCCCTAGAGTCATGTCAGAGGTGTATCCCTGACACGGACATGGAACCCCCATGCCTAGTGAAATAAATTTGGCTCGGGTGTCAAACTAGAATAGGTCATACAGAATATCATAAAATGATACAGATCTTAAGCCATAATAATCATGTCAGAAATATATATAAGAGGTTCATATCATAAAGTCCATATCATAAGGTTAAATCAGAAGTCCAAATCAGAAGATTAAATCAGAAGTCCAAATCAGAAGGTCAAATCAGAAAGTTCAATCAGAAGGTTCAGATAAACAAAGGTTCAGATAAACAATGGTTCAGAAACAAAAGGGTTTCATAACAATGGCTTAGGGAACCCTAATAATGAAAGAGTATCATGAGAAACCTTTACTGAAGGTCAGATATATCTGTACTAATAACGAAGAATGTTAAAAAGGAGACTGAATATCCGTACCTTAACGTGTATGAAAGGAAAGCAAATGAATGAATGAACACAAGGAAATAACGTCACGCCTCTTCAAATGATCTACACGAAATAGGGATCACTTAATACTTTTATGTTTATTTCATAAGTTACAAATGGTCTTTAATGATTTATACTTATAGTTATACTCATATAACTTATTTTAGGCTTATTTTACAAATCTGGGTCAGTTTCTCTCGAATTTTAAGTCATATCAAATTAACTCCAAAGACTCTCCCAATTTTCCCCGAGGTTCCCACATAAGTTAAGTAGTTACTCAAATTTTTGCAGATTTTATTAATAAGTGTAAGTACTATTTAAAATTTCACCTTTCCAGACCTACTCAGAAAAATAACTGCACAAATACCCAGAAAGTTTGCCTTTGGTTAACCCATTCATACTCTTCAGAAAAATCTACAAAAATTCCAGAAAGTCACACATAACCCAGATATTACTCCTGTAAAAGTAGAGCTCCTAACTCCTGACAGTTTAAAAACGAAAAATCAAAAACTGCTACTGATTTTCAGACCCGATTTACTCAGCTTTGACAACTAGTCTCTCAAAAATCAGAAGGTTACCTTCCCGACCTCCAGTGACCCAGAAATTTAATATTCAGGTAGTACACATCATGAACTTAGTTTTAGTCTCAAGAATCACATAAAAACATATTGGCATCATCAGTTTTGACACTCATCCACCCAACCCAAATTCTGCAATGATTTCTCGAAACACAAAAAGGAGTAATGAGACCAAAATAAGACCAAAACGACCCAAGTCTTAAACAACCCATTACCACTCCTCTTAGCCTTTTCAAAACAGTTTGTGATCATGTTTTAGACCTTATTTTACTACTCCATAACTCACTCACAACCTCACTATTTGACAGCCATCAAAACGAGACCAAACACATGAGAAAATGAGGCAAACAACCCTACCTTCAACTATATTCAGACCTGGTATGCATACACATTCATTTGGTTTAAAATGACAGAAAATACACATGTTTTCCAGCCCATGATAACCATACACATAACACATACCCACAAAGAATTCAGAACACAAACAACCCACATAAAATGACACAAAACAAGCCCTTATTAACCATTAGTTTCCAGATTCGTATAGCGTATTAAACGTGCGTTAAATGGTTTATATATGGTTTAAATAGGTTTACATATAAGATTTACGGCTGAATATATTCAGGTCGAATCAAAACAGAAAGCATAAGGTCGAATACACAAGGTTTAGCATGCTACTTATATTATTTCATGTGGCGTTTTCAAGCGTGATTTATCTTAAACGAACAGCAGCAAAACTACCATGTCATACAAATAGGTTAGCCAGACATAGATTAGGTTGTATTGATGATCGATCATGGCTGGAAACAAGGCACAAACAGTCTCAAATATCATGACACAAATCAGATTAAACAGACGTATGGTTTCATGATCTTATGTAGCTTAATTAACGAGACAACAAGGTATATATCAGCATGATTACAACAGGTTCCTTGGCATGATTTAACCTTGTTTAGGCCTGATTATATGTCGAAATAAATAGCACTAAAGGGTCAAAGAAGAACTTGTGTATCGACTCCAAACAGAAACCGAATGGAAAAAGAAAGCTAGGGCTCGAATAGTACACAAGGATTCCAACGATGCACCCTCTTCTTTGTCACCAACTGTTTTCTCCTTCTTCTTTCTTGGCAGCAACGTGTCAGTTCTGCGTGGTTTTATCTGGCTTGGCTCGATGTAAAGTGAATATGGAAGGCAAAAGAAAATATTATAAGGCTTGTGAGAGATGGGGCAAAATGTGTGTTATATTTGGAATGCCGCGTGTTTTTGTGCTAAGCTTTAGTAGCCTAAAATATTTTATAATATGGGAAGATTTTTATGTGTTCTTATCTGTTGAACTCACGACCAAAAAGAGGATGGGCCTAGTAGAAATCGGTTCACATACTGGACTAAGGATAGGAATTGTTTAGGATTTATTTTATTTAGTCATAGGATTAAGTTTAGGTTATAACTTAATTAGTTTAGGAATTAATTGTAATGTGTAATATTAATTAGAATGTATAGTTTTAGTGACATATTATTAATAATTCAAACTTAGGATAAATTCAAAATGGCGCAAAAATTATGGTTCAAATATTTCGGGTTTTACACCTTATAGGATACACTTTCACTTGAGTTTGTTTGTTTGATGGTAGGTGTGTAATAAAACTATGAGAAATACTTGTTAGTGTAATTTTAGCGCCAAATTTAAAATTTTTTACTACATTTAGGAGTGAAACTTTAGCCTTAGCAAGCGTCTCATGGATATGAGATTGTATGACTAGCACAAAACCGTACCATTCAAATTTTCCACCCAAATATGTGAGGTTCGCCTTTAGATTTGATAGGAAAAGCATTTACTATTAGTGCTTATGAGTGTACCGGTAGCATTTAGATTTTAGAACTTGTGTTAGTGATGCATCTCGAGACCGCTAGTGAGACTATATTCGTGTAGTAGGATTTACTACATGATTAGAAGCATTAGGATCACCCTTGTGTTAAACCCGTATCATAATTACTTGACCATTTAAGTCATATTATTTGGCTAGTTAAGTCAATTAATTTTTTCCACACCTTAGCGTTGTACTCATTTTACTTGCTGAGAACAGTACCTGACGGCGTCAAGAGCATTTTGAAGACGGCGTCAAGAGCAAAAGTGGTGACAGTCCAGTGGAAATGTGACAGCGTCAAAGCATGGCCGTCAAGAGTAAAAGATGTGACGGCCCAGAACAACATTACACATGATGGCGTCAGATTTGAATCTAGGCAATCCGATTATATTATGGGCGGCGGGTTGACGGCCTCAGAAGTTTCTTCTTGACACCGTCACCTTAGAAAATCTATATATAGTCTTTGTAATTTTCATTCAGAAGGGAGGAAAATTTTAGGGACGAATTGAATAAACCCTAGCTCGACTTTTACAGTATTTTCAAGGGTTTTCACCCCTTGAAACCCTTCATGTTCAATTAAGATAAGTATCCTTTCAATTCATTCAATATATCTATGTGTTGTTTGAATATATCTTACGCTTGTCTTGATTTTAACATGCTAGGCTAGATCTCTTGTGTGTTTGCTTAGATGTAATGAAACCTAGATGTTGATTATAGGTTGATTGCTTGTTTATAGTTGTAATGGATGAATGATCTCGATGTTAGGCTTAAGAAAACTGGCAGACTTCCATAGTGTAACTTGCTTGAACGTCTTAAGAAACATGAACCAATGCGTACGAGGTTTTTACGGTTGTATTTAATGCATGAGCGAATTCTAGTGATCCCATGTTAGGAGCTTCTTGCAGGCTCGACATAGGAGTAAAGTGGGAGCTTATAGAGATGGGGAAGTACGTACGCCACCCCACGAATGGTATTAAGGAATATAACCCGTCATCCACGCAACTGTAACAAACTATCAACCTGTAAAAGATATCTAGGGAGTAATGAAATCTAAGTAAACACAATTTTCCCATTTATTGTTCAAACCACTAGTTTAATTAGCTTTATTTTCATTTTTGTTATTTTATTTTGATTTCATCTTTAGTTATTGGGTTAGTTGACTAGCAACTAATTCCGCCCACTCCTCTAAAACTCGAGATTTTTAATTGCTTTCCATAAAATATAAAAATACAAAAAGAATCATCCCTCACCTCTAGACCTAGTTTTTAGGCTTTCTAATCCTAGCGACACTATTCCTGAGTTGAACGATCAATCCCCCGGTACTTGTCACTATACTATACTACAACGATCAGGTACACTGCCTGGTGGGGGTTGTAAGCTTCTCGAGATCCCTTGAGAGGTAAAGCCTGGTGCAATTCCCACGCATCATGTCACATTTGGTAGCAAAGTTAAAAGCAAAATCATCAGAAAAGGTACAATTTCTCATGACTCCCTCTCTATAGATGATGAAGCTCATGTTGATAACCTAGGTTTTAATCTCTTTAGTATTAGTCAACTTTCCTGCAAAAAGTATAACGTCCTTTTCAGTGAAAATGGAAGTAAAATACTTAAAGACAGTATAACCATAGCCAAAGGTGTTCTTAAGAACAAAGTGTATGTCATGAAGATGGATCAAACATCTAGAAACAAACTTTGTCTCACCTCATTAGATAAATCTTCAACTTTATGGTATGGACGTTTAGGATACGCTAACATGAGACTTATCCAAAACCTCTCCTCCAAAGACTTAGTTCAAAACCTACCCAAGTTGAAATATGACCAACACTTTTTTGATGCTTGCAAAATTGGTAAACAAGTTCATAATAGCTATAAGGCTAAAAATATGGTGTCTACATCTAGGTGTCTAGAACTTTTACATATGGATTTGTTTGGTCCATCCGCTATACAAAGTTATGGAGGTAGCTTCTACACTTTGGTTATAGTAGATGATTATTCAAGATATAGTTGGACAAAAATTTTGAAAAGTAAGAACGAAGCTTTCGACAAATTTGAAATTCTAAGTAAGAAAATTCAAAATCAATTAGGAACTTGCATTGTGTCTATTAGAACTGATCATGGTTGTGAATTTGACAATGAAATATAATTTGAAAACTTTGGTATAACACATAATTTTTCAGCACCACGCACTCCTCAATCTAATGGTGTAGTAGAACTCTACAAGAGATGAGTAGAACAATGCTTAATGAACAAAATATTCCACAAAAGTTTTGGTGTAATGTCGTTGACACGTCAACCTACAGTTTAAATCATGTTTTAATTAGACGACTTTTAAACAAAACTCCATATAAACTATATAAAGGTAAAAAGCCTACATTAGGATATTTTAGAGTGTTTGGGAGTAAATGCTTTATACTTAAAACCAAGGATTATCTCACCAAATTTGACCCAAATCTTATGAAGGTGTATTTCTTGGATACTCACAAAATAGCAAAGCTTATATTGTGTTAAACAAAGAAACCTTAAGAGTTGAGGAATCGTTGAACATAACATTCGACAAGAGTCCACCTCCCTCTAAGACATCATCTTTGGTAGATGATGACTTAGTTGAAAGTCAAGCTATGGAAAATCAAGAGATCTTAGATAATGACAAGGAAGATGAACTATTAAACAAAAAAATTGTCAATGTCAAAGAATCTGAAAGTCATCCATTAGATAGTGTCATAAGAAATATTAACGAAAGAACACTAAGATCAAAAGTTCGAAACGAAAGAAACTTATTTTGTTACGTGTCAATCATTGAACCGAAAAATATAAACGAAACCATAAAAGATGAGTTATGGGTAATAGCCATGCAAGAAGAATTAAACTGATTTGTTAGAAATAACGTTTGGACATTAGTTCCTCAACCAAAATATCAAACAATAATTGGAACCAAATGGGTTTTTCGTAATAAAATGGATGAAAATGGTATTATGTCTAGAAACAAAGCTAGACTAGTTGCACAAGGATATAATCAACAAGAAGGCATTGACTACGATGAAACTTTTGCTCCGGTTGCTAGGCTCGAGTCAATTAGAATTTTACTTGCATATGCATGCGCACACAATTTTAAACTCTTTCAAATGGACGTCAAAAGTGCATTCTTAAACGGGTTTATAAATGAAGAAGTACATGTTGCTCAACCACCGGGCTTCACCGATTTTGAAAAAGCTAATCATGTCTACAAACTTAAAAAGGCTTTATACGGACTTAAGCAAGCTCCAAAAGCATGGTATGATCGACTTAAAACCTTCCTAGTTGACCATAGGCATACCATAGGCTTAGTCGATAATACTCTCTTCACTAAGAAGAAAGGTTCACATATTATCATAGTCCAAATCTAATTTGATGACATTATATTTGGATCAACTTGTCAAGAATTATGTGTCTTATGTTTCCCATAGTTAGGAATTGCATCTTTATAAGTAATTAACATGTTTACTAAAAGACCCCATGTCAAATTTTTGCAAAAAATGATTTCTCGCAAATAGGACAAATATTTTTTCGTCTCACATTGTGAATACAAAATCAAAACGTTACTTTCAAAACATCACGTGCATAATGTCTCTTGAATGCTAAAGGGAATACATAACTAATATGTATTTTCGGGTACATTCAAACAAAGCTACATTGAATTAGGAGCGTTTGGGTTATCTTTTGTTTTATAACAAAAACTTGCATTATAAAACGTTTTAAGCATCAAAATGAGTCAAGATAACCGCACCTCCACATTGTTTGCATATACGCACACACTAGAACATCCACATTGCAATAGTCGTCAACTTAGACTAAAATGTGAAATTTTATGTTTCTAGGGATCATCATGCCTCCTGCAACTCATTATGACCATAAGGACACCATTCACTACCTACCCAAATACCACAAAACCAAAGGTCTTACTTAAAATCGAGTCAATGTTTTCAAAGCCTTAGAAAAACGCTATGTCCACGAGGGTAGAACCATTGATCCATCCTTCCTAGAAGGAACTAATCTCTGTAGGGAACTTGCAATCATCAACTTTGATTGTCTCTTAGATATCGACGAGCCTATATTTCCTTGGTTCATTCTAGAATTCTGTACATCCATCACTCTTTCCACTGATGATTATGGTCTCATGTCTCTAAACTTCTCGGTTAGTAGTCACCAATACTCCATCACTCTCAATGAGTTTGCCCAAATCCTAGGTGTTCCAAACCATGGTACTTGCATCTATACCGACAAACATACCTTAACAACTCTTGACACACTCTTTGACCGTATCCATCCTTATGACACTCCACTTGTATCCAAGGATGTACTTCGTGATCATCTCTTTGTTAAGACCTCCGACACTAGGAGAACCCATCCTGGAAATGAGGTTAACAAGGACCCTTATGGTATAGAACTCAGTGAACTCAAGCCTCAATTCAAGAAATGGGAGGAACTCCTTCGAGCTAATGTCATTAGCACCATAGGAAACTGGGATCACATCAATGTTTGCCTTTGATACATGCTCTACTCTTTGTCAACTAGGCAACCCTTCAACTTGGCCTACTACATGGCCAAAAGGATGGCCGACATTCCCATGCAAGGCTCAACCGCTATGCCATATGGAATGCTCTTAACCCGTTTCTTTAGATACATTGCTCCTATTCCTCCGACCCCAAGAGGTCTTCTCCTAGACTACTCTATCATCCCACACACATTCGTTCCACTTAGTGATTAGAGAGTCTCCAAAGTCCAAGGGAAACACCCTCATCCTCCTTCTTCCTCATCATCTTCAATGAATGAAGATGACAGGCTACCCAATTCTAGGCTCCCGCCTCTAGAATACCTTTCGCAACTTCCAAACATTCCAAATGAGTTCGAGGAGTACAAGCAAACTAAGGGGATGTTAAAATGCCTTGGGAGGTTCCTTGGAAAGCTCAACAAGAAGATGGATCGCCAATGAGAGCGAGTGTAGGGAGTGTTTGGCACTAGGTGTCATTTGAACAATTTGGTCGTTTAAATAATTTGTTTTATGGATTTATGTATTTGTAGGGATATTAGGTAATGTTTGGAACATGTATGCACTAACAATTATGTAGGTAGACGACATTTTAGATGTTGTCAAATTTTCAAGATTATGAAAAATTTCACTAAGTTTAGTGAAATTCGCTAGCCCCCGATCAAAGTCTAACGGTAAGAGTGTTTCCATATACATTTTTCGCATTTCCTAATCAGATATAAATTTAAGTTTATGTTTCAGGAATTTTCAGAAAATTTGGAAATTGTCTCGACCTCAAAATAACTGTTTTGTTGACTTTTTGGTCCTGGCGGATCTGGCAGAACCAAATATAGGGTTCCGCCAGTGCATTTTATAGGTAACCCAATTTTGGCCCAACGGATCAGACGGAACCCAAAACAGGGTTCCGCCCTTGTAGTCGTTTGGTTCCGCCAGTCACCTATAGAAATTTTTCAATTTTTCAAAATTCCAACTTCCACACAACCACAAATCACCCTTTTTAGTTAGAATCTTATTTCTCATTAGTTCATAACTGCATTAGGATCATTCTCATTCTCTAGAACCAATAGGAACCCATTTCCCGCCAAAAATCAAATTAAACCATAACTAACTCAAGGAACCCTTCTCCAAAAGGCAAGGAACCCACCGAAAGGTTCCTTGGAATCCGTGGAACATCTGATCCAAATCACTTTGACATGACCACTAAGCATTTAGTACATATCTTGGTCTTCTTACTCCACCATTTTCATTGGATTGACTCCAAATGATTTGACAACCTTCATAAATCATCCAAATCATTAGAAACCTCAAAATTTGTATGGTAGAACATCAAATCAAACACCCCTTTCAACATTTCTTCAACTTTATAAATTTGACCACCTTAGAACACTTCCAAATCACACCTTCACCTTGACAATCTATGATCTTAAGCTTCTTAACCAACATTTTGACCATGACAAAGTCAACAAACACCTCTCCACCATCAAGACCCATTAGGAGAACCGCCCGTATTAGTGTGAAACCATGTTGCTTCAACACAACCATCAACCTAAGCTCCTCATCTTAAGATGAATCACCACTAATCATATCTTCACCCATCAAAGATGAAAACTTTTTAAACCTTACAACTCCCACACCATCACCAACACTCAACAATGTGATCACCACTCCACCTCCAACAAAAACTCCCATTGATCCAAGTCCACCACCAGCTCCAACTCAATCATCTAAATCTCCATCACCACTCAAATCACCAAAACTTGAACCAATGGAGCTTTTTGGCACTCCACCAACATCTCCATAACCTTTCTTACAACGCCTTGATGATCTTCCGCAAAGAACAACCAATCTACCACCATTGCCTTTGTTTGGCTCCATTGAACGAATGACACATCATCAAACAAGGGCATTCTTTGAGCCCAATGAACCATTTGAACAAAAACCATCCATACAACAAGAACCATCCCAACCAAAACCATTGTTATTTCACCCTATCTTCAAAGATATCCATGGTCCTCTCTATGGAGAACCAAACTTTGAATACCATGATCAACCACCACCTCAACCATCTCAACCATAACCACAACACTTTGAGTCCTTCTTTCCGTCGTATCAGGAAATAGAGGCCTCCCTATGGAACAACCCACCAAACACCCACGAGGAGATCAATGATCGCCTTGACAACCTCTATGCTTTCAAAAGCATGGTGGATAATCATCTCCATCAAGCAATGGAGTTTCAAACTACCTTACTCGCATCCATTGCCAATCCAACATCAACTTAAGAAACTGCCACCATTCGACCACCACCATCATCATCAAATGACCCAATCCTACCTAATCCTCGCCATGGGTGCTCACATTGTGAGTGGGCGGAAAAAATACGTGAAAGCATTAAGATAATGCTTCAGCAAGTCCAAGATGAAACCCGCTTTGCTCTAAAACACATTCTTGAGCGTTTGGATGCTCTTTCTCACCCAAATCAATCCTAGAGAGGGTTTGGAGGCTTTTTGCCCCATTTAAGACAATGTTGGGTGACTTCCTTTTATAGAAGTAGGATTTTATTTTATTTTCTTTCTTTGTTCCTTTTTGGCTATATTTTTATTATCCACCTCATTTCTTGTCTTTGACTTTCCAAAAGTCAAATTTTACATGAAATGAATTCCATTCTACTTTAGTATGTGCATTGTTGGTTGACCATTTCGGTGTGGTGATTTTTTTTCATACTATACCTTCTTGTGGTTCCATATATATTGTCTTTTCGACACTCACTTTTCTTTTGTAGGATCAAAATCCATGTCTCCTTACTTGGCACCCCAACTAGGGGGAGTATTTTCCAAGGGGGAGCACTCTAGCTTAAACCATTCCACTACGCTACTCTTCTTTTTGTTTCGACAAAAAGGGGGAGAAAATATATTTAAACTTAAACTAATTTTCATAAGTCAAATAAAACAATTTTAAATATAAATTTTTAAAGACTTATCACTATAATTAGTGACTTGCTTAAAAATAAAGTTTATGTTTTGTCCTCAACAAAAAGGGGAAATTGTTAATACAAATATCACCTAAAAACGTTATTTATATTTTACGATCTTTGTTATGTTTTGTTAACGACAAAGTATAAATTTTAATTCTTAGCAAATCATGAATATAATTTAAGTCTTTCATAACTAGAGTTTTATTTCATTTAAACATTACATTTGCTATATTTTACATATAACATAACATTTTTATATTTCTATAAATAGAAAATGTTGTATGATATCATGACATACATCATGACCATTTATGCAAAGATTTCCAAATCTAGAAGTTGACTTTCCATAAGATTTCTTGCAAACTTGGAAAGATTCTTACTCAATCTATATTGTAGTTGACTTAAAGGATCTTGATTAGACATTGCATAGATATGGAATGATTTCTTGAGTTTTGACTGACAGGACTAGCGGAACCCTGTGGATACAAGGGTGGAACCCTTGTTTTAGTTCTGCCGGGTCCGCTAGCCTACTGTCGTGTTTGGCTACAAATACCAAGCCACACTCCAGAATTCTCTCATCAATTCTCATTATATTTTACACATAAATTCTCAATACATTCATCTAACTCATTAACATTTCATTTATGTGAGATCTTTTGTAGCAAAGAAGATCACAAAGTTCACACCAAAAGTTACAAGTCTCAACAAAACATTGCATGTCTTAATAGCTTAGCATTGTGTAAACTCGTGAAGTTTATTGATTGGTCCTAAACGGTCAAATAAAGTCAACCACGGATGTGGTCAATATAATCAAACTCCTTAGGCTCAATCTCCGCGGAATACAGTGTTTCCCCGGGTCGTTATGTCCTAACGAGGTGTGATGGTATAAAAATGGGTTTGGGATCGGGTGAATTTGAATGGGAAGTAACCAAATAATGATTTGGATTCGTTTTAAACTACTGGAATGATTAGGAATAATAGTATTAACAATTATGGGAAACAGATGTGTATAAACGTAGATCAAATTAAAATCAGACACGATTGCGTGCTGGAAAAAATGTGAGTTTTAAGCAAATATAAACTACAAGGGGTGAAAATGAAACTTTTACAAACTTAATATTAAAAGAAAATTTAATTAAAAGTAAAATTATTTTTTGACTATTTTATTATTTATTATTAATTAAAAACTAATTTAACTTATTTAATAATTAATAAAAACTTTTTAAAATTTACTTTTTAATTACTAATAATACCTAAATGACTTAGAAAATTATGAGAAAATTTATAAATCTAATTAACCATTACATGAATCCTAAAAAATTATAAAAATTTTATAAGAATTATTTTTAAACTACTTTACTAATTTGTATCTTAATTATTAATTAATTACTACTTAAACTAATTAAATTATAAAGAATAGAAGAAGAACAATATAAATTATGGAAAAATTTCTAAAATGATATTATAACATATAAAACCAGGAAAAATATAAAAACTTGGTAGTTCTTAATAAAAACTAATTTCGCTATTTAATACTTAAATATTAATTAATAATTAATAAAACTAATATTAAATCTAATAAATACTAAATAACAATATAAAATTCTGGAAAAATCACTAAAAATACTTTAATATAACAGAAAATTAAGAAAAATATAAAAATGCAAAGTGCTTAATAAAAAGCTAAAAAGGAAAATTAAAAAGATAAATTAAATTAAATAGAAACTATCACTTAATATTATTTTGGATTTTTCTGGATTTTCTTGTGGAAATCTATTTAACTACTAAACGTAAGAAACTTTTGTGAAGACAACTTTTTCAAAGCTTAAAAATAAGCCAAATGGACACAAAAAGCTCTTGATAGTTGACTTTCTTTGACTTTTGACGGAAAATGAGCCTCTGTGGGGTCCACAGGGGTGGATGATGAGGCGAAAAATGATCCGTTTTTAGCGGGTCATTTAAGCCTGAATTCGAATTTATTTAATCAAATATTGCCCTAAATCGTTCCTTTTGTGATTTTAGGTACTTTGGGAGAGAAATCTGGAAAAGGAAGCAATTCGGACGTTTTTGGAGCATAAAAGTGAAGAAAACGCCAAAGTCTTAATTTTCCATGCTGGGAACAGTAGGTGACGGCGTCAAGAGTAATTCCCTGACGGCGTCAAGATCAAAATTCCATGATGATCCAGTAAAGATTTGACGGCGTCACGAAGGTAGGGCGTCAAGAGTAAAAGTCATAACGGCCTGGAAATGATTAAGTCTTGACGGCGTCAAATGTAGATCAAGGCAGTCCGAGAATAGTTTTGGTAGCGAGGTGACGGTGTCACAATGTTTGTCTTCACGCCGTCAGACCCATTTTCCTATATATAGTTTTCTAATTTTCACATTAAAAAGAGAGAAGTTTTGGAGAAACCCTAAGCACGAACTTGGTGCGAATTTTACAGGTTTTTCAAGGGTTCGAAGCCCTTGATACCTTACATGTGTAATTGAGATAAGTGTTCTTTCAATTCAATCAATATGTCTATGTGTTGGTTGTCTATATCTTGTTCTTGTCTTAATTCCCTCATGCTAGGCTAGATCTATCTTGTGTTTGCTTGGATCTAATGAAACCTAGATGTTAATTATGTGTTGATTACTTGTTTATACATGTCTTGGATGAATGATTTATATGTTAGGCTTAAGAAAACTGGCAGATCTCCAATTGGTAACATGCTTGAACGTCTTAAGAAACATGAACCGACGCGTACTAGGTCTTTATTGGTTGTATTTAATGCATGAGCCACTGTTTACAATCCCTATAGTTGTGTTGGGCATGGTGTAGGAGGAGATAAGAGCTCATAGAATTGGGGAGTTAAGTGTGCCACCCCATGAATGGTATTAAGGAATACGATCCGTCATCCATACATTTATAACAAGTAATTAACGTGTAAAAGATGTCTAGGGAGTAGTGAAATCTAAGTAAACACATTTTCTCCACTTATTGCTCACAACTTTAGTATAATTTAGTTTATTTTCCTTTCTAGTATTTTATTTTGATTGCATCTTTAGTATTGGGTTAGTTGATTAGCAACTAATTCCGCCGAAATCCTTCAAACCCGAGAATTTTAATTGCTTTCTAAAAAATATAAAAACACAAAAATAATCATCCCTCTCCTTTAGAACTAGTATTTAGGTTTTCTAATCCTAGCGACACTATTCCTAGCTGAACGATCAATCCCCCGGTACTTGTCACTATACTATACTACAACGATCAGGTACACTGCCTGGTGGGGGTTGTAAGCTTCTCAAGATCCCTTGAGAGGTAAAGCCTGGTGCGATTCCCACTCATCAAGTTTTTGGCGCCGCAGCCCGGGGAATAGTTATTGTCTAGGTTAGAATTTCTTTTTATTAGGTCTACTTGCTAGATTCCTTTCTAGCAAGATTTTATTTTTATTTTTAGGTTCTCTTTAGTCTATCTTATTTCTTTGTGCCTTTGTTCGTAACCACCCGACATCATGGACAACGGGAACATCTTTGAACCCGTCATCCCACCACAACAAAACCCACCATTAGAACCCCTTAGGCCCCGAACCTTAGGAGAGTATTCCCGACCAAGCCACCAAGGCTACCGAAACACCATTGAGCTCACCGGAGCCAATGTGACCCCCTTGCGATCCGACACCATCCGGTTGGTGCAAAGCGGATGTGCATTCCATGGACTTCGTTCCGAAGATCCAAACCAACATCTTAAGGACTTCCTCAAAATCGTAGATTCCATAGACCTAGATGTTGCAACTAGAGAGACAACCCGATTACGCCTATTCCAATTCTCTCTACGGGATCAAGCTAGTCAATGGCTTGAGCGTTTACCCGCGGGATCCATCACCACATGGGATGATCTCACCACTCGTTTCCTTGCTCAATTTTTCCCACCGGGGAGAACTACTAAGCTTAGAAATGACATCTTGATGTTCCAACAACGTCAAAATGAATCTCTTTATGAAGCATGGACTCGTTTCAAGGACTTACTCCAAAAAGTCCCTCATCATGGCATAGATCTTTGGCTCCAAGTCCAAATCTTTTATGACCATATCGACATCTCCACGAGGCGAGCCATTGACCAATCGGCCGGTGGTAAGCTACGTGATCTAAGTGCGGAACAATCATGGGAACTCATAGAAGATCTTGCTCTCTATGACAACGAAAGTTGGAATGATCCCCGTGATTTAAACAAAATGGTCAAGGCAATATCTTTGCCTTCGAACAATTCTAGCACTCCCGACCGTAGGATCATGGAACTTGAGGACCAAGTCAAGTTTCTCATGAAATCTTAGAAAGCTCCTAAGCCTTCAAGCCAAGTGAACAAAATCACTTCTTCATGCGAATTACGTAGTGGTCCCCACGACACTCGTGATTGTGTGGAACTCCCCGGAACAGCTTTTGCGGACTACGCATCTACGCGTACCGACGAAGCGGGAGATAAGTGGTACACTTTCAAGCCCGAGCCAAACACTTACGGTGATTCATACAACCCCTCATGGAAGAATCACCCAAACCTTAGGTGGAAACAAAATCAACCCAATTCTTCTAATCCGCCTAATCGCTACCAACCAAACGGTCCACCCTCTAACCGTACTTTCAACAACAATCCTTCTAACAACTTTGGTAGTACCAACAATCTTGAAGGATTGATGTCTAAATTCATGGCATCTCAAGAGGCTCACATAGCTAGGTTTGAAACCGAATTCAACCAACAACAAACAGAGATAACCAACAAGATTGACAACTTGTTGAAAGCCCTCAACAACCAAGCACTAGTCACACCTAGGAAGGACACTAGGGACACCAATAACGGAAGCCAAATTAAGGACCCCTCATCATCCAAACATGTCCACTTTGTCAATGTTGTCCCCATTAAGCCAATAGATAAGGAGATTGAGGAGAGTGACAAGGATGAAGTTAGAATAGAAGCCGAGACTAAGGATGAGAGTAGGGAAGTTGAGGTAGAGCCTATAGAAGAATACTTTGATAAGTTGCCCACCAAGGAAGAACGGGAATACCATAAGGATTTATTCGATAGTCCCGAGAGACCATATATCCTTGGCACCC
Organism: Artemisia argyi; assembly: GCA_030686995.1. Lineage (NCBI taxonomy): Eukaryota > Viridiplantae > Streptophyta > Magnoliopsida > Asterales > Asteraceae > Artemisia > Artemisia argyi. The sequence goes on from CM060697.1 coordinate 34,879,383, forward strand.
CCCTTATCAAAATGGGAGACCCCTCTAACATTAACATACCATGCAATATTGGGCACATGCATATATGGAAAGCTTACATCGACCCTAGATCCCCCGTGAACATCATGACTAGGACTTATTACAATTGGGTGATGAGGAAGCAACTTGATTTTAGGATGATGCCCGATAAGAATCTGATAAGTAATTTTGCAAGAAGAGTGAAGGGACTGCATGTAATTATAGGGAATCTCACCTATGAGATCGATTTTATGATAGTTGAGGACACTCGTCCGGTGATAGATGCTTGCCTAAGCCAAATAATATTTGGAAAACCATTTGTTGAGGCCACTAGGATGAGTTATGATCCGACTTTAGGGATAGTTAGATTTAAGGAAGAGAATGATGAAGTTGCCTATCAAATGCCCTACAAAATTGAGTAATACCGCCTTCTCTCTAATATCGAAAAGGAACACAAACAAGCGGCTTATTATAGGAATGAGGAGGATAGACGTAGAGGAATAGAGTATGTAAAGAACAGAATGCTTGGTTTCTACAAAGAATGCTTGCGACTAGGTCCGGAGTACAAAACTGGTTTAGAAGACGACCTAGAGAGTGGAACCGAGGTCACGTAGTAACCCATGACCTTGAGTCTAGCTACAAGACTCGTAAATAAAGAAAAGCGCTTCTTGGGAGGCAACCCATGTTTTGTGTGATTTTATTTTGTTTGTTTGTTATTTGCTTCCGTATGCATGCTTTATTTCGATTGTTGGTAGATCATGTTTCTAAACTAAATAGTGGAAATACTTTACTTTGTTGTTTTGGCCTAGTCCTAACTCCACCTAAAAGTATTTTTGCAAAAGATAAGTGTAAGGGGAAACCCCAAATATGTTTTCAAGAAACAAACCGATCATGATTCTCCACAATATTAAATGAACATGTATATTCGTATTTGTTAGAGTCAAATGCTTGTATTGAGTCATAATGAAGTTTTGCAGGATTTTCCAGGAAGTAGGACCAAGTTTTTTCAGAAATTTTCCGGAAACTTAACATAAGAATTTCTGCAGGTCACTTCTGACGGCGTCAAGTGTAAAAATCTGGAAATTTTACCAGTTTTGTTTTTCTAACGGAGTCTTATGGTTTTTGTGAATTATTAAGTTTTATAATCTCCAGGAAATCTGCAAACTTCATTCCACAAGCATTATATCTTATCTTGTTTTCTAGGATTTAGTAACTTATATAGGATGCCGCCGATTTTACGAGAGGTTGTCTTGTCCATTTTATCAGGTTTTACAGGTTATGTATGACAAGAAGATGATTTATATTCTGGAAGGGAAGCTTTGATTGTTCATTTTCTTGGAGGAAGATTTAACCTGGCCACCTTATTATCCATACCGAGCGAATCAGGGGAGTATTTGATTTCATTCTCTTTACTTTTTCACTTTTACATTCTTTACTTGAACATTGGGGACAATGTTCATCTTATGTGTAAGGGGAGGGTAAAAATATGATACCTTACATATGCACTTTTGCTTGAGTTTGTTTTGTTTAATGGTAGATGTGTAATAAAACTATGAGAAATACTTGTTAGTGCAATTTTAGCATCAAATTTAAATTTTTTTACAACATTTAGGAGTGAAACTTTAGCCATAGCAAGCGTCTCATGGATAGGAGATTGTATGACTAGCACATAACCGTATATTTAGAAAAATTTTCCACCCAAATATGTGAGGTTCGCCTTTAGATTTGATAGGAAAAACATTCATTATTAGTGCTTATGAGTGTACCGGTAGCATTTAGATTCTAGAACTTGCTTTAGTGATGCATCCCGAGACCGCTAGTGAGACTACATTCGTGTGGTAGGATTTACTACATGATAAGAGGCATTAGGATTACCCTTGTGTTAAACCCGTATTATAATTACTTGACCATTTAAGTCATATTACTTGGCTAGTTAAGTCAACTAATTTTCCCACACCCTTAGCGTTGTACTCATTTTTAGTACACGAAACCCCTAGTACACCCCTCCGAGCCTATCTTTTCGTTTCTAACTTTAAGCATCTTACTTAAAGGAAGAATTTGTTACACCCCACTTAAATGTACAACCAAATCGCCTTAGCCTTCCGTGTATGCGCTCATTTTTAGTGCATTATTGTTATTTGTTAAACCCTAAGTTAACTATCTAATTGATCACATGGTTGCTAAGTCGAGTCATATCCTTGTACATATTGTTTTGGGACGATTGGGACTCATGGGTAAGTACTTATTTTATGGAGTAATGGGGAAGAACATCATTTATTACCCCCATATGTACGTTAATCTTAAAAGTGCTCCAAGTGTTTTGATTTTCTTAATTCGAGTCATTAGATTAGTTTATTGTAAAATATGTAAAAATTCAAGTGTAAGGGGAATGTTCATTCCCTATGATGTATTATTTTGGATGGTAGGGTAAGAGTGTATGAAAAAAAAAAAAAAAATCGAAAAAATCAAGAAAAAAAAATAGAAAAAGAAAAGAGAAAAACATACGGACTACCATCCCTTTTTATTCTATGATTCATTTTATGTTTTTGTTATTTTTCATTTATTAGCTTAAGTCGAGTCTAGTCTTGGCTTAGCAACGCCATATTGTACATGTAATTAACCAAGATTGTTAACTCGCCACCAGTAAAACTTCCTTTATCCAACAAAACCGTGTATTTCATATCCCTACACCTAACGTTACAACCTTTTAAAAGACCTCTTTGATAGTTTATCCTTGGTGCTTACGCCATATGGTGGAGGTTTGATCCTTTCCCAAGCCTATGGTAATCTATTTTGCTATGACAGGTTGCGAGAGATATCTTCCGTTTCCATATTGTAATTTACACTTTATTACACCCGAGAGATATGAGTATCTAAACACTATTTGTGAGGTGCTTGTGTATGACCTCCGTGCTTGTATATTGGTCTTTAGTGGAACGATTAATTGTTGTAATTACTTTTATATTAGTGTTAAATGACCCCTAACTTGTCTTTTGAGTAGAATAAAAACGCATTTGCTTGAGGACAAGCAAATCTCAAGTGTAAGGGTATATGATGAGGCGAAAAATGATCCGTTTTTAGGGGGTCATTTAAGCCCGAATTCGAATTTATTTGATCAAATATTGCCCTAAATCGTTCCTTTTGTGATTTTAGGTAATTTGGGAGAGAAATCTGGAAAAGGAAGCAATTCAGACGTTTTTGGAGCATAAAAGTGAAGAAAACGCCAAAGTCTTAATTTTCCATGCTGGGAACAGTAGGTGACGGCGTCAAGAGTAATTCCCTGACGGCGTCAAGAGCAAAATTCCATGACGATCCAGTAAAGATTTGACGGAGTCACGAAGGTAGGGCGTCAAGAGTAAAAGTCATGACGGCCTGGAAATGATTAAGTCTTGACGGCGTCAAATGTAGATCAAGGCAGTCCGAGAATAGTTTTGGCGGCGAGGTGACGGCGTCACAATGTTTGTCTTGACGCCGTCAGACCCCTTTTCCTATATATAGTTTTCTAATTTTCACATTAAAAAGAGAGAAGTTTTGGAGAAACCCTAAGTACGAACTTGGTGCGAATTTTACAGGTTTTTCAAGGGTTCCAAGCCCTTGATACCTTACATGTGTAATTGAGATAAGTGTTCTTTCAATTCAATCAATATGTCTATGTGTTGGTTGTCTATATCTTGTTCTTGTCTTAATTCCCTCATGCTAGGCTAGATCTATCTTGTGTTTGCTTGGATCTAATGCAACCTAGATGTTAATTATGTGTTGATTACTTGTTTATACTTGTCTTGGATGAATGATTTATATGTTAGGCTTAAGAAAATTGGCAGATCTCCAATTGGTAACATGCTTGAACGTCTTAAGACACATGAACCGACGCGCACTAGGTCTTTATTGGTTGTATTTAATGCATGAGCCACTGTTTACAATCCCTATAGTTGTGCTAGGCATGGTGTAGGAGGAGATAAGAGCTCATAGAATTGGGGAGTTAAGTGTGCCACCCCATGAATGGTATTAAGGAATACGATCCGTCATCCATACATTTATAACAAGTAATTAACGTGTAAAAGATGTCTAGGGAGTAGTGAAATCTAAGTAAACATATTTTCTCCACTTATTGCTCACAACTTTAGTATAATTTAGTTTATTTTCCTTTCTAGTATTTTATTTTGATTGCATCTTTAGTATTGGGTTAGTTGATTAGCAACTAATTCCGCCCAAATCCTTCAAACCCGAGAATTTTAATTGCTTTCTAAAAAATATAAAAACACAAAAATAATCATCCCTCGCCTTTAGAACTAGTATTTAGGTTTTCTAATCCTAGCGACACTATTCCTAGCTGAACGATCAATCCCCCGGTACTTGTCACTATACTATACTACAACGATCAGGTACACTGCCTGGTGGGGGTTGTAAGCTTCTCAAGATCCCTTGAGAGGTAAAGCCTGGTGCGATTCCCACTCATCAGTGGAAAATGGTTTAAACAAGTTACTTTGACTGGTATAAGTTAGAAACAACAAAAGTGATCCAATGAATAAGCCAATAAGCTAGAATAAGCTCTTGGATTCCTTGATTTCACACTGAAAATAGGACAAACTTTAAGCTGATCTAGGGTGGGGTCCACAAAGCTTAAGCTCAAAACTTTGGATGGAATGGTGAGACAACAAGCTTGGGAACACAATGGATCCAAGAACACCCACTGGGGCCCACTAAGGTGGCCCGTGGGACCCACCAAAGTGGTGGTGGTGGACTGTGCAGCAGGGGAGAATACTCTCCCTGCAGGTCTGTTTGTGAGGGTGTGGAGCCCACACAAAAAATTGCAAAAATATACTGAATATGGGTTTCTAAGGCTAAGGTGGTAGACAGTAACTTGTGAAAGTCTCAGGTCTTGAATCTATACACAAATTTCACAATAATTCTTGCAAGATTTGGTTTTCTCACAACAAAGCAATATTGACTTTTTGAAATATGCTCCTACTTTGACTAAGATGAACTTCCATTGATCAATACTTAATCTATGTGTTATATTAAACTTGTTTAATACTAAATTAAACTAAAGGTACCCTAATCCTAACAACAAACCTAGACACAGATCCACAGAAACATGTATAAGCCTAATGAATGATGATTTTGACTTTTTGTATTTAAGTAACCAATTTAATAACTTAGATAACTAATATGACTCTAGTGCAAGCTAATGAAACAGATAACAAAGAAATTTAACAACAGGGACCCACAGAACTCAAGTTAAACCAAACACCCTTATATGTTCTACTTAACACTACAACTAAGAGATTTAGCTTAAAATTACTGATTTTAAATATCAAACAGCCTATATATACCCTAAAGAAGCTAAACGAACAACAACAACACAGTGAAAACTACAAGAACCAGTATAAGCAATAATGTGAAAAATATGAACTCACAACTGATCCACTTGAAAGAATAGGTACCAAGGACAATGAACTCATCCTACACCTCCCTTGAGGCTTCTAAACCATATGTCATCTACCCTGCTACCTTGCTTCCACAGCTTCCTCCTCTTTTGGATTTCTTTTTTTATTATTTTTCACTATTTAATATGGAATTTTGAGTAATTTTTGAATTGTTGAGCTAAAGTAGTTTAAATGCTTTGAGAGCTCTTAAGAACTTGTAAGTGAGCTTAAGTAAGCTTGAATGAACACTGATTAATAACATTTACCAACATTAAACCAATATGAGATTTTGATGAAAAATTAAACATAAACTGAATATAAAAAGAGAAACTGCAATTGATACTTGAAACAAGTTTGGATTACACTGAAAAGTTTAAAAGTACACTTTGGAGCTAAAAAATACAAATGAAAATGGAATTTCAAGTAAAACGACATTAATGCTATACTAAGCTACAACTACACTACTGCTATCTAATAATCTTTCTTCTTTTTCCTTCACTTAAATAGACCCTGGGGTATTGGCTTGACTTTCCCACTTCTTTCTTCTTTTTGGCATTTGGCACCAAAAAGGAGCTTGCAATTTGGACCTGTGGCTATCACTAGGGGGTGGAGGTGATGGGTGAGCAGAGTGGGGTATGGGTTGGAGCAAAGCAAGTGGGGAGAGTTGGGGTGAAAGTAGTGGTAAAACCAGTGGTTTTGCAGGGTGGTTTTGGTAGGAAGTGGTGAGGGTGAAGGTGTTTGACCATGGTTTTGACCCTGGTATTAATACTATGGGGTTTGTGTGTTGGGTTAACATAATAACGAGGGTCTATTTGGTATTACTAGTAAAAACCACAAGGACCTCAAATGTAATTTTTTAAAATTTAGGGGTGTGTTATGCCAATTTCCCAAACTTGCTACAAGGGCCAATCTTGCCAAGCTGAATAACATAAGGACCATATTTGATAATTTTCCCATTTTAAATACCCGGGGACTTAAACTGTCAAGTTCGAAACTTGAGGGACCCATTTTGCTAGTTTTGCAATTTTTGATCTTCAAGGGTAAAATTTGTCATTTCTTGATTCCTGGGGGACTGTTGTTGAATTTTCTTCAAAATAAATTTCCCATGGACCATTTCTGACAATTCTTGAAAGTTCAGGGGCCAATTTTGCCAATTGTGAAACTCTAGGGACTAAACTTGTAAAATTTTGAAAACTTTTCACCCAAAAACCATTTTTTGATAACTTCTGAATTTTAAAAGACTTGGGTTAACTTTTCATTTAAAACAAATGCTCAGGGACTAATTTTGACAAGTTTTAAAAAGTTGGGGGACTGAGACTGCCAATTGTGCAAACTTTGTTCGTTTTTCATCTGTTTTTACTCATTTTGCATCTGAAACATGTAAAACACAATTTTGAGATATTTTCTGTATTTTGATGCATTTCTGAGTGTTTTTAAATTTGCAGTTCAGATTGACCAAAAATGATGAGTATTTACACACTTATCAATCCCCCACACTAAACTATTGTTAGTCCCTAGCAATCTAGAATCCAAAAACAACATGTTTTAAAAATTTAATGGATTTAATGTCTCTTTACCAAAAGCCATTACTTATGGAGTAGCCAAATGTTTCAGTTCAAGTAAGAACTATGGTACACTGATAACCATATGATTTTGAGCAAATCATAAGCTGTCAACGGATTTGATTTATCTTTACCAAAAGCTGTTTGCTTCTTGACTAGCCAACTCTTTGATAAAATTATCATCTTGGCGAGCTGATTACCAATTATGGTTTTCCACTGCCTTTACCACAAGCCATAACCTTGCGGGCTAGCCAACTCTTTACTTTTTAGGATATGGCGAGTTGAATACCATACAACTTTCGGCAAATTGTCAGCAATAAACGGATTTGAGATATCTTTACCAAGAGCCGTTTGCTCCTGGATTAGCCAGTCCTTTTGTGGTTTAGACATGGTGGACTGATAACCACAAAATTTTTTGAAATAAAGTGAATTTTTTTTTGAAATTTTGGCAAAAAACGGGGGTACTAGAAGGTATAATGTGACTAATTTCGCTAGAATTTCCCCCCACACTTAGAATTTAATATTGTCCTCAATATTCAAAGTCCCGGCTATTATGTCGACTCTTTGAACGTAAAAAGGCAACATTACAAGCTAAATGTGGAAATAACATTTTTCACTTTATTTCTATACATACACATTTTTTTTAGAGATATATACATGGTGAACCATAGCAGGGGTCACTTCCCTCACACTTAGGGTGAAAACCCCGTATACATGCTACTATTTTTGTTTACCGAGTCGCTATCTTGACTCGACCCCGAATTCATTTGTTCTTGGGGAAGCAAGATGTGGAAGAAACAATCTCCATCGGACTTTCATTCAAGATGTTTGGACAAAATTTGAAGCACGTGAAAGTTCCACACCGATGAGATATACAGACCCTAGCTCAAAAGAATGATACATGGAAATGCCGGGGTCAAAGATAATATCTTCATTCCCGAAGGAGTAAAGAACAGGAGAAGCTACGGGATAGGTGAAAAAGAGAAAGAAAGTCACAATAAAAATCATGACTAACTCATCATCACCCAGAGGAGAATTCATAATCTCATGAATCTCATTTTTTAAGCTCGTTTGATCAAGACATATCCCGGGTGTGTCTAGATCAAAGTAGAAGTTATCATACTCCGGTGGAGATATGATATGAGTAAGTTCATCAGAGAACTCCTCAAAGGTGAATGAATCATATTCTGGATTGATTTGAGCGAGTTCATATGAGAACTCATCGAAGGTAAATGATTCATATTCGGGGAGAGAATTATGAGACTGAGAAGTGGTACTGCCACTAATCTTCTCTCCTATAGGATCAAAATGGAAGGCTTCAAATTCCGGTATAGAATCATCAGAAAGAATGCCACTATCCTTAATGGGGATAGTAGATGACATTATTGAAAGCCTCGATTTTAGAAATGAGGAGACTGACATTCAATAATGTTGCACAAAGTGCTTCATCTTTGATTTCAGCGTCAGTTTCATCATTCTCTTCTTCTAAGCTGACTGGCTCAGAAGGTAATCTTTCCACATAATTGATGTCTCCAGAAGATAAAGAATTTTCATCAGTATGTGAAGTACTAAGCTCGATGTTAGGATTAGAGTTTAAAAGATTTTCAATTTCTCCCAGATCAGCTTCAAGGTCAAACAGATTATCATTACTTCCTAATGGAAGTGGATTGATGTGAGTAAGTTCATCTATGAATTCCTCAAGAATAGGGTCAACATCAGAATGAGGCAGTGATGCCTCTACATACTCAACTTCTCCATAAGATGTACAATCATCATTAAAATCAGAGAAAGTATCAAAATGATCTTTTGGATTTTCAGGAGGAGAAGGTAGATCACACATATGATCAAAAGTTCCCTGTGACTCTCTCGGGATTAGGATAAGGTTCTTAACACAAGACTTTATGAATTCGTCTGATTCCTTTTCAGGAACAGTGTCAAGATGCTCGTCCCCCATGTTCAGAGAGTGAGTGGGAACTTCGGGTGTGATAACAGCAGACTGAGGGAGTTGAGAAGGACTAGTAGTCATGGATTTTACAAGTTCCATTATTTCTACTGCTAGTGATTCAGTCATATTCTTCTCTCCCTGTATTTCTACTGAAGCAGTTTCAACTGAAGTTGAATCAAAAGGTTTCTCAGATACCTTTGGGATTGGAACAAGGTTATCAATTTCCTCAAAAGGATTGACTTTGATTTCCTTGTCCCCCATTATCAAGATATCTGAAGGTTCCTTAGGGTTTTCTTCTTCAAATGGTTCATCCTCATCACTTTTATCCTCAAGATAAAATGAGTTAACATGAGGCTTTTGTTTTCTAAGAATCAGATCTGTAAGGCAGTTTATTCCATCTTGAATGTTCTTGTTGAATTGAGTTTGAGCAATAATCGTTTTAGTAATCAATTCAACTCTAGTTAACTCGTTCCGAGGAAGTGATTGAGGGTTTGTGTATTGTGAAGGCTAGTTAAAACCAAATTCATGATTGTTACAAGGAACCTGTTCATAGACAAACTGATTCCTAGTTTGACAATCAGAGCTATAGTGAGGGCCTCCACAATACTCACAATAGTAAAACTGCTGGGTCTCATGGAGTGGAAGCTGATGGAATGAATTAGTCGTGTCATGGTAGGAATAGGGATTCTGGTTATAGACAAACCCATTTCCTGGCTCTACCATGCCACAACTAGGGCAATTACCACCATTATAATACCTAAATAATACCTAAAAGACTTAGAAAATTATGAGAAAATTAAAAACTAATTTAACTTATTTAATAATCAATAAAAACTTTTTTAAATCTACTTTTTAATTACTAATAATACCTAAATGACTTAGAAAATTATGAGAAAATTTATAAATCTGATTAACCATCACAGGAATCCTAAAAAATTATAAAAAGTTTATAAAAATTATTTTTAAACTACTTTACTAATTATTATCTTAATTATTAATTAATTACTACTTAAACTAATTAAATTATAAAAAATAGAAGATGAATAGTAAAAATTATGGAAAAAATTCAAAAATTATATTATAACAAATAAAAGCTAGGAAAAATATAAAAACTAGGTAGTGCTTAATAAAAAATAATTTTGCTATTTAATACTTAAATATTAATTTATAATTAATAAAACTAATATTAAATCTAATAAATACTAAATGACAATATAAAATTCTGGAAAAATTACTAAAAATACTTTAATATAAAATAAAATAAAGAAAAATATAAAAATGAAAGTGCATAATAAAAAGCTAAAAAGGAAAATTAAAAAGATAAATTATATTAAATAGAAACTATCACTTAATATTATTTTGGATTTTTCTGGATTTTCTTTTGGAAATCTATTTAAATACTAAAAATAAGAAACTTTTGTGAAGAAAACTCTTTCCAAGCTTAAAAATAAGCCAAATGGACACAAAAAGCTCTTGACAATTGACTTTCTTTGACTTTTGATGGAAATGAGCCTCTGTTGGGTCCACAGGGGTGGAAAATGGTTTAAACAAGTTACTTGGACTTGTATAAGTTAGAAACAACAAAAGTGATCCAATGAATAAGCCAATAAGCTAGAATAAGCTCTTGGATTCCTTGATTTCACACAGAAAATGGGACAAACTTTGAGCTGATCTAGGGTGGGGTCCACTGAGCTTAAGCTCAAAACTTTGGATGGAATGGTGAGAAAGCAAGCTTGGGAACACAATGGATCTAAGAACACCCACTGGGGCCCATTGAGGTGGCCTGTGGGACCCACCAAAGTGGTGGTGGTGGACTGTGTAGCAGGGGAGAATACTCTCCCTGAAGGTCTGTTTGTGAGGGTGCGGAGCCTACACAAAAAATTGCAAAAATGTACTAAATATGGATTTCTAATGCTAAGGTGGTAGACAATAACTTGTGAAAGTCTTAGGTCTTAAATCTATACACAAAATTCACAATAATTCTTGCAAGATTTGGTTTTCTCACAACAAAGCAATATTGACATATTGAAATATGCTCCTACTTTGACTAAGATTGACAAAAAATGATGAGTATTTAGAAACTTATCATTTATACATCATTTCATAGTATAATTTCAGTAGTGATCGGTTAGTATTTTAGGCGTTAAAATACATAGTGTGACGGGAGTGGTTGTACCCTTGTAAAAGAACTCGACATCTAGCTTTGTGTTAGAAATCTTGTGTAAGCGACGTGTAAGGTTTTCTTCGCCGGTGAAAAGAGCTTGTTGACTAGTGATTGGAACTCTCGAGTTGGATACTCAGGGCGTGGAGTAGGGCATGGAAAAAGAGTCCTTGTACCCGAACCACGATAAAAAATCATGTTGTGGTTTGATCCTTTCTTACTTTATACTTACATATTACTTATCGTTAATTAGTTTCAATTATTAATTACACGTCAAGTTTACAAAGTTAAATAAGTTAAAAACCGGTAAACTATTCAACCCGCCTTCTAGTTTTCCGCAGTATGTTACTTTGTAATTCTATTATTTATGTTTATGAGCATGTCTGATTAGATCAACATTTAAGTTTTAAGGTAATCTATGGGGTGTTTGGCCATTCGGTGATTATATGGTTTTTGTGTTTTCATGGAGCAGTGTTTTAAGGGGTTTGGGTGTTGCTTTATAAAACTATTTATTTGGTTACTAGCCTCATGACCTGCCCGATGGGCGGGTTCACTTAATAAAATTGTTATCCAAAACTATTTCGATGTAAAATAAATAATGAATAACAGCAAATATGTTTAACAAAATAATTGGAAAGCCATTATATATTGCCATGTATTATATGTTAAAAGAACAATTATAAATATCATAACAAATTAATCACATGATGGTTATTTATATTCGAAATAACTTCTTTATACACAGCGTTTCTTGTGGAGTTAGTGTATTTTCCATCTTTATCACAACAAAGAACCTTTAAACCTCTTTTTGTCTTGACTCTTGAAACAACCACAAAAAGTTGTCCATTAATCTTTGTTACATATCTACACACCAAGTTGTGTTGCTCGTCAATACGCCTCACGATACTTGACTTTATTCTGACCAAAACTTCAAAAAATTCACAAGTCAGTAGATATCGGTTTCTACTTGTTTTTAAGATCAACTTCCTAAAGACATAGCAAATATTTTCATTTGATACGCATTAAATTCAAAAATACAATTAGATTATGACATAAGTAACGGTCCATCGTTACCCGAAATATAGCGAAACATACAAAGTCAACCGTATTTATTGAATTCCATGAATTAAACTATGTGACTTGAACTTGTCTATTGGTTTTAAGTAATTACAATATCATCCATGTAACAACCGTGGTTTTAGCACGTAAGTTTAACTGATAGTCTTGAATTGGTTGACGTTCGTTTGGTGTGTCTTAGGTGGTTGAAGTGATATAGGTGAGTTTTAGCACTAAATCCCTTTGCGTAAATGATTTTATTGTGATTTGGAAAGTTTGGAATTTGGGAAAGTTCATTTTGGTCACCTACTCACCTTTGTGGTGTAGAAATGACTTGTATAGTTTTGGTGTTTTTGTGATTTTGCGTAACGAGTCTTCGTTCAAGTTAATGAGCGTAAGCGAGTTATGTGTGTTTTTTTTTGTTGGTTAAATTTCACAAAGGAGTGAAAATCTATTTTTGGAAACTTTGTTTTGAAAATGATTATTTTTCCGATTGTCGTAAAAGTTAAGGTTTATCGCGAAAGACGTTAGGTTTGTTTTGGGAGTTTATAAAGTATGAAAAGTATAAGGTTTTGAGTGTAATAATTAAGTTTAATAAAAAAAATATATAAAATATGTATGGGTATACATAAAATCGGTTTAGAGGGTTTTTAGGTGAAAAGGAAACCAAATTTGAGCCCAAATACAATTCCTAGCAATAAGAAATCTTAGTCCAGCCCAAACAAGCCCAACCCTTAACCCTTATATCCCAAACAAACGACCCTATTCTTCTTTTTGAGGATATTTGGTCGATCAAGGAGGGGGGAAGAAGGAGAAAAACTTAGGGTTTTTATTATTGAAGCTAAAATCAAGATCAAGGTATATTTTCGATGCTAGTTTTCATTCAATTAATTAGTTAGTGATCTAATTCATGTAATATAAATTATGATGGATTTAGGGTTTACAAAATTCTGGAAAATAATGATGAAAAACATGGTAGGATCATTAGATGTTAATGGTACGATGATTAGTGAAGTTGGTTTGGTGATAAAACGTGTTAAACATTGAGTTAATTTGAGACAGCTTTGAAGGGCTGTAAAGATACGACGAGATAAAATAGTAGGAGATGAGTTAGATCACGAATTTTTAGTCTAAATTGAACTTTAATAAAAGATCTTTCCAAAAAGTCCAACCACGATTGATTTCAAGGTCGGGAAGTTAGTATATTGATTTTTCTTTGATAAGATGTCAAAGCTGTTAAACCGGGATAGAATTAGGGTAAAAGTTTGATGGTGAATTATGGGTGAAATAGTGTTATTAAGGTTAGCCCTTCTGGAAAAGTTGAGTTTTATTTTATCTTAGACTATCACGAAAAGGATTCGCGATAAAAAGTTTTAGAAGTATTTTATTCTAATTAAAACGTTTTGGTGTGCGTTCAGATCTGAATTTTGATAGTTGACAAGTTTGATTTTCTTATGGGTACTTGTGTGTGTTATTAGACCATGGCCTTCTGGTATTAGCTTGTATGCTTATGAGAGACCATGGTGAATTTTTGGTGTGAGTTGTTGAGCATTAATTGTTATGATTTCATGTGGGCGAATGTACCCTAAAATTCTGCGTTTTCTTATTTTAAAATTGCAAGAGATTTAGTGAGTGCTAGGTTATGGTGATGGTTAGTATGGGGTCTAGGAGATCCATGGTGGGTCATATGAGTCTTTGACACCCATCATATGAGTATTACATGGGTTATAGCTTTTAGCTTGACTATGTGTAATGTGGATTTATTTTTGTGTGTTATAGATTGTGATTCATTTTTGTGGAAGCTGCAAGGTTTGAGGGAGTTCATAGTCTCATATTTTTACCTTGTTTTAAACTTGCGATGGGAATGATGCTTGTCTTAAATTGTTTGAGTTACTGTGATTATGTGTGTGTCAAAGAGCTTGAACTTATAATGTTATCGTATGTATGCTATATGTGAATGGTTATGCGATGTGCAAATGTTGTGTGATAATGCGGTGTGGTCCAATTGGGGGGGGGGGGGGGGGGGAGTATCCAATTGGAGAGTAATAACTCCTACTCGAGATATATACGTGGTTCAATTGGGAGGATACTTATCCTGTTGCTCGCACATGCGACCTAATTGATGCCAATTGGGATCGGAGGACATGAACCGTCCAGATGTTGCCTTTGTGTGTGATTATTGGGATCGGAGGACACGAACCATCAAGATGGTTGCCTTTATGTGTGATTATTGGTTTGCGAATACATGTAGCTTATATGATAACTATAAATTATTTGTCCAACTATGTTTTATAATCACAGTGAACTGGTTGCCTTGAGAGTGTGTATGTGTGTCTAAACCTATGAATCTCACCAACATTATGTTAATGTTTTAAGCATCATTTTCAGGTGAGCTTTCTAAAGATAAGATAGAAGGATGTGATTAGACGAGACCTTAGATGCATTGGAAGTGGTTTATCATCTATCATTGGATTCTTTGTATTGTTTTGGATTATGTTTTGGTTATTTTGTTTTGGGGTATTGTTACGACACTTCGTGTCCTTACTTGCTCTATTTTATGTATGTAGTTATTCTCTATATAGACACCATGTGTTGTGATGATATCCATGAAGTTACACACTCGCGTTTCCGCCTTGGTGAGGTGTGACAGATTGGTATCAGAGCCTTGGTTATAGAGAATTAGGTGGTTGAACCTAGACTATAACTTAGGAGTCCCTCATGTAGTTGCATTTTGGGCCTATATATAAGTATGGTATTTTATACGTATATTTTCCCTAAGTTTATGAGATGTTTTTATCGAGTTTTGGACGCCTATTGAACCCCTGTACGTAGTATTGTATATATCAACTTTATTATATCGTCTTCTGCGCGTAAGATGCTTCGTTTAACTACCGTTGTCGCTATCGGATGTGAGAGAAGTGGTTGGATGAAGCGGACTAACCGCAGAATTCGAGTTCCCGCTAGCCTTTATCCATGTTCAAACAAGGAGATGATGTTTATAGAATACGTTGGTTGAGAAGAAGTGGAGAGGTAACCACGACGACTTCTAGAGATGGAGCCGTTACCGAGTACCCTGAGAAGTTTCCTCACTTTTCAGGTGAAGGAAAGGTAGTTTAGTCCAAACCTCATAATTCGTATGCACTTGTGGATCATGTGCAATTGGAAGAAAAGAATAGAGATGGTTTTGTATCTTGGCAATTTCCTCAATGTATACGAAATAGGAATGAGTGGTTGAGTAAAGATGAAAGGGGAGTTAGGATGGAATAACGTGGATTCGGATCTGGAGTCCATAGTGAGTAGTAAGTTTAACCGATTTGAGTGGGGAGGCAAGTGCGAGAATGGAGTTTGAGCCATTGTGTGACGTCTTTTGTTTTGTGTTATGTTTTGGAATTCGTATATTACCTTTTGCTGTTTGGAGCCATGTTGGAGCATGATTACTCCTGGATATTGGATCGACCTTATCCAAGTAATTTTGATTTTAGAGTTTACGTGATCGTTAGAATTGTTCCATGTGAGATGATTGTTTACGACGTCTTTTGTTTTTGTTTGCATGATGTGTTGTCATAAGGGAGTACACTTGTGAAAGGGGGCATAGATAATTACAGTGGCCAACATAATTATACATGCGTCACAACACAAGTGGACTTGCAAGTATGATGGCATGGATTGCATGGTGTATTAGGTGCTATGTGGTATATGTACGTTATCATTGAGACGTGTGGTTTTGGAAGTAAGTATGCGTGTGGAATAGGCTTATAACTATGGTCGCGAACATAAATATAAGGGTATCACACACGTGGACTTGTGACCATTATCGCATTGATTGATGTTTGTTGTTATATGTTGTGGTAGATGGTATGTGATGTCATGTTGATGATGGTTGTATGGTTAGAGAAGTATTCTCTTAACCGTTTGGGCAACCAGTATATGTTGGGGTATGTAAGTGGTAAGATTCCACTCTACCTATCATATGATTGATACCTTAAATATCTGTTGGGATTAATATTGTGATATTTAAGTTGATTCATTTGCTAGACACTCCGTTTGTATACCTAATTCTTTGGTTGGCATTCCTATTCGTACCATGATGGTACAGATGCCATATTCTTTCTATTTGACGTCGTGATAGGTGTTGGGTAATCAAATTCGTTTTTGTTGGATACTGGTTCATTTCTTTGGTTATTCCATACATTCATTCCTCGGATGGATGTTATACTATCCTTCAAGTATTGTTGGTTCCTGACGAGTTGGTGTGGATATTTGATCCCTCATTTACACACACCAATTGAATTTCGTGGCATGTTTTGTGACCTGTTAGTATCGGTGTTTTTCTATGATTTTGGGTTTGATCGTTGTAAGACCTTATAACTATCAACTTGTAGGACCTTAAATCTATCAACTTTAACACAAATATGACAAGTATAGTATAAGATGGTTACTTGATATGATATATGTGTGGCGTATAAGATGTAAAAGAGAGTAATAAGATGAAGAGAACTTTTATTAAAAACACACACAATACACACACAAGCACACCTTACAAATGAGGCATAAGATGGCTTATATAGTACTTGAGATAAGATGCCCTAAAGGCTTTTCTATGGGCTTGGGCTTGGACTTGGATTACATGTAATATATATAATATAACACTTAACATATTAGCTTACCATGTCCAAAGCCCAATGACTAATCTATTACATATCTTAACAAACGACACAAATTTCTAATATGAGAATGACCATCACTTCTCTATACATATTTTTAATGCTAACAATCTCCCCCTAAGGGGTGGTCATTCGAATGATGCTCCACGTGATTAGGTCTTCTGTGTTCTTTGTCTTGAACTTTGTGTGTTGTTGAAGAATAGTCTGTAGTCTTTGTTCCTTCATGCTTTGTGATCTTTGATGTCTGACTTTTCATCGTTCTTTGTTCCTTTATGATGTGGAGCAATCTACCTTTTGTCACTTTTGTGTCTGTGGTGGTTGTCTGCCATTCCAACATGCTCATACGTCTTTAGTCTTTGTGATACATGCATTTGTTATTCCCGTTCTTTCACACCGATCTTTGTCACTTTACATCTGTAGATTCTTTCACTTGCGTAGAATCTTTCTTTGAACCTTACTTTGCTTTGATCTTTTTGAGAACTTTCCTTTGACATAGTGATGCATGTATGAGCTTGTGGAATCCTTTGCCATGGAGATGATGTATAGCTGCAGGTAAACAGTTAGCAATAAACAACTGGTACTTACATGTTCGAATTAGAGATCGTCAACAACATAGTGTGAAGACTCCTTTTAACCCTTACCAAGGTCGTTCCCATTTCGGACACTCCCGAGGGAACTTACGAGACCTACTAAGTAGCTCAACGAATGGGTGAGCCGCTGGGGATCACTCCACGACTGTAGACCGTTTGAAACCACCGCAAACATTAAGCGTAACCCATAAAGAATTACCGAAGTGACCTGCTGTCAGGGCTATTTGATGTTGACCCTGGCAGGAGTTTCCATTCAATCATTGAGAATCACAAATGTAAATCCTCTCATAAATGTTCTGGCAAATTGCTAAGATCTGCGTAGGACTCTAAAGTTTACATCTGGCGTCCTTAATGATGAACAACCAGTGTAGAAATATCATGTATTCCTATGAGATCTTTTGATGAATCTCGAGGCTCTAGACTCTATAATTGCACATTAGGTTTCCTATGCGGAGATTAGGGAGAGGTCTCCTGCTTCAATATCAACCATCTCTAAGAGACAGGTCGATAGATTACACCGGTTCCCCGTGTGAATGAAACAAGCTCTTTTAAGAGAACTCGAGTGGTTAGGAAGGTTTAGTGCATTGCGTCACTGGGTCCATGACGTCTTTATCTTCAATACCGGTGTCACCTTAGCAACAACCAGTAGCATACGAATTGAACCCGGTGTCTGCCCTAAGGTTGAACATATGGAGGGCTATTTCTTTTCACCCTTTTTCATAACTTTTCTTTTTAATTCTTCAACCCCTTCTTTCTCCTTTCTCATTTTCTCCTTTTTTTCAATCATACCTAAGGACTTCTAATTCTAATCTATTGGAATTGTCCTTGGGTAGATCCCTACGGCTCTGGCGGATCATTGGACATAAACCTAACCATAATCACCTTATTACTCCATGATTATCCTAGATTTATTGATCACATGCCATAAAACCTTTTGTGAAAATCTCTCAAAGTGTTTATGATAATAAAACACATTGTTGTTACCACTTTGAGAGTTTTGCAACTTTTGAAGGACTCCCCCTTCACATGTGCTCATGGATTTTTGAGAAATTCGCACATGCGTGAGGAGTTTGCACTTTTTGAATTGATCCACTTTCAGAGAACATGACCGATTCGAGACACGCTTACATCACTAGTTAGACTAGCTTGAAATTATTACCCCTCCTGGTCAAGTCCAAATAAAGTCTCTCGAGATGGTACATTCTACTCAGACAAGTCCTATTCGTGACACGCTTACATCACTAGTTGGACTAGCTTGAAATTATTACCCGTGCAGAACAAGTCTTTTCGATTACTGACATTTTAAGCTTCGTCAATTCATTGGTACTATCTGAGTCGAGCTCTTTTGAGATTCATTCACAATCTTTAAACATTATTGATCACATTTTAATCATGTTTTCTCCCCCTCAAAAATAGCATATCGTGATATTTTTGATATCAACTGATTAAGGAAAAAAGCTTTTTGGAGAGATAGACAGATTTCATTTTGCATGAATTTGGAACAATTTTTGTTTTTATGAAATACTCCCCCTCACTCGCATATGTTTTTGAGAATGTTAAACTTTTCAAGTTTAGAGGGAAGGAGTCTTCTTGAAGCCAAATTCTGAAAGAGAAAGAAGTTTCAGATTTTTTGGAAAACGAAGACTTCTCTTTGTTTGAATAGGAATGTCGCACATAGGCGTACAACAGTGTCCATTTTTAGGATAAGTGCACTTTGTTGGTGAAAATCATTTTTGCGTAGCACTTTCCTTTCTTTGAAAACTTGAGTTGTGCACTGTAAGGTATACATAAGTCATTTTGATGATGAGCACCAATTTTGATAGATTTTGAAAATCTTTTTGAAAATTCTTGAAAAATGTGGTGCTCATGATGTAAGAGAATTTTTGTTTTTTGGATAAGTGCTCGAAAGATGTTTAAAACCTTGTTTTGGTTAAGCACTTTCCATTCTATGAAGAACGAGTCCTTAGCTGAAATACTAAGAAGTCATCATTTAAGTCCTTATTTGAAATCTTTTCGAGTTGTTATACACAGACTTAAGTTTTGAAAAGATTTCACTTTGAAGCACGGGTTGTAAGCTGAAGTACTTACAAGCCATTGTGAAGAAACTTTTGAGAAACGACAAGTTTTAGAAAAACATTATAAAGAACTCCCGTTCAAGCATCTGTACATGTCCGTATCATTGTTGAATGACATTTCTAGATATGTACAGAATATTGATTTATACGAGAGACATGTCGTGAGAAGAATATTTTTGGATTTTTTTATTTTATATATATATTTTTTTGTATTTTTTGAAAATTTTCTATTTTTGTATTTTGTTTTTGTTGGTTTTTTAAATTTTGTATTTTGTTTTTGATTTTATAAAAGAAAGGGAAAATCAAAAATAGAAGATTGAAAGAATGATTTTATAGAATTTACAGAATTTGAACCCTCTGAAGAACTGGGTTCTGAGATTGTTGAAGCACCTGCAACCAAAGACGAAGAGGTTTCACAAATAACAGTGTTAGAAGTACATGAATCATCACTCTGAGGGTGTTGACTATCAACAGTTGTAATGGTTGCTACTTCCTTATCCTGATGATTATCACTATTATTTGTCTTGGTGCAAGTATCAAAAATCTTTCCTGTGGGAATCCATCTAAGACCAACTGTTTTAAAAACTTTTCCCATGGGAATCCACCTGAGGTAAGATCTAGGCGTAGTTTTCTTATCAGATGCAGCGGAAGTCTCAGCCTTGGAAAAACTACATCCTTTCGGTATCTACCTATTAGGTTTCTTAACCTCTTACTTCTTATCAACGGGTTTGTTTCGATTTGGCGCCTTAGTGGATTGTGTCTTGACACTTGATTTTCCTTTCTTGAGAAATTGTTTTTTGTTTTGATGAGACTTTAGAATTCTTTGTGTTGCATTCTACGTTCCTAGCTGTAAACTCCCGTAATCATGAATAGTAAAAGTTAATCTATGACAAATATATCATTTTGTTAATTTATGACGTTTTTACCAATGACAAATTTTTTTTTATCACACATGCTATGTTACTCAAAAATCACGATGTGGTTGTGATCCCCTATTGCCTCGGAACGATGCTCACACATGTACCACTATAGTCTAAAATCGCGAGAATATAAAATTTTTACCATTTACAAACTTACTTAACGTACTTTGGCAAAACACGTTCGACAACTCCCGGACCCACGTAAACGTTTCACTAAATATTCACTAAACTTTCACTAATCACAAACTAAATATTTTACTAATCCTAATTACATCTAAACGGACCCTTAATTTTATACTAAGCCCAAAATTTAAACCGGCCTGTTACTATTCACAGCCCACAAGATTTGAGCCCAAAACCTCTTATACTTATTTTGTAATATACGACAAGTCCAAGCCAGAAACGCACGTCGTACTCCCTATGCTTACACGCGACACATACGTATTTTAACACTACTTCATTCCTTACCTAGTCAACTTCAAGTATGTCAAGTTTCAACTCCCCATGTCGAGTCTTCCTATGTTTTTACGAGACCAAGTGTTGGTCCAAAAACAAACCCACCCGATTTGTACATAATTCAAAACTAAACCGTTTTAGATCTCAATTGTTTCTATAAAATCCTAAAAATCATTTCTAACACAATTTCAAGTTTAAATATCACGTTTGATCACTTTTAACCAAATGCTACATGATTTCTAAACCGTGCATGGTAAATAAATGATTGTCGACATGTTGATTTAAAAACAAAGATGTACTCCCATAAATCATGCACTCACAATGCTTAGTATATGTTTTTATGGAAGTACTAGATACATTTTTAAAATGAGACTACAAGTACAATCCTATATTTAATATGGAAACCACACGTTTTCTTTAAACTAGAGAGTATGTTGATAGCTAGAAACAAACGAGAAGGGACATGTTGTGTCTTATACTCTCAAGACTTTTGGTAAACATGTAAACATCCCATCTCATTAATTTTGGTCACTAAGATACTCCAAATTTCATATTTATACGCCATGCATACATACACTTGTTTACAACTTACATACAAATCAAATTCTTACAAAAACAAAGTCCTAGTGATAGTTTTCTACTTCAAAACGCTTTGGCAAAAACTCTAGTATTTCCAATCGGGTCTAGAAGGAACAAAACATTGTTTGTGAACCTTGGTTGAGTCGGCATTCACGCTACACTCTCGTACTATCCTTCCCTCGACTCTACGATTCGTTTTACCCCACCATTTTGGTGTAGTAAGTCTCACATTCTCTTTTTCCATTTTTACTTAAACGCATACTTTCATATTTTTCGTATATATCACTATCACTTGCACTAAATTTCTCGTAATCCATATAAACAACACGTACGTATTATATTCTCACCTATAATTTCACTACACTAGTAACCAAGATATATAAAGATTTAAATCATAAAGGTCACGTATAAAATATTTTTGTACACATTTCTAACGTATAACAAAACTAGTCGTAACACACTTTAAAAAAATTTCTAAGTCTTTTTACTTGGAAACTTGTCCCATGCAACCCAAGAAACGAGCGTATATTTTCGAATTTAACTTAATGAGCACATGATTTTATTTCACAAACTGTTAAACCACCAAGCAAACTATCCAAACTATCGATTTCATATAGGACATTTGTGGTAATACTTACGTCTTGACCTCACAAAAGATACAAAGCAAATCGACCTTGAAACGTTTTTAAAAACTAATAAACCACCGATTGGGCCTTAAAGCCCAATCAGTCGAAATAAGCTAAACCAAATAAGCAGTCCTAATAAGCCGTTTCGAAATGTTTTTAGTATACAAAAATAAGCCCGTAACCAAGCCCAAAGATTTCATAAACCCAATGGATCAAAAACACTTAACGGGCCTTAGTTTTCTCGTTCATAAGCCCAATAAGCTCTAAATAAGCACTTTCTGAAAATAAGCAATTTTGAAAAGTTAAATAAGTTGTTTTTAGCTTAACTAAGAGATAAAAATGATAAGTTTCGAATTTGGTAAATTTTGGACTAAGTTTGCAAAATTATTAACTTTCGGGTTAAAAGTGTCAAATTTATAAAGTTGAGGTAAAAACTGTCCTTTTGTAAATTTTAAGGTGAAAACTGTTTTTTATAAACTTTTGAATGAAAAGTGTAATAATTGGAAACTTTTGGACTTAAAACGTAAATATATTTAACCTTGGACTAACGGTGTAACGCTAACGCCGTTAGGATAAAAAGTGTAAAATCTAGAAAGAACAAGGACCAAATACTATTCGAGATTTTCATTTTTACTTTCATTTTAAAATTTCACATCACGACGTTTACATCTTATTCTTTCAAAATATTATTATTATTAACTTTACGTTATATATATATATATATATATATATATATATATATATATATATATATATATATATATATATATATATATTAAATAAATTAAAACTTACGATATTTATCAAACCACAAACTTCACTATCGTTAAACCAACGACCGAAGTATTATAAACTACTCGCGATTAAACCAGTTAAGACTATCAAACACTAAAACTTGCCATATACTAACCAGGTCGTGTGTTGGAGCCGTTCCCTTATTGCAAACTAAGTATCGATATTTTTACCACCGTACCACTAAGGTGAGTTCATAGCCCACTTTTATATAACTGTTTTCGTTGGGAGATACATGCTATAAAAACTGAACACAAGTATTTTTCTTGGTATGCTATGCCTAATATTGTTATTGCTTAAGTAGCTTATTGCCAAAAGTCCCTCATATCATGAACCTTAGTTAATTGTAGGGTGAACGTAAATAATTGTAGATAGATCTATTAGGGATTGACAATCCCCATTTGGTCACTAGAGGAAAGCCACCAAACGCACTTTATTTGAAATCTAATAGGTGACTGGCAAGAACCTATCCAGAGGGCCATTGTTACTATTATCCATCATATTTGATGAGATCTGTTAATCGGATGAGTGTCATGAGCTTAATGCAATATCAACTGTTTTTAACTTATAATTGTAAACCGGTGCAATTATCACTTATAGCTTGTGTTCAACTACTAAATTTAAACCTATGAATATCACTCAACTTTTGTTGATTTTTAGCATGTTTATCTCAGGTCCATAATGAGCAAGGATGGGACGGAGGAGCACGAAATTCTTACAAAGGCTATAAATTTTACTATCGTTCAAAAACTTATTTAACAAAGTTTGAAACCACTGGGACCTCATTTTGAAAACTCTGATAATTATAAAATTCGAATGATAAATATTTTAGATTTACTAAATTGATAATCATTTTCTATTGAAAAACTGTGAGCTGTGAAATAATACCCAATCTTTATTCCACTGCAAGTATTTTAAAATTGGGGGTGTTACAGATTGGCATCAGAGCCTTTGTTATAGCGAAACGGTCTAATACAGATCCGAACTATAACCGTTTTTACAAACCAAAACATTTTATTGCCTTACACTCTCCGTGCCTTCCGTGTCTGCAGACTACCTTGCTCAGTACATTACCCGTTAAGATTATTCTACATGTTTAGAAATTGCGCTTACACAATTATTATTTCATCCGTACTGTTATATATTTAACATAAAAGTTACTTATAAAATACTATTCTCGGTTACTACAGTAACATGTCTCCAACAACTTTCGTGAATGTCGAAACTACTCTCCGTAATACTAATACATCACCTATCAATCAAAATTCTCCGAATACTGAAGACCCCTAAGTACAAATATCACAGCCCCAGCTTGATATAGGAATCACTCAGAGATCACTTCCATCGTCACCTATTTGTTCACCTCTATGTCAAAAACTTAGGAGAGCTACTGAATCATATGAAGATGTGATTGGTGGTCAGGCAACATTCGAAGATAGACAAAGTTCACATCAAGAGATGCCGTGGAAGAATGTTGAGCTAAATTCTCCATTACCCTACACTTCAGATTCCCAAATACCAGATATCCCAAATAATTTATCCTCACCTAATTCCCCCAACTACAATATAAGCACTCCTGATTCAATATGGACTCTTGTTTATCGACAAGCCAACATATTAGATGCTCACACTGAACAGCTAAAAGGTTTACAACCAACACAATTTGAATGGTACGACCGTAACCTTGATGCATTGTTCAAAAGAGCGGATGCTGAAAGACGAGCAATATGTGAATTAAGAATAAAGATTAATGAGATAAAGGACAACACCAACCAGGAACTTGGAAGCTTGGATTCCAGGGTCCGTTATGCAAGAAGAGAACACGGTCATACACATGGTAGAGTTGAAGACATTGAAAGAACCCTATGGATGGCCAGAGACACAGCAAGAAACCAGAGTCAAAAGATTGCTGCATTAGAGACTATGTTGGCTAATCAAATGAACATGTGTCAGGAACGTTTCTCAAACATTGAAGCAGCACAACTTGAACTGGAGAAAGAGATTAGATATTTACGACAGAGGCGTAACTAATCTTAAGTTTACAAGTATCCCTGTTGCACCTACTAAACCAGACAGACTTGGTTAGTATTTCATGTAATGTTCAATAAATCTGAACCTTTCAGAACTTGTAATCAAATCATAATGTATAATAACCTTCTCTTCTGTTACATCTCTCTGTTACGAATCAACCGTTTCTTTCGTATCAAGCATGCATACAATGAATCCTCATACCTTCATGCAAAAATCTCATCATTTGTTACCTCCCTTGATAAACAAATAACTCCACGTAGATCCATGACATATTAATAAGAGACCTTGTACTAATTGTTTTAAAAAAAACGATCAGTCAAGTTATTAACATTATGATAACTTCTACAATGCTATTCAAATCTACCGTAAGATTTCTTACAATTGTTAAGATTTCTTAAACATACTATAATTAACCAGAAACCAAAGGATTGTCTAAAAATAAATTTTCAAGAGAGAACTTGAAAAATGAAGAGAAATTTATTTTAGTAGACGAATCGGTTTGTTCCTTAGTAATCCCATATCAAGAGTTGATTATCTATCTATGATACAACACAGACATATCTTGAAATTAGATTACAGTAAGGATTCAATTCAGTCTATCATCAATGAAATAATTAGATTCATTATTTAAAATATTCTGACATCAGATGGATTCTAAGTTAAGTTTCATTAATGATTTCAGAAGATGGACAACATGAACAATACCTATACTCCATCCTCATCAAAAATCACCATGACTACTGAAGATGTCAGGAAATTGGTAAGCAACATCATGCCAGTAGTACTTAAAGGGGCCACCATAGTTTATCCAAGAGGAGAGTCGGATACGTCCGATAAGCATAACCATGAAAGCTGCATGGAATATAGGCCAACCCCCTTTAAAACTCCAGAAAGAATGACTAACCCTATCATCACCCATAACCAAGAAATTAGGCAAGAAGTTAGACCTAATGGAAATAAACAAAAGCGAAAAATCACTGAAATAGGAACCAGCAACTCCACCCACTGCAACTTCACCAATGCTCAAGACTGCTACCATAAACATCTGGAAGATCGTATCAACTATCATCACCAACTGGAATACAAACAAAAAGCTAATAGAGACTGCCTCACCACACCTGTTGCCAGAAGGGTATATCTTGGAAGTAAACCCCTGTGTCAAAAATGCTAGAATCATCACACAGGAATCTGCAAGGTTAAGTGTATGGAGTGTCAGAAAACAGGTCACAAGGCAACTAACTGTAGGACTTCGGACAACAAAGGACAAACAACAACTATAATATGCTATGGATGTGGTGCAAAAGGACACTACAAGAACCAATGTCCAAACTACAATATAAATTGGAAAGCCAAGACTTTTGCAAGGAAATGAAAACTCTTCAATGACTTCGATAGTATCAAGGGGATGATTACTAGATTTATGCAGATGAATAAATTCTTGTTATGAATAAATAATCTATAGTTCAAAAATTTCCTGATTGTACCTCTTCCTTGTATTTTACTTTAAGTTACGATGGATGTAACCTAAGTATAACAACTATCCTTCTACTGTATCAAAAAATCTACCTTGTAATATTTCCGTGATAATCATAATCTACATCAATTTGAATTTCTATTCCATTTACCAAATAACAGTATACTGTTATTACCCTAGAAATTTCTGACTAGAAATTTCTGACTCATCATCATAGTATGAACAAAAATTTCCTACTTTATTCTTAAAAGAAATTACGTGTTATATTATAAAAACAACACGTTGAACACCATCTAAAACAAGTTAAAGAAAAGCATAAATCCACTATGACTGAGCCAAGCATCACATCATTTAGTCCTCAATTATACATAGCCTGATCAACTATGTCTAATTTAGGAAGAATCATGTTATGAAAGGAACAGTCATGATTTCAGATTTTCTAAATAACAATCTTCATTTAAAAGCAAAAGATAGAAATAAATTGAACTATTCATAAATATTACGTTAGACGAACTACAATAAAAACCTATCTTATTCCCTCATCATTATGACGAGAAGCCAACAAAAGATACAAATAGAAAAACCCTAATATTTCGCAAAGGCTGACAGAAAACTCTAATAGCGAAAAGTTTATCCGAATCCATGGAAATTAATAAATAAACAAATAATTAGCATCGGAAGTGCTAACGTTACAATAATTACAATATAAACCATAGAATCTTCAATAGGTTGATCCGCTATGACAAGAAAGACCCCCCCCCCAACCAACATAACAATAGCAAGAGCCACCACAGGATGCATCACCCTAATTATACTGAAAGATAAATATAAACAAATCATTAAAAACAATAACAAGACAAATTCCTAAAAACAAAACAAGTTTTATTCCTTATTCGTATAAAAAATACATAGAAACACGACAAAGACTTAATTTAAAACAACCCTAGCTCAAGATTATTACCCCCATATCTTGTCTACGGTAATGGCTAGGACTGTGAGGGGTACGACAAACAACCAGATCGCAACCAAGAATCCAAAGTCTTCATCTAGAACATACGCTAAGTAGATAGCGGCAAAGACGACATACACAATCGCTAGTATAGTGATAAGGTGCGGCATTTTGAAGATGGGAACTGAGAAGCAAATGGTGGGTGGAAGAAATGAAAATTTGAAAGGGGTATTTGTAGGTAGAAATCTAGCCGTTAGTTACTATTCCGGACCGTTGGAGATTACTATTCCCGACCGTTGGACACTATGCACCTAGCCATTATTTTACTATTCATAACCATTACCTTCAATATTCACAACCCTTAAATACAACAGTTACTTGGTATTGCCTAACACAAATAAGTCTAACTAAATCACGTTTCCTGAATTTTAATAATGAAAATCTCTCGACAACCCTCTGATCAAAATTCCCTACTACAGGAATTTCGTTAACTTGAATTCTGGGACGGAATTCAAAATAAGGGGTAGGTACTGTAAACTCCCGTAATTTTCCCCATGAATAGTAAAAGTTAATCTATGACAAATATATCATTTTGTTAATTTATGACGTTTTTACCAATGACAAAAATTTTTTTATCACACATGCTATGTTACTCAAAAATCACGACGTGGTTGTGATCCCCTATTGCCTCGGAACGATGCTCAC
Organism: Artemisia argyi; assembly: GCA_030686995.1. Classification (NCBI taxonomy): domain Eukaryota; kingdom Viridiplantae; phylum Streptophyta; class Magnoliopsida; order Asterales; family Asteraceae; genus Artemisia; species Artemisia argyi. The sequence goes on from CM060697.1 coordinate 34,907,391, forward strand.
ACATGTACCACTATAGTCTAAAATCGCGAGAATATAAAATTTTTACCATTTACAAACTTACTTAACGTACTTTGGCAAAACGCGTTTGACAACTCCCGGACCCACGTAAACGTTTCACTAAATATTCACTAAACTTTCACTAATCACAAAATAAATATTTTACTAATCCTAATTACATCTAAACGGACCTTTAATTTTATACTAAGCCCAAAATTTAAACCGGCCTGTTACTATTCACAACCCACAAGATTTGAGCCCAAAACCTCTTATACTTATTTTGTAATATACGACTAGTCCAAGCCAGAAACGCACGTCGTACTCCCTATGCTTACACGCGACAAATACGTATTTTGACACTACCTCATTCCTCACCTATTCAACTTCAAGTATGTCAAGTTTCAACTCCCTATGTCGAGTCTTCCTATGTTTTTACGAGACCAAGTGTTGGTCCAAAAACAAACCCACCCGATTTGTACATAATTCAATACTAAACCGTTTTAGCTCTCAATTGTTTCTATAAAATCCTAAAAATCATTTCTAACACAATTTTAAGTTTAAATATCACGTTTGATCACTTTTAACCAAATGCTACACGATTTCTAAACCTTGCATGGTAAAAAAATGGTTGTCGACATGTTGATTTAAAAACAAAGATGTACTCCCACAAATCATGCACTCACAATGCTTAGTATATGTTTTCATGGAAGTACTAGATACATTTTTAAAATGAGACTACAAGTACAATCCTATATTTAATATGGAAACCACACGTTTTCTTTAAACTAGAGAGTATGTCGATAGCTAGAAACAAACGAGAAGGGACATGTTGCGTCTTACACTCTCAAGACTTTTGGTAAACTTGTAAACATCCCATCTCATTAATTTTGGTCACTAGGATACTCCAAATTTCATATTTATATGCCATGCATACATACACTCGTTCACAACTTACATACAAATCAAAATCTTACAAAAACAAATTCCTAGTGATAGTTTTCTACTTCAAAATGCTTTGGCAAAAACTCTAGTATTTCCAATCGGGTCTAGAAGGAACAAAACATTGTTTGTGAACCTTGGTTGAGTCGGCATTCACGCTACACTCTCGTACTATCCTTCCCTCGACTCTACGATTCATTTTACCCAACCATTTTGGTGTAGTAAGTCTCACATTCTCTTTTTCCATTTTTAATTAAACGCATACTTTGATATTTTTCATATATCTCACTATCACTTGCACTAAATTTCTCGTAATCCATATAAACAACACGTAAGTATTATATTCTCACCTATACATTCACTACACTAGTAACCAAGATATATGAAGATTTAAATCATAAAGGTCACGTATAAACTATTTTTGTACACATTTCTAACGTATAACAAAACTAGTCGTAACACACTTAAAAAAAATTTCTAAGTCTTTTTACTTGAAAACTTGTCCCATGCAACCCAAGAAACGAGCGTATATTTTCGAATTTAACTTAACGAGCACATGATTTTATTTCACAAACTGTTAAACCACCAAGCAAACTGTAGATTTCATATAGGACATTTGTAGTAATACTTACGTCTTGACCTCACAAAAGATACAAAGCAAATCGACCTTGAAACGTTTTTAAAAACTAATAAACCACCGATTGGGCCTTAAAGCCCAATAAGTCGAAATAAGGTAAACCAAATAAGCAGTCCTAATAAGCCATTTCGAAATGTTTTTAGTATACAAAAATAAGCCTGTAACCAAGCCTTAAGATTTCATAAATCCAATGGATCAAAAACACTTAACGGGCCTTAGTTTTCTCGTTCGTAAGCCCAATAAGCTCTAAATAAGCACTTTCTGAAAATAAGCAGTTTTGAAAAGTTAAATAAGTTGTTTTTAGCTTAACTAAGAAATAAAAATGATAAGTTTCGAATTTGGTAAATTTTGGACTAAGTTTGCAAAATTATTAACTTTCGGGTTAAAAGTGTCAAATTTATAAAGTTGAGGTAAAAACTGTCCTTTTGTAAATTTTAGGGTGAAAACTGATTTTTATAAACTTTTGAATGAAAAGTGTAATAATTGGAAACTTTTGGACTTAAAACGTAAATATATTTAACCTTGGACTAACGGTGTAACGCTAACGCCGTTAGGATAAAAAGTGCAAAATCTAGAAAGAACAAGGACCAAATACTATATTCGAGATTTTCATTTTTACTTTCATTTTAAAATTTCACATCACGACGTTTACATCTTATTCTTTCAAAATATTATTATTATTAACTTTACGTCATATATATATATATATATATATATATATATATATATATATATATATATATATATATATATATATATATATATATGTATATATATATATATATATATATATATATATATATATATAACTAAATTAAAACTTACGATATTTATCAAACTACAAACTTCACTATCGTTAAACCAACGACCGAAGTATTCTAAACTACTCGCGATTAAACCATTTAAGACTATCAAACACTAAAACTTGCCATATACTATCTAGGTCGTGTGTTGGAGCTGTTCCCTTATTGCAAACTGAGTATCGATATTTTTACCACCGTACCACTAAGGTGAGTTCATAGCCCACTTTTATATAACTGTTTTCGTGGGGAGATACATGCTATAAAAACTGAACACAAGTATTTTTCTTGGTATGCTATGCCTAATATTGTTATTGCTTAAGTACCTTATTGCTAAAAGTCCCTCATATCATGAACCTTGGTCACTTGTAGGGTGAACGTAAATAATTGTGGATAGATCTATTAGGGATTGACAATCCCCGTTTGGTCGCTAGAGGAAAGCCACCAAATGCACTTTATTTGAAATCTAATAGGTGACTGGCAAGAACCTATCTAGAGGGCCATTGTTACTATTATCCATCATATTTAATGAGATCTGTTAATCGGATGAGTGTCATGAGCTTAATGCAATATAAACTGTTTTTAACTTATAATTGTAAACCGGTGCAATTATCACTTATAACTTGTGTTCAACTACTAAATTTAAACCTATGAATATCACTCAACTTTTATTGATTTTTAGCATGTTTATCTCAGGTCCATAATGAGCAAGGATGGGACAGAGGAGCACGAAATTCTTACAAAGGCTATAAAATTTACTATCATTCGAAAACTTATTTAACAAACTTTGAAACCACTGGGACCTCATTTTGAAAACTCTGATAATTATAAAATTTGAATGCTAAATGTTTTAGATTTACCAAATTGATAATCATTTTCTACTGAAAAACTGTGAGCTGTGAAGTAAAACCCAATCTTTATTCCACTGCATGTATTTTAAAATTGGGGGTGTTACACTAGCATTCTCATTTGTGCCACTACTCTTAGATGCAAGTCAATCCCTAGTATTTTGTTGATTGTTCCTAGGTAATGGTTTACTACTACTAGTAGTGCTTTGGAATCTTGTAGAATTCATCACACTAGGTTTTGTGCCTAAACTTCCGTCTTTTCGAAGTTGTGTCTTTTTCCTAGCTTCCTCTAGATGGTGATTTTGGACCATATCATTAGAACCGACAGACTCTAATAGTTTTTGTAGTCACATTTGGTGTACTATTCCTAGAAGAGCCAGGTGCACTCACATTTGTGTTACTTTCAACAACCAATTTTTGTTTTTCAACAATCTTTTCAATTTCCTTTTTCCTGGGCAAGGGTTGTGGAGTGACAGGTTTTGTCAAATCTTTTTTCTCATCGACTTTTGGAGCAAACCGTGAAATTGAGATTTTTGGTTTTTCAACCGTTTTAGAAACATTTAGTTTCTCCGAAGTCGATGGTTTTGCAAACTTAGTATCTACACCCTTCCCACTTATACTTACAAGCTGAGCTCTCAAAAGATCATTTTGCTCTTTCATGTCCTTGTAGGCATGCTCATACGACAATTTGTCATACTTGCATTCCTCTGATTTTCGATCAAGTTGTTTGAAAAATGACATGTTTTCTTTTTCAAGTTTTAAAAGAGCATTTTCATATTTTGAAACAATTTCAGATGTCTCAGCTAGCAGTCTTTCATCGTCCTCAACAGAATATGATTGTAAAATGATGGACATTATATCAGTAGTCATAACGGCTTCGAAGAGAGAATCATTTAACCTTTCCATAACATTCATGTTTTCACGAGTTTCATTAGCTTCGTTTACTAGGGATTTGTGATCCTTGACAAAGTCGGCCATTTCTTTAAAGAAAGCATTTTCAAAATGGATTACCCTCGCGCCGATGTTATTCAGTGGGATAGTAATTTTGTTTTCAAACACCTTTTTCTGTTCGATATGAAAACTAGAATGCCAGTCGTTAATACTGATAGTAGTTTTAGATTTAACAATATTTTGAAGTTCTTGAATTCTCTTTTTAACGTCATCAAGAATGTCTCTAGCCTCACTTGTATTAAAAGTGTTGTTAGAGGACATTTGTTCCATTTTTCAAAGAGATTTGGAAACAACTATCTTTTTAGAAAAGAATTTCGTGAATGGTCATTTTATGGAAAACACAGATGGTTCTGTTTGTGGAACAAAAGTAATTCCCGAAAGTTTGTTCAATTTGTTGTAATCAATGGGTTTCAAATCCTTTTGTTTCATTTTATTTATGCTCTCTTTGACAAGTTCCATCGTTTGAATAGAATCCCGAACGACGGGAGGATCATGTTTGGTGTAAATCACATTACCATTATACAAAAAATTCTGTTCTTCCTGAGCTTTCTTGAGATTACAAGGGGTGTTGTTACCAAGAGCCACTTTATGTTTCGTATGGTAAATCGGATTAGTTTGATTTGAAATCATTTTCATTGTTTGACTTGACTGACCCGACTTAACCACTAATTCTTCTAGATGTGCAATCATGTGTTCTGACTCTACGATTTCGTTCAAAAGTTTGTCTTCTTTCTTTGCAAAGTCCTTTTTCAACTCGTTCTTTTCTTTTTCAAGATTGGTATAAGCTGATTTTTGTTTAGAAAGATGGTTTTGTAAATCAGAAATTTCCGCGTTTAAAGATTTTATCTTCTTGAAAGAATTAGCATCAAGTGTATCAAACTTGATTTGCAAAAGTGTTTCCCTTGAAACGGAATTTTGATAACCAATTTCTAATTCTGACAATCTTTTGTTATGAAACTCAAAAGCATTAACGTTTTTCTTGTAACTCTCAAGCTCAGCGGTCAATTTAACATTCGCGGCCTTAACATCGCGATTTACCTTTTTCACTTTCTAAATTTCAATGCTGCAATTATTCAATAAAGATTCAAAGAAAGCATGGGGTTCCTCATCATTAGCACCATTTTGTGCAACTTGAACTCCATTAGGATCCTTATCTGGAGTTTCTAAGTTAACATTGCTATTAACTTGTTCCCCCACATATGTATCATAATTAGGTTCTGGTGGCACATAATGTGGCTTCTCATGAGCAAACGATTAGCATCATTACCATGATTTGGTACCTCATGGAGTGGATCTGAATCATAAGTAGGAGGAATATCAGAATCACTGCTTGATGTTGTTGCCTGCTGATTTGCCATAAAGTTGTAGGTTTCATTGAGATCTGCGAAATTCTCGTTAACTTTTGTTGTAGCTATGAAGTTGTTTTCTTCAGCAGTCAACGGTATTCCCGATTCTTCTTTATTGGCTAGCATCAACAAGTACTGGATCTTTTCTACCTTCGTCATTGTATTGACATTGTAATTATTACCAATATCACTGTGGTGAATTTCAGATGTAGGTTTTTGAGTCGAAGTCATAAAACAATCAATCCCAGTTTTATTAAGCACATTCTGATTGACAATCTGATCCATTTGATTTCCTACATATCGCCCTGCATATTGCATCTGATTCCCCATCTGTATACTCGAAGCGTATCCTTGTTGATTGTTGTTGTGTTGTTGAATGTTTAATGACTTGAATAATGAGGCAAAAGCATTAGATAGAGCACTTGTGAAACTATCATGGTGAGTTGCCATAGTTGAATGATAAAGTTGATCTTGGATCGTTCGAACGAAATAGGAGTTGTGTTTAGTGTAAGTTGATGCAAGTTTTTATGGTGAAAAATTTGATCTGAAACCTTAAAACCTCAATAACTTCCATTCGGAGTGGATTTGGGCCTCGAAACTTGTGTCCTTCTTCTCGGTCTTACGGTCGTTTTGACAGCAAATTCGTCAAAAACGGAGTTACGGTTCAAAAGTTATGGCCGTTTGAAGTTTGGTTGTCAAAAGTCAAAAACTTATGCGTAAACCCTGATCTTATGGTTAACTTTGAATCTTATGCGTAACCTTGAATCCTTTGTTTAAGTTGAATCTTATGCATAACCTTGAATCTTATGGTTAAGTTGACTCTTATGCGTAACCTTGAATCTTATGGTTGAGTTGAATCTTATGCGTAACCTTGAATCTTTTGGTTAAGTTGAATCTTATGCGTAACCTTGAATCCTTTGGTTAAGTTGAATCTTATGCGTAACCTTGAATCTTATGCATAACCTTGAATTTTATGCGTAAGTTTTAGGTTTATGCGTAAGGTTAACAAACCAAACAAATCTCTCAAACTTGTCCAAGCTTGAAAGATATCTCGTGTCGAAGTATTCCACTAACTTGTCCAAGCTAGGGAAGTACTGAGTAAAACTTCTGTGTAAATCTTATGCGTAACCTTGCAAGTTATGCGTAAGATCCAATCTTAGGCGTAGAACTTATGCAAAACTTCAATCTTATGCGTAAGAATCCAATCTTAGGCGTAGGATTTGAACTTAGGCGTAGGATTTGAACTTAGGTGTAGGATTCAATCTTAGGCGTAGGATTCTGAATCTTAGGCAAAGGATTCAATCTTAGGCGTAGGATTCTGAATCTTAGGCAAAGGATTTTGAACTTAGTCGTAGGAAAAGGGTTTTATGCCTAAAATTCAATCTTAGTCGAAGAAAAAGGGTTTTTTGCTTAACTTTAGGCGTAAATAGTACAAAAAGTACACTTTTAAGCTAAAAACTTGGGTAGTGCTTCAAACTTAAGCGTAAGATGACCAAAAACTTCAAAAATCCGATTTTTTCAACCAAAAACACTTTTTCCACTTGTTTCTTTTGATCAAATCTCCCCCAAAACACTTAGAAACACTAAAACTTCAATAAAAACAACAACTTTAACACTAAAACTCGTAAAAATCAAAGCTTTTTAAAGAAAATGTCCACGTTTATAAGAAAAAACGCAACTTTTTAATACAAAACTTGATAAAAACAATTTCCACACACTCCTAAATTATTGTTAGGCGATTGATACCACTTGTAGAACCTTATAACTATCAACTTGAAGGACCTTAAATCTATCAACTTTAATATAAATATGACAAGTATATGAAGTAAAGATGGTGACTTGATATGATATATGTGTGGCATAAAAGATGTAAAAGAGAGTAAAAAGATGAAGAGAACTTTTATTAAAAACACACACAATACACACATAAGCACACCTTACGAATGAGGCATAAGATGGCTTATATAGTACTTGAGATAAGATGCCCTAAAGGCTTTTCTATGGGCTTGGGCTTGGACTTGGATTACATGTATTATAATAGGCTTATATAACATAACACTTAACATATTAGCTTACTAAGTCCAAAGCCCAATGACTATTCTATTACATATCTTAACAAACGACACAAAGTTCTAATATGAGAATGACCATCACTTCTCTATACATATTTTTAATGCTAACTATCATTGTACGAATGAGTGTGCAAGTTAATCGTTTTGTTTGCAATGTATTTGCGTGAGTGTTCACTGGTATGAGATTCATTTGAAGATTATTTTGATTTTGTGATTCTTCTGTGTTTTTCGCATCCAATAAAGGAGTTGTGTTAAAGTCCTTATGGTATTTTAAAATTCGTTTTGGGTATTTCAAGGTCATTTGTTGGAAACTATTAATTTTATGGTGAAAATGAAGTGTGGAAAAAAAATGGTTATGTTGATGTCTTACATAAAATGGTTTATATATATTTTATAAAACAAATGTATAAGTTTATGATATGTCTTGTGAAAAACGATGTTCATTTGTTTTTGGGAAGGTCGAGTACAGGAATAAGAACTGTCTATGGTTCTTATTTACCAAAACTTGTTATGTATTTGGTTCATCGAGTGTTTTTTTCGTTGAGGTACGCTTGTGGATGTTTTATGGGTACGTGTATTTTATATTTTCTTTGTATGGTTTTTATGAACATTTTATCCGTGTCTACTTTTATTGGGGGAAAATTTCTCATTGTATTTTTCTAGCTTTGATTTTGATATTCGTTACTTCGCTAGTCGGTAATTCGTACCCCTTTTAAGTTCATTGATATACGTTTTAGTTCGACCGGTTTCATGGTTCACGTCATTTATTTAGGATAGATTGTCGTTTTGATTATCAATTTGTTCGTTGAAGAAGAAGAGGGTGTTTGCCAAGTTGTTTGAGCTTTAAGATGTACGTTCTTCAGGAAGGTGGTGAACGATAGTGAGTGTTCGTGGACATTAGTAAGATAAAAGTGGTGAAGAGTGGAAACTACCTAAGACACTATCTGAGAGACGATTGTCCTTAGGATTGGCAGGTACTATTGATGATTCATTTATATCTTTCTGTAGATTGCGTAGGCATCGCTGAGGTGGAAGATCCATATGAGTAACTGTGTGATACATGATTTAAAGTTGGGGAGTAGAACTTGGAGATGATATTTCTATGGAGCAGAAAGTGTTATCTACACAGATCATAAGAATCTTTAGCATATATTTGACGAGAGGCAAATATCTGTCGAAGAGAAGTTGGGTGTGGAATTTCTCAGTGACTACGATTGTCTGATTCGCCACTATCAAGGAAGGGTGGACATCGTGGTAAGAGCGCTGAGCGGGAGTGAACGAGTGAAACTTAGATGTTTGTGAGCAATGATTATGATAATTCAGTTCGGAGTTAATAGGATGATACTGACAGCCTAGACAGAGAGATTTACGGCATCGAGATATTTGCTAAACGAGTTATGCAGATAATCGCCGTAAGCCTTTAGAGTCTAATGTTGGTGATTTTGTGATGTTAAAAGTATTTCCTTGGAAAGGTGTTATGCGTTTTGGTAAGAAAGGCATGTTAGCACCTAGATATGTAGAACCGTTTGAGATTTATGGAAAGGATTGGACTTGTGGCATATCGGTTGAAATTACCTGAGGAGTTTAGTAGTGTGCTTGATACATTTCATGTATTTAATTTGAAGAAGTGTTTGGCTGATGCTAGTATGCATGTGCCATTAGATGAGAATAAGGTTGACGAGACCCTACGTTTTTCAAGAAACCTGTTGAGATTATGGATCGAGATGTTAAGGGTTTGAAGTGTGGTGAGATAGCGTTGGTAAAGGTAGGGTGGGATTCTAAGCGTGGTCCTGATTTACTTGGAAACGTGAGGATCAGATGAAATTTAAGTACCCAAATTTGTTTGCTGATGTGGTTGGTGAAGTAGATCATTTGTAGTTGGATTTAAATCGTGGAAGTTAGATGAAGGGTGTTTGTAAATGTTTTAATTAATGTTTGTTTTATGGATATCTATTATTTGTGAGTGCGTCTTGCGGTTACCATTTGGATTTCCATTTGGTTCGCGGGTATCGTACCTACCTGTGAGAAGTCGTTTGGATAATTGGTGTTTGATGCGTAGGGATTGCACCAGGATTTACCTCTCAAGGGATCTTGAGAAGCTTACAACCCCCACCAGGCAGTGTACCTGATCGATGTAGTATAGTATAATGACAAGTACCGGGGGATTGATCGTTCAGCTAGGAATAGTGTCGCTAGGATTAGAAAACCTAAATACTAGATCTAGAGATGAGGGATGATTCTTTTTGTATTTTTATATTTTTTAGAAAGCAAGTAAAAATCTCGGGTTTGAAGGATTTGGCCGGAATTAGTTGCTAGTCAACTAAGCCAATACTAAATATGCAATCAAAATAAAATACTAAAATGAAAATAAAACTATATTAAACTAAAGTTGTGAGCAATATGTGGGAAAAATGTGTTTACTTAGATTTCACTACTCCCTAGATATCTTTTACACGTTAATTACTTGTTATAGTTGCGTGGATGACGGATTGTATTCCTTAATACCATTCATGGGGTGGCGTACTTACTTCCCCAATCCTATGAGTGCCTACTTCACTCCTATGTCGAGCCTGCAAGAAGCTCCTAACATGGGATCATTAGAATTTACTCATGCATTAAATACAACCAATAAAACCTAATACACATCGGTTCATGTTTCCTAAGACGTTCAAGCATGTTACCATTTGGAGATCTGCTAGTTTTCTTAAGCCTAACATTGAAATCATTCACCCAATACAACCATAAACAAGTAATCAACACATAATCAACATCTAGGTTTCATTAGATTTAAGCAAACACAAGATAGATGTAACCTAGCATGTTGAAATCAAGACAAGCAAAAGATATAGACAACCAACACATAGACATATTGATTGAATTAAGAGAATACTTATCTCAATAGCACATGTAAGGTTTCAAGGGTTGAAAACCCTTGAAAAGCTGTAAAATTCATACAAGGTTCGGCCCTAGGGTTTCTCCACACAAGTTCTTCTTAATAAATGAAAATTAGAAAACTATATATAGATTTTAGAGGCTGACGGCGTCAAGAACAAAGGTGTGACGCCGTCATCTCGCCGCCAAATAAATCCTCGGACTGCCTTGATCTACATCTGACGCCGTCATGTTGTCCACTTTTGCAGGCCGTCACGCATTTAACTCTTGACTCTCTACTTGTGATGCCTTCATGTTTGTACTGGGTCGTCATGGACTTTACTCTTGACGCTGTCAGGGATGTCTTCTTGACGCCGTCAAACACTGTTCCCAGCATAGAAAATTAAGTCTTTGGCGTTTTCTTCACTTTTATGCTCCAAAAACGTCCGAATTGCTTCCTTTTCCAGATTTCACTCCCAAAGTACCTAAAATCACAAAAGGAACGATTTAGGGCAATATTTGATCAAATAAATTCAATTCCGGGCTTAAATGACCCCCTAAAAACGGATCATTTTTTGCCTCATCAGTGTTATTGATCGGGGAGTGTATCTATTAGTGTGTATCGTTGGAGTGACGGAAGGTTTTCTATCGTGTAAATTCGGGTATTTAGTCGGTTCACATTTTTGTGGTTCTTTCTCTGTGATTTTATGGAGTGGTATTATTCCGCTTAAATATCCATAAATTTTCTTTTCCTATTGTGAGTGGTGACTAGAGTAGTTGAAAATCTCGGGACGTGATTTCCCTAAGTGGGGGATGATGTAATAACCGTGGTTTTAACTGGTAAGTTTAACTGATAGTCTCGACTTGGTTGACGTTTGTTTGGTGTGTCTTAGGTGTTTGAAGTGATATATGTGAGTTTTACCACTAAATCCCTTTTCGTAAATGGTTTTATTGTGATTTGGAAAGTTTGGAATTTGGGAAAGTTCATTTTGGTCACCTTTGTGGTGTAGAAATGACTTGTGTAGTTTTGGTGTTTTTGTGATTTTGCGTAACAAGTCTTCGTTCAAGTTAATGAGAGTAAGCGAGTTGTGTGTGTGTTTTTTTTTTGTGGGTTAAATTTCACAAAGTAGTGAAAATCTATTTTTGGAAAATTTGTTTTGAAAATGATTATTTTTCCGGTTGTCGTAAAAGTTAAGGTTTATCGCGAAAGACGTTAGGTTTTGTTTTGGAAGTTTATAAAATATGAAAAGTATAAGGTTTTTAGTGTAATAATTAGGTTTAATAATAAAAATATATATATAATATGTATGGGTATACATAAAATCGATTTAGATGGTTTTTATGAGAAAAGGAAACCAAATTTGAGCCCAAATATAATTCCTAGCAATAAGGAATCTTAGTCCAGCCCAAACAAGCCCAACCCCCAACCCTTATATCCCAAACAAACGACCCTATTATTCTTTTTGAGGATATTTGGTCGATCAAGGAGGGGAGAAGAAGGAGAAAAACTTAGGGTTTTTTTTATTTAAGCTAAAATCAAGATCAAGGTATATTTTCAATGCTAGTTTTCATTCAATTAATTAGTTATTGATCTAATTCATGTAATATAAGTTATGTTGGATTTAGGGTTTATAAAATTCTGGAAAATAATGATGTTAAGCATGGTAGGATCATTAGATGTTAATGGTATGATGATTAGTGAAGTTGGTTTGGTGATAAAACGTGTTAAACATTGAGTTAATTTGAGACAGCTTTGAAGGGCTGTAAAGATATGACGAGATAAAATAGTAGGAGATGATTTAGATCACGAATTTTTAGTCTAAATTGAATTTTAATGAAAGAGCTTTCCAAAAATTCCAACCACGATTGATTTCAAGGTCGGGAAGTTAGTATTTTGATTTTTCTTTGATAAGGTGTCAAAGCTGTTAAACCGGGACAGAATTTGGGTAAAAGTTTGATGGTGAATTGAGGGTGAAAAAGTGTTATTAAGGTTATCCCTTCTGGAAAAGTTGAGTTTTAGTTTATCTTAGACTACCACAAAAAGGATTTGCGATAAAAAGTTGTAGAAGAATTTTAATGTAATTAAAACTTTTTGGTGTGCATTCAGATCCTAATTTGGATAGTTGACAAGTTTGATTTTCTTATGGGTACTCGTGTGTGTTATTAGACCATGGCCTTCTGGGATTACCTTGTATGCTTATGAGAGACTATGGTGAATTTTTGGTGTGAGTAGTTGAGCTTTAATTGTTATGATTTCATGTGGGCAAATGTACCCTAAAATTCTGCGTTTTCTGATTTTAAAAGTGCAAGGGATTTAGTGAGTGTTAGGTTATGGTGATGGTTAGTATGGGGTATAGGAGATCCATGGTGGTTCATATGAGTCTTAGACATCCATCATACGAGTATTACATGGGTTATAGCTTTTAGCTTGACTATGTGTAATGTAGATTCATTTTTGTGTGTTATAGATTGTGATATGTTTTTTTGGAAGCTGCAAGGTTTGAGGTGAGTTCATAGTCCCATATTTTTACCTTGTTTTAAACTTAGGATGGGAATGATGCTTGTCTTAAATGGTTTGAGTTGCTGTGATTATGTGTGAGTCAAAGAGCTTGGACTTATAATGTTATCGTATGTATGCTATATGTGAATGGTTATGCGATGTGGAAATGTTGTGTGATAATGCTGTTGATGAGTGCTCAAACACTCATCATTTTTGGTCAAATCTGAACTGCAAAACACACAAAAATACTCAGAAATGCATCAAAATACTGAAAATATTCCAAAATTGTGTTAAAACAGATGAAAACGAATAAAGTTTGCATAACTGACAGTTTCAGTCCCCCAACTTTCAAAAATTGGCAAAAATAGTCCCTGAGTACTTATTTGGAAAGAAAAATCACCAAAGGTCCTTTTGAAATCATAAGTTGTCATATTTAGTCCTTTGGTGAAAATTTCAAAAGTTTTTAGAAATTACAAGTTTAGTCCCCGGAGTTTCACTTTTTGGCAGAATTGGTCCCTGGTGGGAAATTTTTGGAAGAAAAATCATTTATGGTCCTGTGGTTACTTATTTTGGCAAGTTTAGTAATTGGAATGAAAGTTTGAAGAAATTGCAAGTTAGTCCCTCAACTTTGCAAACTTGTCAAATTTGGTCCCCGGATGTGTGAAAATGGAAATTTAACTTTTATGGTCCTTGTATTATTGGAGTTTGGCAATATTGGACCTTATGAGGACTTTTGGAAAATTACATTTTCAATCCCTTGCATTTTTCAGTTTTGCATTTATGGTCCTTGTGATTTCCAAACTTACAAAATAAATAAACAAACCTTACCAAACGGACCCCTTTTTGATTTGTTATCCAATCCACCACAGCCCACTACCAATCCCTTGGCCCATTTTTCTTTCACTGGCCCAAATCCACAAAAAAAATAAAACACACCCCGTTTTTTATTATCTCCCAGTCAAACACTCCTTTGACCACCTCCTTCACTCCCACTTGGATGCAAAATCACTGTGCTCCCACACATCCAGAAAAACATATCCTCTCAAAAGTTTATCTTCTCAACCTTTTTCGCACCGCCTCCCATTAAACACATCTAAAATCAGCTAGGAATACCCAAAATTTGAAGATATGCGACAATGAAGCTGTGATGAACCGGATGATGATGACGGGGATTAGTTTCTTTTTAGATACACTCAAAAGGGTATGTGATCCCATAACTTTTACTTTTCTTTTTTTACTTTTTCATCCAAATAATTAATTCTCAGTTATGCATACATGGTATTGTGTTGTTAGGATTGTCAGAGTAGTCGCGGCATCTCCGTGACGAGCGGGAACAGGGATCGAGGAATGACCGGTTGATGAGGAATACAGAAATATATTGGTAATGAACTACAAATATTAATTCAATTTGATGCAGTTTTTTAATTGGTTTAAGTAGTTCACTATATAATAAGTCTTTGGGATTGCTTATTTTTAAGCAGAATAAGAGCTGCTCATATATCTTATCATATTTGAATTAACTTTTACCCCTAAAATCGTTAATAAATGAAAAGTAGTTATTTTCAGTTCTAAAAAGTACTTATATTTAAGCGCGAGCAGCAGAAAGAAGCAAACCTAAACACCTCCATAGTAATTGCGGCCGGATGTTATCAATCACACGGACTTTAGGTTAGTTATTATAAGGGTATAAGCTAATTTTAATTAACATCTTAAGTAAGCATCTCTATTGAAAGTTGCTTTCTATAACTTAAAATAGCCAGATGAGCGAAACCTTGCTGTCTCTAGACTGCTTATAATTATTCTGTTTGCGTTTTTTTATTGGTTTATTGCAGTGGCAAAATAGACGACCACAACCTAACTCCAATAAAAGGAAGCATGCGTTGAACGGTTAGTGACAATAATCATTTGAAACAAAGGGTTTAAACATCCAATATGGGATGTTTGTAGTGACAATGATATAGTGTTTATTTTGCGCAGAGGTACTTCATGAACATGTTACTACATCGCTTTCACAAAGAGCTCTAGGCGGCAGGCAGTTGGATGGTGAAGACAGGTATTGTGTAAGTTATGTGTTTTGATACACATATGTAGCAGACACACTTACGTGCACATCATGTTGTAAATAATGGTAACTATGTTGCTCTATGTACTTTCGCAACCACATCCGCAATGACTCCAACTGGCATGTCTGAAAATGTGAACAATGGATGCAACTTTTCGTTTTACTTCTGCTCACAATTATTGATTATGCTGATGCATTTATGGTCACGTACTTATTTGTCTTCTTGGTTCTTTACAGCTAAACCACCGCAAAAAATAGGTCCTCTTTTCTTTTATCGGAAACGGACGCCGCTACTTTACGTGTGCCGGTAGTGTAAATACTTTGTTACTGTATTGTTAGAGTGTCATTTGTGTGTATTATTGGGCAATCCTTATGTGTAGTATGTTTGTTGTATTCTAGATACATTCGATATGAATGACGAAACCGACAACAGTTTGCCTACAAATGATGTGCGCAACCATCATGCGTGGCATGGTTAGTTGCAAATACCTGACTCATATCTTTGGTGTGTCATCTGCGTGTATTGTCAACTAAGCGTTGGTTGTATTTTAAATACAGCTATTATGAATGAAGAAACTTTCGTTAGTTTGCCAACAACTCTTGGCCCTGCCCATCGATCATCGCACGGTTAGTTGCAAATACCAGATTGTTGAATCTTTAAAGTGGTTTTTGTGTCTGTTATTAACTAACTATCAACTGTGGTATGGTTTACGTATTTTAGATGCTGTGAACACGGCCGACGGTACTTCCGGTGGCCCGGGTAGAAATGTTGGGCTTCGCCATCAAACACACCACAGTTAGTTATCCCTTTGCATATTGCATTCGCTAAACAACGGTACGAAAAGGACAATTCAAAGGTGCTGAAAAAGGACCTGTACCAACCTCGAAGAAGCAAACGCACGAATAGTAGGAAACTAGCATTACTGTATGTGGTCTGCAAACCTTAATAGTAGAAAGTAGCGTAACTCTAGGTGGTCTGTAAACCTACGAGACTATCTTTTGTACTATGTATGATAATCTGTGCAGATACGTTAGTATCAGGATAAACCTACGTAGCAAATCTGCAAATCGATGCAGCAACTTTAGCTTATAATATGCAGCTACTTTAGCTTATAATATAATGTTACCTTTTGTTGCTATGTTTGTAATGCAGATTTGTAAAATGTACCTACTAAGGTTAAAGTGCCTGAACCAAAGTATGGCACACACTTTGGACAACCTTTGCAGCAGTGCAATAAAATTAACCGTTTCTACATGCGAAATGTCCCAAAGAAACCATCCCTGCCAACAAAACTAGATGACTGGATTCATTGCAAAACAGTAAAAAAATACCCGCTGCAACGCAGCGGGCTCCCCTACTTGTTGCTAACTATGTATGTATGTATGTATGAAACGTTGAATTTGATAATAAACAACTACCGTTTCAAATACATTTGTCCATCATTTTCATTTTCATGATTAATACTTTTTGTCATTTTTATTCTAAAATCACCAATTAGTCCATCTTGATGGCTCTCTATTCAATATCCATCGTTTATAAATACCACAACTTATATTCACATTTCATCACAAACAACACATCTTATTTCATACATATTATTTGAGATCAATCAATTAAGTGAATCATGTCAACTGCTACAATCGTAGTTGAGGTTCCTTCAACGCATCCCGCTGAGAAGGTTTTCAAAGCTTTTTGCGACTTTGAAGCTATCGCACCCAAGGTTGACCCTGCGGTTTTCAAGCCTATTAAGACAATTGAAGGCAACGGAGATGTTGGAACTATCAGGGACTTCACATTTGGTGATGGTAAGAACATGAACAATTAAGAAGTAATTATATTTAACTTCTAAACAATATATGACTATAATCTTTATATATGATTGAGTAGCAAATAAAGCATGCAGTTTCATATGTGATCACGTTGTTTCAAATAAAATAGCTAGCTTATCTCATTTTTATTCGTTATGTTTTGACGGTTTTGTTGCTAACTATATAAGTATTACTCAACACAGGCGTTCCATTTTCAAGCGGGAAGTGTAAGGTAGATGTCTATGATCCAAGCAACTTTACCTATGGCTACACATTTTTCGAAGGTGACTACTTGCAGGATATAGCAGAGTCCATCACACATCATGTTAAGATTGTACCTTCTGCTGATGGAGGAAGTGTATACAAACAAACGATTACTTATAACTCCAAAGGTAACGCTAAGCCATCTGAGGAGGGAGTTAACTTTGAAAAAAGTGGATTCGAAAAGACCTTCAGAGCTATGGAGGCTTATGCTGCTGCTCATCCAGAACTCTATTGATTTCTCCCCGAAAAACATGTTGGATTGCGAGTTCTCGTCTGTGTTCCTTTATAGTTTTAATAATAATGGACAATGTTCCATGTTAAATAACTGGTGTAGCATGTGTCGTATGGACTAGTAACAACATTTCATGTTATCTATGTTTAATAAAGTCGTTTACTTACTTTCCATGAATGTAGAGTAAATTCTGCATCACTATTTCTTTTATTTTTATTAATTTTAACATCATCAATATTTATTCTGCTTCTAACTAATTAAGGCAAGTCATATAACCTATTGTCATAACCTTTATCAACTTTTCTTGCAAGTCATAACCACCGTCAAGGTGGCATAATGGTTAGGCGTCTCAATATCCACACAAGAAATCTTAGGTTCAAATCTCTCTGGGTAAACACCTTGGAGTTTGTCATGGAAAGGCTGGGTTCGTAATGGTCACACGGCAACACTTCAACACTTCACCAACTCTGCAAGACTTCCCGTACTTTGCCCCCCCCCCAACTTACAAATACTTCCAAGCTCCATTTAATGCTCCCTATAATCCTCCAAGAAACCCCCACCTGCCAAGTTATTTTTTTCCCGCCAAAAGGTTTTGAAGACCAGGATTGCTTATCACTTATCCTAGGGCTCAAATGTGTTGTGGGAAAGTTAAAGATGGACTCCAAGACCTATTTAAATGAAGAAAAAGGAAGCAGTGAAGATTATTAGAGTAGCAGTAGTGTAGTGTAGTTTATAGTAGAATTTCCATGTCGTTTTAATTATTCAATTATTTTCAGTGTAACTTTATGCTTCTAAGTTATAATTCCAGTATTTCCAATCTATTTGAAACCTATTACAATCAGTAATTCAAATTTTTAGTATTAAATTCAGATTGTTCATCTAATTTGACTCAAATTCCCATTTTAGATTATAAGTTGTTTAAATCTGTTAATCTTTGTTCCTTTGAGTTTATTTTAGCTCAGTAGCAAGTTTTTAAAGGTTCACAAGTATTTAAATTAGTGTTAGTTTAGAATCTGAAAAATACAAAAAAAAATCCATGGAAAATAAATAAGAAAATCAAAAAGTAGAATTCAAGGTGATACAGGTTTGGAACATGGTGTATTGTGGAATTGCAAGGTGTTAGAGACCTCAGGGGAGGTATAGGTTAGTTTGGTTCTTGGCTCAGTGTCCATTCCTTGGATTCAACTGTAAGCCATCATACTGATCTTTGCATTTACTTGTATTTGTTTTGCTTGCTGTGTTATTGTTGCTTATTCAGCTTTCATTCATCCTAAATCATTTGTATTAAGCTTTTAATCCACCCCTTGTAGTCTTAGAATCTCAAAGTAGAGTATTAAGCCTAGATAAAGGGGTGTTTGGCATTGCACTGTTCTCAGTGATTTTGTTGATGTTGTGGTGTTGTTCTTATACTTGTAGAATGCGTTAGGCCTTAGTAGTGTAGTACAAGCTTAAAATACAAGTTCCTAGTTGCCAATAGTCAAAATCACTTAGAATCCTTCTTAACTGTCCACTGTTGTGGATTTAAGATCAAATAACCATC
Source organism: Artemisia argyi (assembly GCA_030686995.1). Classification (NCBI taxonomy): domain Eukaryota; kingdom Viridiplantae; phylum Streptophyta; class Magnoliopsida; order Asterales; family Asteraceae; genus Artemisia; species Artemisia argyi. Next base: position 34,926,259 of record CM060697.1, read on the forward strand.
ACATTAGCTTATAAGTTAAGACTTTAGGTTATATTAGCTTTATGTTAACTTAATATCTCATATTTAGTCATTTAGGATCAACCAAACTTCACCAAAGTCAACTATAGTGTTTAACTAAAAAAGTCAAATTGCATGATTGGTCAGATTTTCCAAAAATTCAAAGAATTTTATAGAATTTTGTGTGTGGATTCATGCTCTGAAACTTCTTGGGTGCAAAGTCCCCCAGCTAAACTTCAGTGTCCCACCTTCACTTCATTTTTGGGATTTTTGCTGTGGGTCCCACACCCCTCCAAACACACCTGCAGGGGGATTTATCTCCCCTGCTGCAGCAGACCCCTAGCCACCACCACCACTTTGGTTGTTGTTTCTAGCCACCATAGTGGGTCCCACTCAATGATTTTTGGTTCTTTCAACCCCCTAGTTGTCTCACCATTCCAACCCAACTTTTGAGCTCAAGCTCAATGGACCCCACCTGAATTCACCCCTAAACCTTGTCCCATTTCTGTCTCAGTCCACCATTAATCAATTGCTTATTCTGGCTTATGGGCTTAACCTGTGAGCTTATTTGGTATATTTTTGCTTAAACATGTCCATTTTACACAGTTGAACCAGATTCCACCCTTGTGGACCCCACATAAGCTCATTTGAGCTTATCTCTTGGTTTGGTCAAAGAAAGTCAACTGTCAAGCTTTTAAGCTTGCAATTGGCTTATTTTTAAGTTCTGAAAAAGTTGTATTCATAAAAGTTTCATGTTTTAAGTATTTAAAAAGTTTTGTAAAAGAAAAATCTAGAAAAACCAACTTTAAAATAAGTGATAGTTTCTATTTAATTTTATTTAACTTTTTAATTTTCCTTTTAAGATTTTTATTAAGTAATTGGCATTTTTATATTTTTCTTAATTTCCTTTTATGTTAAAGTAATTTCAATAATTTTCTTAGATTTTTATATTATCATTTGGTAACTATTAGATTTAATATTACTTTTATTAATAATTAATTAATATTTAAGTTTAAATAGCAAAATTAGTTTTTATAAAGTAAACCCTAGTTTTTATATTTTTCCTAGCTTTTATAAGCTATAAAATAATTTTAGGAATTTTCTTATAATTTCTACTATTCATCTTCTAGTTTTTATAATTTAAATAGTTTAATTAGTAATTAATTAATATATAGTTTAATAATTAGTAAAATAGTGTAAAAATATATAAAACAAACTTTTTATAATTTTTTTAGGATTCCTATAATGGTTAATTAGTTTTATAAAAAATTTCATAATTATCTATGTTTTTTAAGTATTATTAGTAATTTAAAAATAGTTTAAATAGTTTAATTAATATAAATAGTATTTAATTAATATAAAATCCACAAAAAGACATATTTTTAATTTTAAAATTTGTTTTTAGTTATTTTATAATTTTATAAATTTAATTTTCACTTTTCTAGTGTTAAAATAATATTATATTGTATTTAAATTATTTAAATGCTAATAATTAATATTAAATAGTATTTAATTAATATTAAATATGTAATTAGTGTAAAAATTAATTTTAATTTTCTAAAAATTTTCTTTTATCCTTAGGTTTGTAAAAAAGTCATTTTCACCCCCTGGGGGTTTTCAGATTTCAGTTTTCACTTTTTATTTTGTACGTTCACGTAAATTTAATCTGAACGTACACATTTTTAGGTTTAAAACATTTTTGGTTTTTCCAAATTTCCAGTCTTGTTCATATAGCTTATTTAAGCTATTTCCTTGAAGATTCCTTAGTTCAAATCAATCACAAACCCTTTCTTTTCCAAATTCACCCGATCACAAACCCGTTTGATAACAATTCACACCTCGTCGGGACATAACGACCCGGGGAAACACTATATTCCACAGAGAATGACTCTAGGCTGTTTGACCTAGTTGACCATCCTTTGGTCAATTTAGGTTGACCGTTTGGAGCCAATCAGCTGTGTGGTCCAATTGGGGGGGAGTATCCAATTGGAGAGTAATAACTCCTACTCAAGATATATACGTGATTCAATTGGGAGGATGCTTATCATGTTGCTCGCGCATGCGACCTAATTGATGCCAATTGGGATCGGAGGACACGAACCGTCCAGATGTTGCCTTTGTGTGTGATTATTGGGATCGGAGGACACGAACTGTCCAGATGGTTGCCTTTGTGTGTGATTATTGGTTTGCGAATACATGTAGCTTATATGATAACTATAAATTATTTGTCCAGCTATGTTTTATAATCACAGTGAACTGGTTGCCTTGAGAGTGTGTATGTGTGTCTAAACCTATGAATCTCACCAACATTATGTTGACGTTTTAAGCAACATTTTCAGGTGAGCTTTCTAAGGATAAGATAGAAGGATGTGATTAGACGAGACCTTAGATGCATTGGAAGTGGTTTATCATCTATGATTGGATTCTTTGTATTGTTTTGGATTATGTTTTGGGGTATTGTTACGACACTTCCGGTCTGTACTTGCTCTATTTTATGGTTGTAGTTATTCTCTATATAGACACCATGTGTTGTCATGATATCCATGAAGTTACGCACTCGCGTTTCGGCCTTGGCGAGGTGTGACAGATTGGTATCAGAGCCTTGGTTATAGAGAATTAGGTTGTTGAACCTAGACTATAACCTAGGAGTCCCTCATATAGTTGCATTTAGGGCCTATATATAAGTATGGTATTTTATATGTATATTTTCCCTAAGTTTATGAGATGCTTTTATCGAGATTTGGACGCCTATTGAACCCCTGTACTTAGTATTGTATATATTGACTTTATTATATCGTCTTCCGCGCGTAAGATGCTTCGTTGGACTACTGTTGTCGCTATCGGATGTGAGAGAAGTGGGAGGATGAAGCGGACTAACCGCAGAATCCGAGTTCCTGCTAGCATGTATCCATGTTCAAACAAGGAGAGGATGTTTACAGAATACGTTGGTAGAGAAGAAGTGGAGAGGTTTATAACCACGACGACTTCTAGAGATGGAACCGTTACCGAGTACCCTGAGAATTTTCCTCACTTTTCAGGTGAAGGAAAGGTGGTTTAGTCCAAACCTCATAATTCATATGCACTTATGGATCATGTGCAATTGGAAGAAAAGAATAGAGATGGTTTTGTATGTTGTCAATTTCCTCAACGTATAGGAAATAGGAATGAGTGGTTGAGTAAAGATGAAAGGGGAGTTAGGATGGAATAATGTGGATTCGGATCTGGAATTCACAGTGAGTAGTAAGTTTAACCGATTTGAGTGGGGAGGCAAGTGCGAGAATGGAGTTTGAGCCATTGTGTGACGTCTTTTGTTTTGTGTTATGTTTTCGAATTCGTATATTATCTTTTGCCGTCTGAAGCCATGTTGGAGCGTGATTACTCCTGGATATTGGATTGACCTTATCCAAGTGATTTTGATTATAGAGTTTACGTGATCATTGGAATTGTTCCATGTGAGGTAATTGTTTGCGACGTCTTTTGTTTTTGTTTGCATGATGTGTTGTCATAGGAGGGAGTACACTTGCGAAAGGGGGCATAGATAATTATGGTGGCCAACCTAATTATACATGCGTCATAACACAAGTGGACTTGCAAGTATGATGGCATGGATTGCATGGTGTATTAAGTGATATATGGTATATGTGCGTTATCATTGAGACATGTGGTTTTGGAAGTAAGTATGCTTGTGGAATATGCTTATAACTATGGTGGCGAACATAATTATAAGGGTATCACACACGTGGACTTGTGACCATTATCGCATTGATTGATGTTTGTTGTTATATGTTGTGGTAGATGGTATGTGATGTCATGTTGAAGATGGTTGTATGGTTAGAGAAGTATTCTCTTAACCGTTTGGGCAACCAGTATATGTTGGGGTGTGTAAGTGGTAAAAATCCACTCTACCTATCATATGATTGATACCTCAAATATCTATTGGGATTAATATTGTGACATTTAAGTTGATTCGTTTGCTAGACACTCCGTTTATATACCTAATTCTTTGGTTGGCATCCTATTCGTACCATGATGGTACAGATGCCATATTCTTTCTATTTGACGTCGTGATAGGTGTTGGGTAATCGAATTCATTTTTGTTGGATACGGGTTCGTTTCTTTGGTTATTCCATACATTCATTCTTCGGATGGCTATCCTTCAAGTATTGTTGGTTCGTGACGAGTTGGTGTGGATATTTGATCCCTCATTTACACACACCAATTGAATTTCATGGCATGCTTTGTGACCTGTTAGTATCTGTGTTTTTCTATGATTTTGGGTTTGATCGTTGTACGAATGAGTCTGTAAGTTCATCGTTTTGCTTGCAATGTATTTGCGTGAGTGTTCACTGGTATGAGATTCGTTTGATGATTTTTTTGATTTTGTGATCCTTTTGTGTTTTTTCGCATCCAATAAAGGGGTTGTGTTAAAGTCCTTATGGTATTTTAAAATTTGTTTTGGGTATTTTAAGTTCATTTGTTGGAAACTATTATTTTTATGGTGAAAATGAAGTGTGGAAAAAAATGGTTATGTTGATGTCTTACATAAAATGGTTTATATATATTTTATAAAAAATGTATAAGTTTAGAATATGTCTTGTGAAAAACGGTGTTCATTTGTTTTTAGGAAGGTCGAGTACGGGAATAAGAACTGTCTATGGTTCTCATTTACCAAACTTGTTATGTATTTGGTTCATCGAGTGTTTTGTTTTTTGTTGAGGTACGCTTGTGGATGTTTTATGGGTACCTGTATTTTATATTTTCTTTGTATGGTTTTTCATGAACATTTTATCCGTGTCTACTTTTATTGGGGGAAAATTTCTCGTTGTGTTTTTCTAGCTTTGATTTTGATGTTCGTTACTTCGCTAGTCGGTAATTTGTACCCCTTTTGAGTTCGTTGATATACATTTTAGTTCGACCGGTTTCATGGTTCGCGTCTTTTATTTAGGATAGATTGTCGTTTTGATTATCGATTTGTTCGTTGAAGAAGAAGAGGGTGTTTGACAAGTTGTTCAAGTGAAAAGTGGAGCTTTAAGATGTACGTTCTTCAGGAAGGTGGTCAACGATAGCGAGTGTTTGTGGACATTAGTAAGATCAAAGTGGTGAAGAGTGGAAAGTACCCAAGACACCATCTGAGAGACGATTGTCCTTAGGATTGGCAGGTACTATTGATGATTCATTTCTATCTTTTTATAGATTGCGTAGGCATCGCGGAGGTGGAAGATCCATATGAGGAACTGTGTGATACATGATTTAAAGTTGGGGAGTAGAACTTGGAGATGATATTTGTATGGAGCAGAAAGTGTTATCTACACAGATAATAAGAATCTTTAGCATATATTTGACGAGAGGCTCTCAGTGACTACGATTGTCTGATTCGCCACCGTCAAGGAATGGCGGACATCGTGGTAAGAGCGCTGAGCGGGAATGGACAAGTGAAACTTAGATGTTTGTGAGCAATGATTATGATAATTCAGTTCGGAGTTAAGAGGATGATATTGACAGCCTAGAGAGAGAGATTTAAGGCATCAAGATATTCGCTAAAAGAGTTATCCAGATAATCGCCATAAGCCGTTAGAGTCTAATGTTGGTGATTTTGTGATGTTAAAAGTATTTCCTTGGAAAGGTGTTATGTATTTTGGTAAGAAAGGCAAGTTAGCACCGAGATATGTACGACCATTTGAGATTTATGGAAAGGATTGGACTTGTGGCATATCGGTTGAAATTACCTGAGGAGTTTAGTAGTGTGCTTGATACGTTTCACGTGTTTAATTTGAAGAAGTGTTTGGCGGATACTAGTCTGCATGTGACATTAGATGAGAATAAGGTTGACAAGACCCTCCGTTTTGTCAAAAAACCTGTTGAGATTATGGATATAGATGTTAAGGGTTTGAAGTGTGGTGAGATAGCGTTGGTAAAGGTATGGTGGGATTCTAAGCGTGGTCCTGAGTTACTTGGGAACGTGAGGATCAGATGAAATTTAAGTACCCAAATTTGTTTGCTGATGTAGTAGGTGAAGTAGATCATTTGTAGTTGGATTTAGATGGTGGAAGTTAGATGCAGGGTGTTCGCAAATGTTTTAATTGATGTTTGTTTTATGGATATCTATTATTTGTGAGTACGTCTTGCGGTTACCATTTGGATTTCTATTTGGTTCGCGGGTATCGTACCTACCTGTGAGAAGTTGTTTGGATCAATGGTGTTATTGATCCGGGAGTGTATCTATTTGTGTGTATCGTTGGAGTGACGGAAGGTTTTCTATCGTGTGAATTCGGGTATTTAATCGGTTCACATTTTGTGGTTCTTTCTCTGTGATTTTATGCAGAGGTATTATTCCACTTAAATATCTATAAATTTTCTTTTCCTGTTGTAAGTGGTGACTAGAGTAGTTGAAAATCTCGGGACGCGGTTTCCCTAAGTGGGGGATAATGTAACAACCGTGGTTTTAGCAGGTAAGTTTAACTAATAGTCTTGACTTGGTTGACGTTTGTTTGGTGTGTCTTAGGTTTTTGAAGTGATATAGGTGAGTTTTAGCACTAAATCCCTTTGCGTAAATAGTTTTATTGTGATTTGGAAAGTTTGGAATTTGGGAAAGTTCATTTTTGTCACCTTTGTGGTGTAGAAATGACTTGTGTAGTTTTGGTGTTTTTGTGATTTTGTGTAACGAGTCTTCGTTCAAGTTAATGAGCGTAAGCGAGTTATGTGTGTTTTTTTTGTGGGTTAAATTTCACAAAGGAGTGAAAATATATTTTTGGAAACTTTGTTTTGAAAATGATTATTTTTCCGGTTATCGTAAAAGTTAAGGTTTATTGCGAAAGATGTTAGGTTTTGTTCTGGAAGTTTATAAAATATGAAAAGTATAAGGTTTTGAGTTTAATAATCAAGTTTAATAAAAAAAATATAAAATATGTATGGGTATACATAAAATCGGTTTAGAGGGTTTTTAGGGGAAAATGAAATCAAATTTGAGCCCAAATACAATTCCTAGCAATAAGGAATCTTAATCCAGCCCAAACAAGCCCAACCCCCAACCCTTATATCCCAAACAAACGACCCTATTCTTCTTTTTGAGGATATTTGGTCGATCAAAGAGGGGAGAAGAAGGAGAAAAACTTAGGATTTTTATTATTGAAGCTAAAATCAAGATCAAGGTATATTTTCGATGCTAGTTTTTATTCAATCAATTAGTTATTGATCTAATTCATGTAATATAAATTATGTTGGACTTAGGGTTTATAAAATTCTGGAAAATATTGATGTTAAACATGGTAGGATCATTAGATGTTAATGGTATGATGATTAGTGAAGTTGGTTTGGTGATAAAACGTGTTAAACATTGAGTTAATTTGAGACAGCTTTTAAGGGCTATAAAGATACGACGAGATAAAATAGTAGGAGATGAGTTAGATCACGAATTTTTAGTCTAAATTGAAGTTTAATAAAGAGCCTTCCAAAAAGTCCAACCGCGATTGATTTCAAGGTCGGGAAGTTAGTATTTTGATTTTTCTTTGATAAGGTGTCAAAGCTGTTAAACCGGGACAGAATTTGGGTAAAAGTTTGATGGTTAATTGTGGGTGAAAAAGTGTTATTAAGGTTACCCCTTCTGGAAAAGTTGAGTTTTAGTTTATCATAGGCTACCACGAAAATGATTCGCGATAAAAAGTTGTAGAAGTATTTTATTTTAATTAAAACTTTTTGGTTTGCGTTCAGATCCGAATTTGGATAGTTTTCTTATGGGTACTTGTGTATGTTATTAGACCATGGCCTTCTGGGATTAGCTTGTATGCTTATGAGAGACCATGGTGAATGTTTGGTGTGAGTTGTTGAGCTTTAATTGTTATGATTTCATGTGGGCGAATATACCCTAAAATTCAGTGTTTTCTAATTTTAAAAGTGCAAGGGATTTAGTGAGTATTAGGTTATGGTGATGGTTAGTATGGGGTCTAGGAGATCCATGGTGGGTCATATGAGTCTTAGACATCCATCATATGATTATTACATGGGTTATAGCTTTTAGCTTGACTATGTGTAATGTGGATTTATTTTTGTGTGTTATAGATTGTGATTTGTTTTTGTGGAAGCTGCAAGGTTTGAGGTGAGTTCATAGTCCCATATATTTACCTTGTTTTAAACTAGGGATGGGAATGATGCTTGTCTTAAATGGTTTGAGTTACTGTGATTATGTGTGTGTCAAAGAGCTTGGACTTATAATGTTATCGTATGTATGCTATATGTGAACGGTTATGCGATGTGGAAATGTTGTGTGATAATGCTGTGTGCTCCAATTGGGGGGGGGGGGGGAGTATCCAATTGGGGAGTAATAACTCCTACTCGATATATATACGTGATTCAATTGGGAGGATGCTTATCATGTTGCTCGCGCATGCGACCTAATTGATGCCAATTGGGATCGGAGGACACGAACCATCCAGATGTTGCCTTTGCGTGTGATTATTGGGATCGGAGGACACGAACCGTCCAGATGGTTGCCTTTGTGTTTGATTATTGGTGTGCGAATACATGTAGCTTATATGATAACTATAAATTATTTGTCCAGCTATGTTTTATAATCACAGTGAACTGGTTGCCTTGAGAGTGTATGTGTGTCTAAACCTATGAATATCACCAACATTATGTTGACGTTTTAAGCATCATTTTCAGGTGAGCTTTCTAAGGATAAGATAGAAGGATGTGATTAGACGAGACCTTAGATGCATTGGAAGTGGTTTATCATCTATGATTGGATTCTTTGTATTGTTTTGGATTATGTTTTGGTTATTTTGTTTTAGGGTATTGTTACGACACTTCGTGTCTGTACTTGCTCTATTTTATGCATGTAGTTATTCGCTATATAGACACCATGTGTTGTGATGATATCCATGAAGTTACACACTCGCGTTTCTGCCTTGGCGAGGTGTGACAATCCAACTTAGGAACAATAGCTTAATTTAACACTGTATTAAAAAGTAGTAATATTGAAAGATAAAAGGCGATCGCAACTTTAACCACTTGTTTACAAACAATTATACTTTGGGAGTCTATCAAACCCACAACCATAAATCCCTCGTCACTCCTACATGCACCTGCCAAAATGGAAAATTTACAATCTTTAATACTCAATCATATTCACAAATGAAATTAACAAATAAATATTAATTAAGTTGACATACTAATTAACAAATACCCATCAAAACCGCTTATGATTATCTAATCAGTTTCAACAACCAAACTGCTTATGATTATCTAATCAGTTTCGACAACCAAACTGCTTATGGTTATATAACCAGTTTGCAAGCGTAGTTGATTTCGTCGAGTCAATATAAAGAAAGATGAACAACAATATCATTACAAATATTAATAAAAAGAATTACACCATAAGCTTAAAAAAAGTACCTCATCAGTATATAGCTTCTAAACTGAATACCTAAAATTTAAAGAGGATGATTATGTTGTGAGCGCGTCATGTAATCTCTTCCATTGATATTCTGGTTTGATTTTGATTGTGGTGTGTGTATGTGTGTGTGTTGAAAACTGAATATGTGGGTAATTGATAATGATTTTTTAATCCGTGTGTTGGTATTGGGGGGTTTTGATGTAGTTAAATAAGGATCCACCATTTTAGCTAAATTTGAAATTGAGAAAATGATACGCTCCTGCCATTAAATGTAGTGTAAATGATAATTTGGAAATGGCAAGTGAGTAGGGGATTATGTTTGCAAATGCCATTGAATGTGGTGTAAACTATTTTACGGTTATCGATAAATTGATTATCAGGGGTGTTTAGGATTCATAGTAAGCATCTATACTTTGTTTTCAAAGCTTTAAACACAAATACTCAAGTGCTCTAGTGGTTGAGTTGTTTGTTCTTTGATCAACAGGTCATGGGTTCAAGTCCCATGAGTGACAATTTTTTATATAAATTCCGGATTTAGTGCATGAATTATGTGTGCCAAGTGGCAATGAGGTGGCATTAAATTGAATATGTGGCATTGAGGTGACATTAAATTGAATATGTGGCATTTTCAAGCAGTTTATGATGTGTCATGGTTAGCTTATTATATTGTGTAGGACTAGTTTCATAACCCGCCCGATGGGCGGGTTCGCTTCACAGTAATATTAATAATAATAATTGGATGTAAAGAAATATAGAAAATCACATAAAATAAAAAAAATAAACATAAAATGAGAAAAAAAAATACAAAAACTAAATAGTCGGTTTTTTCCAAAATGATATGTTGTGTATACAAAACAATGTTGCGTATTCAAATCCGACATAAGACTTCTTTATAAACTACATTTACAGTTGAGTTGCAATAGTTTGCATCCCTATCTAAATATAGAACCTTAAATCCTTGCTTGCTCTTGACTCTTGACAAACCGACATTTAGTTTTCCGTGTGAGAAGACCGGATTTGGTAAAAACAAACCAATCTGTGCCAATATCTGGCCGTGGTTTTTATTAATCATCATACCAAAACACACTTTAACAGGAAACTACCTTCTGTTTAACTTGAATGGCATTTTGTTTCTGAAGGGCTAATTTATACGTGGAATAGCGCAAATCCTACCAACATTTCCACCAGATATGATGTTTAAATATCAAATACATGTGTTCAAATGAACTAACCATTAGAATTGTATAGCAGTATAATGTAAAAAAGTGGACCCGCTATCCTATGAATTCAGACATGTTCAAATATCAAATACATGTGTTTAAATGAACTAAGCATTAGAATTGTATAACAATATAACGTACAAAAGTGGACCCGCTATCCTATGAATTCAGAGATGTTCAAATACCAAATACATGTGTTTAAATGAACTAAGCATTAGACATGTTTAAATGAACTAAGCATTAGAATTTTATAGCAGTATAACGTACAAAAGTGGACCCGCTATCCTATGAATTCAGATATGTTTGAATATCAAATACATGTGTTTATATGAACTAAGCATTAGAATTCTATAGCAGTACAACGTAAAAAAGTGGACCAACTATCCGATGAGTTCAGAGATGTTTGAATATCAAATACATGTGTTTAAATGAACTAAGCATTAAACTCGTTTAAATGAACTAAGCATTAGAATTGTATAGCATTATAACATACAAAAGTGGACCCGCTATCCTATGAATTCAGAAATGTTCGAATATGAAATACATGTGTTTATATGAACTAAGTATTAGAATTATATAGCAGTACAACGTAAAAAAATGGAACCGCTATCCTATGAATTCAGAGATGTTTGAATATCAAATACATGTGTTTAAATGAACTAAGCATTAAACCTGTTTAAATGAACTAAACATTAGAATTGTCTAGCAGCATAATGTACAAAAGTGGACCCGCTTTCCGATGAATTAAAAGATGTTCGAATATCAAATACATATGTTTAAATGAACTAAGCATTAGACCTGTTTAATGAACTAAGCATTAGAATTTTATATCAGTATAACGTACAAAAGTGGACCCGCTAACCTATGAATTCAGAGATGTTCGTATATTAAATATATGTGTTTAAATGAACTAAGCATTAGACATGTTTAAATGAACTAAGCATTAGAATTGTATAGCAGTATAACGTACAAAATTAGACCCGCTATCCTATGAATTCAGAGATCCCTGTATATCAGATACATGTGTTTAAATGAACTAAGCATTAGACCTGTTTAAATGAACTAAGCATTAGAATTGTAAAGCAGTATAACGTACAAAAGTGGACTCGCTATCCTATGAATTCAGAGATGTTCGAATATTAAATACATGTGTTTAAATAAACTAAGCATTAGACCTGTTTAAATGAACTAAGCATTAGAATTGTATAGCAGTATAATGCACAAAAATGGACCCGCTATTCTATGAATTCAGAGATGTTTGAATATCAAATACATGTGTTTAAATGAACTAAGCATTAGAATTGTATAGCATGTTAATTTGCAAACTTGATTGTCTAAAACTTCATCTAGGATGTTGTCACACCCCCAAAATACCTGAATGGCAGCGGAATGGAATACCTGGGAGTGACTGTCATAGCACCATAGTTTACCGTTATATTGAACGACCTAAAGTGTCGTTTAGAAAATACAGCGTTTGATCATCAAATCATTCAGAGTTTACAAAGCTTAGGTCCCAAAAGAGTGTACCAAAATAGTTAAAATAAGTTCAACAAGATCAAACGTTTCATAAGTGCAGAAAATATAGTGAGACGCGTCGACTCCGCGACTCCATGAAGGTCCAAATGTATGCAACATGAGCTACCTTAATAACCTGAGAAATACATTGCGAAAACGGTCAACATAAAGTTGGTGAATAATCATAGATTTATAAGTTAAATCGTATGTACAATAGCCACAAGTATAACGTAAAGTACTAAAATGTCAAAAGTGCTACATTGTCTCTTAAGCTCATGGCACCGAAGCTCGACGTACTAAAATTGGCCCCAAAGGAGTGTTTATCAGGCACTCTAAATATTCAGACATGAAATGCATTCGTTTTCCTTATGGAGCAACCCAAACACGAATGGAGGAGTCACCCTCGATAGATCTATCCACTCACTCTCGCTTGGCAATATAATTAATGGTCCATGATAATAAAGGGGACTTGAAGTGATAGTACTAACAACTTAAGCAATGTATGGAATTTAATACTTGGGCATGTACAAAAAAATATAATTGTGCAATATATTCTCCCCCGTGGGATTTAAAATCAAATAAGTACTAAAAACGGGGCTATGAGAACTCACCTCGAAAGGATGGTACAACGATGGTACAATGATGTAAAAGTAGTCGGGACAATGAGGCGCGAACACTAGCCGCAACCTAAATGAATAATCGCGATCTAATTAAGATCAAGCCGTAATGAAATGAATGCACATGCACATGATACCCATACCACTCGTAATTTGGAAATACTAGTTATCGTCATAGTAAAATAGTTTCCATACTTAGGAAAATAGTCCATATATAGAAATATATAACTTGTCGTATTATCTCGTATGAAAATGTTAGCGTTGAATTCCTTGTATCGAAAACCTTAAGATAACGTCGTTAAGTCGTATAAATATTCTCTTGGGCCATACGTATTCATTTGCTAAGAATATAGTCCTTAGTATCATTTCTAGAAAATATACCATTTAGTGCGTAAGTTATTATTTTTATTGGTGAGCATATATATATATATATAGTTTTGACGATGTTAAAACGCGTATAACTTGGTCGTTTTAAGTTCATTTCCCTCGTTCTTTATGTCCACGGATTCGTTTTAGTAAGTACTAATATATTTTTGATAACTCGGCTCCTCTAGGTTACGTTTAACGCTTCTATTTGTCCGTCGAAAATTTCAAAACAGCATGCAGTTTTTCAGGAAATAGTTTTCGTCAATTAATTTGCAAAAATCATAACTTCTCCGTTATAAGCTCGTTTTAATCCATTCTTTCGCCTAAAGTTTCGTTTTTGAAGGTATTTTCTAAATCTTTTTGTCAAAAATTACCCATCAATTACTGATTTTCCCACGAAATAAAAATAGGGACAGTAGGTCAATATGTAGTTTCAAAAACCATTTCTAGGGTTCTAATCTAGTTCCATCTTCAATCAAACCACTTTCAATCACCACAAAACTAGTCTAATCCTACCATACACCTTCTTAGGGTGTCATGGGTTCCTAAACATCATAACCAAGTAGATCTAACAATAATCACTTTCTAAGGTTCAAAAGTTAAAAGTTTATAAAATAAAGTGGTATAAGCTATTATATGCATGAGTTCTTGTAAGAAAAGTATATAATCATAGTAATAACTTGTAAAAATTATAAAAATGAGTTTGTTAACTTACTTTGATGGATTAATGAGTTTTGGAGATGAAGACCTAATAAAACCTTGGATTTTTATTTCAAAACCCTAACAAGGAGTACAAAATGGACTTGCTTAATACTTGATCTTGGGAAATTAATGAAGATTGCTTCTTGTTTGTTGTTGTGGCCGAGCACCCAAGGAGAGGAAAAGAGAGAAATATTGCTTTTACTTGAACTTGCTATGTGTAGGAATGAGATAACAATGAGATATTATTAGTGTATTAGGAAGGAATTAGGTGAGCATTTATGGGGTGTTGGTGAGAAATGCACATGAAATGGCTAGGAGGGGGGGGGGGGCGGTGCTCAAAAAGGAGGAAAGGGAGGAGTTGTGTTGGTGATTTATTTAGAAAACATGTGTAGTCTTAGTTGTTATTAACTAGTTTTAGTTATAATCGGGTACCAGGTTTGCTAGAAATAAATTTTATCAAAGTTTTTCGGAACATAATAAAGTCGTAAAAGTTGTAAAAATATGTTGGGTACAAGTATGGAGAGTTTGGGTGATTATTGTTTAGTTTTCACGAAAACCGTCGTAGTTTAAATTAGGCGTACGATATTAATTTAAATAAATTTCCAAAATACCGGGTAAATTAATATAATAATTTTTATATTATTAAAATGAATATAAAAATATATTAGGATCATAGTCGGAAGTGTCGGTCGTGTTAGTCACATTATTGATCGCGTGTTAACGTTTATATAGAAATAATTATATGTAAAAGTTAATTATACCAAAAGTACTAATTTAAATATCCTACGAGTGGAATAGTATGCAAGTGCCATAATGATGATATGCAGACTATTTCTAGTCTGTATGAGATGTCCCAATGATAATGCATGAATTCGCACATGAACCAATACGGTTACGCGAATTTAAATACTCGTAAACTAAATTTACGATGACATGAGTAATGCACGTGAATAGTGATATTTCTTCCGGAAATGAATAGTGTCAAGTGAATAGTAAAATTTCTGAATGTTTCTCGGAATGTCAAATTGACCTTAAAAATGATGAATAGTGATCGATGAATAGTAAATGATGAATAGTAAATTGTCGAGGTTTGGAAAATGACCGGAAATTACGAGTTGTGACAGTCTTCCCTTCTAACAGGAACTTCGTCCCGAAGTTCAGTTTTTGTTGGTCTCTGAAGTATATTTGGTAAAAAGACGTAGATACTTGAGTTGCATTTGGTCTTCCCGTTCCCAAGTAAATTCGGGATCTCCTCAAGAATTCCAGCGAACTTTCACGATAGGAATTCGACTTTGCTTCAACCGTTCGACCTCACGGTCCATGCTTTCTACTGGTTCTCTTACCAAGTTTACGTTTGTCTTTGGGTTGGATTCTTTCCTTTCCAAATGGGATTATGAGTGACTAATCTGAAAGTCATTTCCTGGATTTGAATAGGTGAAACATAGTTGTGTAATCCGGTTGTTCTCTAACAAGGTTCAAGTC
Organism: Artemisia argyi; assembly: GCA_030686995.1. Taxonomy (NCBI): domain Eukaryota; kingdom Viridiplantae; phylum Streptophyta; class Magnoliopsida; order Asterales; family Asteraceae; genus Artemisia; species Artemisia argyi. The sequence continues at coordinate 34,941,549 of CM060697.1, forward strand.
TGACGGCCACTAGGCCTTCTCTGTCTGAAATATTACGTGGTCCAGTGTATATCGGGTTTAACTTTCCCAGTTTTCTGAATGATATCATGCCTTTCCGAGGCAGAACTTTCAACATGATCTGGCTACCAATCTTGAAGTTTTAATGGTTTACAACTTATAGAATTTGTAATTGATTCTTGACTTGTAGGAAATTTCTGGTTATTTCATGAGTGCCTACTGGAATAGTGAGTTTGGCTTTTTCCGAGTTCGGTTTGTCAATAGATGATCAGTGCTTTTTCAGGTTTATAATGTAATATGCGTAATATATGTTGCTGAACTCTGTCAGAACTCAAATCTTATATGTCAGCTGGTCGATTCTAACATGAGTCTGAAATGGTCCAATATACTAAGGGTTAAATCCCTCGTGTTACTAAAATCGTATCATGCCTCTCCAAGGCAAAGCTTTCAATTTAGTTCGTTTTTTCACGTGAATCTAGTTAATTTGATGTTCAAGGATACTCAATCCGTATGATGTGCGTCATGTACCAACCTGACTTCTACCAGTTTCTCGTTGCTTGTAACTGGTTCTTGACTTGTGAAATTTCCTTTGTTGTTCCATGGTTTAGTTCTAGACCAGTAAATTTTAACTTTCCGATTTCGGTCTGTAAACGGGTAATTGGTACTTCGACCATAAAGTGCCTCAATTGGTGTAGTCTCTATGCTCGCGCGATAACTATGGTTGTAAAAGAATCCGATTTATGGTAAATGGTTAGTCCAACCATTTCTAGAGTCAATCACTCATACTCTGAGTATAACTTTCCTATGTTTGAATCGTTCTCTCGTTCTGACCATCGGTCTGAGGATGATAGGCGGTGTTTACATCTTAATGAGGTTCCGAAGGAAATCTTAGAATGATTGTTAGAAGTCTGAGGTGATTCGATCACCTTTATCGGGAATAGTTGAAACGGTTACAATGAATCTGGTGATTTATTCTACAACGTTACGTCGTCCGAATTCGGCGTTATTCGAAGAAGATAAAATATGGGTAATAATTTTGATTTCTTGTGTTTTGGTCTAATGGCTTGCTAAGACATGTGTCATTCTTTGCCTACTGTGCTTGGTCTTCATTACTGACGTTTGTAATCGTTCTATGGTGTTCCTCCTAATTTCCTTCATCACATATTCCAATATTCCTTATTGTCAAATCACAAAGCCCTAAATGCATAAGCGACGTAGCATGGTGATTGGTTCTCAAAATTTATTTCACAATTTTTGAGTTTTTGGTCGAAATCCTTTTCTGAATAAACGAATTCAGAAAATGGAGCAAATGGTTTACTAAATAATATCTTTCTTGATGATTCAAAATTCAATAGTTAAGAAATGTGACGCGGTTTTCAAACATGTTGTGAATAGGACTGTTTACCAAAGTTTGATGTTTATATATTCCCATTGTACAATGGTTTAGCTAAATATTGATTAAAAGGATCGTATTCGTTCAAAATAGGCAATTCAAAAATTATTTTCTACAAGATATGTGATTTGTACAAACACTTTTTTTTTTTTTTTTTTTTTTTTTTAAATCGACTTTACTTAAAGTGAAAATACTAACAAGGATAAAACAGTATGATAGGTAATGTTCGCATAATGCATAGATGTCTGATGTTCGGTTCCTGACATTAGAAAATGCCTATTGGCGATTATCCGACAAAACTACAAGTCTAGGTATTCAACCAACTTAAGTCCTGAGATGGTTTATCGTTGAAATTGTTATCATGTTGGCAATATGAGGGTTTCAATTGATACTTTGTCGATGAATTTCCGTACTGTCTTCACGTGTAGCTGGGGAGATATTCTTGAGTTTGATGCCTCTCTTGATGTATAGGTGAGGTTATCTAGCATTTCTTGAGAACACAATTCCTTAAGGGAGTCTATATCGTCATCCTTAATTCCAATCAATTATCCTCGGTGAAAACTCATTACAGGGAAGTTTGTGTATGGATGAGACCATGTTAATTCGAAACACTCTAAAGTATCGGTTAGGAGGCTTGGTTTATTTCTATAGTGTTGCTTAGCGTACCTTCACAATGTGTTCGATCCTGTAGCTCAGTCTAGCTAGTACCTTTGAATAAATAAATTGGACAACTAGGTCAGAGATGGTGAGTCGGATGGTCTTGTGGTATCTTAGGATTGCTGTTGAATTTTTCTTGCTATATACTTTTAGTCCTGGTTAGTAGTTCTGAAATCCTTTCCTTGCTTTTCTGGTATCGAGGAATCCTACTCGTAATTGATATGGAAAGTCTCTCCTAGAGAAGTCAATGGAACAATCCAACTTAATGGTTAAGTGGGGGACAGGTGGGGTAAGTATCCAGGGAGAGTTCGTCAGAAAAGATACTTATAAAAGAGTTTACTTGTTTAAAACGTTTTTAAATGAAGATTGTTATTAGCAATACTTTAAAAAGTAACCATTTACTTCATGGCATAATCCTTCCTAAAGTATACATAGGTGATCAGGCTATGTATAGTTGAGGACTAATGATGCGATGCTTGATTTAGTCAAAATAATATTACTTTTCTCAAAAGTTTTAGATGGTGTTCAACGCATTCTTATCAAAAATGGTATCCTGATATTCCCTTTCAAAGTAATATAAAAATTGTTTCGCGTAGTACTAGTAAATATTTGGCGTAATATCGGAAAAATCAGTTTATAGAGTGGTAACAAAATAGCATACTTTAGAAATTCTGTAAAACAATTTCCCCATAAGGTAGTAAAATAGTTTGAAACTAATTTCGTTGAATGGTTTATTGGATACATGGGTAAATCCTATGGAATGGTAATAATCTACTAATCCGTCAAATACGAAATCGGCTTAATCTCTAATAAGGCAATGACATAATGTTACGAAACGATTGAAAATTGAATGATTGGGATAGAAAGTGGAGTAAACGAAGGTTATGGTTATCATAGAGGTAACAAAAGATAGTCATTACATTGGATAGGAAAGTGCTTAATACAACTAGGTTACATCAACGTACTTATGGAAAGTACCAAAAGAAAGTACAACCCTAGAGGGCTCAAACTATGGTTTTACAACATGAAATGCCTCCTCCAGTTCCGGTCTCTCAACACCGGGCATTCACTCTTGAAGTGTCCCACTACTCCACATTCACGGCAGATTACCATGAGTTCCTGATGCTTTGCGAGGGTGGGAGCCTTGCAATCCTTGGCTTTGTGTCCGACCTTTTGGCAGTTTCCACATTGAGAGGGGCAAGATCCTTTGTGATGAAACTGACACTTGTTGCACTCGGGTAATTTACCTACATATCCTTTCTTTTGGCTTGACCCAGCAGCAAAGGTCTCCACCACTTGTTGTATCTTAAATGGTCGTTGAGTAGCATTAGCATCCTGATTACCGACCCATTTTCTCTTATTGTTATTATTGTCTCCTGATGTCTTGTCGCGAACCATGAGTTCCTTTGCTTCGATTGCCATCTGGACAGCTTCAGACATGGCATTGGGTTCACATGCAATGACCATCCTACGAATTTCAGGAGAAAGTCCTCCGATGTACCTTTCAAGTTTCTTGCTTTCCGGTTCATCCATTGCAGAGCCTAGTCGAGCAAAATCATAAAAATAAGCAGTATACTTGACAACATCATCTCCTTCCATGGTAAGGTTTAGTGTTTCTTGTTCAATTGCTTGTAATTCGCTTTTCACACAGAACTTCAAACTCATCATCCTTTTTAGTTTCTCCCAAGAGTGTGAGTAAGCAGCATCAACTCCTACTACCTGGACATACTTAGTCCACCATTTCTGGGCATGCTTCTGAAAAGTGCAAGTGGCGAACTTAACTTTGTCTTCCTTACGGCAGTCACCACTTTGAAAGATTGTTCCTAATTCTTCGAACCATTTGAGAAATTCCTTTGTGTCTATATTTCCGCTAAAGAAGGGAGGATTACAGCCCATAAATTCCACGTGAGTAAGTTCCTTGGTGAGGGCGGTAGTTACGTTCTTGGCAATGGATTTTCCAACAGTAGATTGCGTCATGCTTGGAGTGGTTTGCTTAAATCTATTTCCATAAAATCAAAAGAATCCATGAGAATCTATAGGTAATAAAAATCATCATATTCATAACTCATGAATAACACATGAAATTTTTGGTCTACATGGACCGATATCAAAGATAGCACAACCATATCCATATGGTAGAGTCAACACTTGGTGATTCTGTTGAACAACAATCAAACTACCACAAGTTTCTTTGAACTATGCCACACCTCTCATGGCTAGGATAATAGTAAAAGCTAGTAAAGATATAAGTCTAGTCTAGAGACTTCTTGGCGTTGCGGAGGTTCCTGTTGAGTCCGCAATTCTTGGTATTATTCACAAGGCGTTATCTAATTCATGGCAAGTGAAAATGGAAAAGGAAACTGACAATGGTGGTATTCTAAAGGATGAGAATAACATTGATGACGATGAAATCCCAGTGATGAGTTAGGAGATAATGGTGATAATAGTGAATGGAATACTACCCTCTTTCGCGCTATCTCGCGACATCAAAGAGGTAAAGCTGAAGTACGCACTATGGGACGACCAATAGTGTAATAAGTAACCAACGGTGGTGGTAGTACCTAAGTAGCAAGCGTCCTACTAGTGAAGGAAAGAAAACATGCTATCTCCCTTGTAATAAGCATCCTAATAAGTCCATTAAAATTAAGTCTGAATACTCTACCAAACGGCATTCTATGTATAGGCTGAATGAGAACCTTGCTCTTATGACAATTCAATAGTGCTAATGGTGGTGTAAGTACAGCTGGTGGTATAATGGTAGTGGAAGATGACAAGGCATCTTAAATGTCAGAATCCGACGAAAGGATAACAGCGTGGGTATCTAAAGACATGTCACTTGTGAACCAGGTCAATATAATCATATATATATATATATATATATATATATATATATATATATATATATATATATATATATATATATATATATAGGAGTATGGGTATAAATAACTCGCACAGTGTGTGCGCAAAACAACATGTATAGTGAATATGCACCTATGATGAAAAGATGAGATGCTATGATGATGTGGTTATAGTCTAGGGTCCAAGATACATCCTAGTTCGCTATAACCTTAGCTCTGACGCCAATCTGTCACACCCCCAAAATACCTGAATGGCAGCGGAATGGAATACCTGGGAGTGACTGTCATAGCACCATAGTTTACCGTTATATTGAACGACCTAAAGTGTCGTTTAGAAAATACAACGTTTGATCATCAAATCATTCAGAGTTTACAAAGCTTAGGTCCCAAAAGAGTGTACCAAAATAGTTAAAATAAGTTCAACAAGATCAAACGTTTCATAAGTGCAGAAAATATAGTGAGACGCGTCGACTCCGCGACTCCATGAAGGTCCAAATGTATGCAACATGAGCTACCTTAATAACCTGAGAAATACATTGCGAAAACGGTCAACATAAAGTTGGTGAATAATCATAGATTTATAAGTTAAATCGTATGTACAATAGCCACAAGTATAACGTAAAGTACTAAAATGTCAAAAGTGCTACATTGTCTCTTAAGCTCATGGCACCGAAGCTCGACGTACTAAAATTGGCCCCAAAGGAGTGTTTATCAGGCAATCTAAATATTCAGACATGAAATGCATTCGTTTTCCTTATGGAGCAAACCAAACACGAATGGAGGAGTCACCCTCGATAGATCTATCCACTCACTCTCGCTTGGCAATATAATTAACGGTCCATGATAATAAAGGGGACTTGAAGTGATAGTACTAACAACTTAAGCAATGTATGGAATTTAATACTTGGGCATGTACAAAAAAATATAATTGTGCAATGTATTCTCCCCCGTGGGATTTAAAATCAAATAAGTACTAAAAACGGGGCTATGAGAACTCACCTCGAAAGGATGGTACAACGATGGTACAATGATGTAAAAGTAGTCGGGACAATGAGGCGCGAACACTAGCCGCAACCTAAATGAATAATCGCGATCTAATTAAGATCAAGCCGTAATGAAATGAATGCACATGCACATGATACCCATACCACTCGTAATTTGGAAATACTAGTTATCGTCATAGTAAAATAGTTTCCATACTTAGGAAAATAGTCCATATATAGAAGTATATAACTTGTCGTATTATCTCGTATGAAAATGTTAGCGTTGAATTCCTTGTATCGAAAACCTTAAGATAACGTCGTTAAGTCGTATAAATATTCTCTTGGGCCATACGTATTCATTTTCTAAGAATATAGTCCTTAGTATCATTTCTAGAAAATATACCATTTAGTGCGTAAGTTATTATTTTTATTGGTGAGCATATATATATATATATAGTTTTGACGATGTTAAAACGCGTATAACTTGGTCGTTTTAAGTTCATTTCCCTCGTTCTTTATGTCCACGGATTCGTTTTAGTAAGTACTAATATATTTTTGATAACTCGGCTCCTCTAGGTTACGTTTAACGCTTCTATTTGTCCGTCGAAAATTTCCAAACAGCATGCAGTTTTTCAGGAAATAGTTTTCGTCAATTAATTAGCAAAAATCATAACTTCTCCGTTATAAGCTCGTTTTAATCCATTCTTTCGCCTAAAGTTTCGTTTTTGAAGGTATTTTCTAAATATTTGGTCAAAAATTACCCATCAATTACTGATTTTCCCACGAAATAAAAATAGGGACAGTAGGTCAATATGTAGTTTCAAAAACCATTTCTAGGGTTCTAATCTAGTTCCATCTTCAATCAAACGACTTTCAATCACCACAAAACTAGTCTAATCCTACCATACACCTTCTTAGGGTGTCATGGGTTCCTAAACATCATAACCAAGTAGATCTAACAAAGATCTAACAATAATCACTTTCTAAGGTTCAAAAGTTAAAAGTTTATAAAATAAAGTGGTATAAGCTATTATATGCATGAGTTCTTGTAAGAAAAGTATATAATTATAGTAATAACTTGTAAAAATTATAAAAATGAGTTTGTTAACTTACTTTGATGGATTAGTGAGTTTTGGAGATGAAGACCTAATAAAACCTTGGATTTTTATTTCAAAACCCTAACAAGGAGTACAAAATGGACTTGCTTAATACTTGATCTTGGGAAATTAATGAAGATTGCTTTTTGTTTGTTGTTGTGGCCGAGCACCCAAGGAGAGGAAAAGAGAGAAATATTGCTTTTACTTGAACTTGCTATGTGTAGGAATGAGATAACAATGAGATATTATTAGTGTATTAGGAAGGAATTAGGTGAGCATTTATGGGGTGTTGGTGAGAAATGCACATGAAATGGCTAGGAGGGGGGGGGGGGGGGGGGGGGGGGCGGTGCTCAAAAAGGAGGAAAGGGAGGAGTTGTGTTGGTGATTTATTTAGAAAACATGTGTAGTCTTAGTTGTTATTAACTAGTTTTAGTTATAATCGGGTACCGGGTTTGCTAGAAATAAATTTTATCAAAGTTTTTCGGAACATAATAAAGTCGTAAAAGTTGTAAAAATATGTTGGGTACAAGTATGGAGAGTTTGGGTGATTATTGTTTAGTTTCCACGAAAACCGTCGTAGTTTAAATTAGGCGTACGATATTAATTTAAATAAATTTCCAAAATACCGGGTAAATTAATATAATAATTTTTATATTATTAAAATGAATATAAAAATATATTAGGATCATAGTCGGAAGTGTCAGTCGTGTTAGTCACATTATTGATCGCGTGTTAACGTTTATATAGAAATAATTATATGTAAAAGTTAATTATACCAAAAGTACTAATTTAAATATCCTACGAGTGGAATAGTATGCAAGTGCCATAATGATGATATGCAGACTATTTCTAGTCTGTATGAGATGTCCCAATGATAATGCATGAATTCGCACATGAACCAATACGGTTACGCGAATTTAAATACTCGTAAACTAAATTTACGATGACATGAGTAATGCACGTGAATAGTGATATTTCTTCCGGAAATGAATAGTGTCAAGTGAATAGTAAAATTTCTGAATGTTTCTCGGAATGTCAAATTGACCTTAAAAACGATGAATAGTGATCGATGAATAGTAAATGATGAATAGTAAATTGTCGAGGTTTGGAAAATGACCGGAAATTACGAGTTGTGACAGATGTTTAAGTACTGTTTTTTTAATCTGTCAGATTCTTCCTTCATATATATGAGTCTAGTTATGGCTTTACTCTTAGTACTTGCTTACATTCCTCTAGCCAGAAGCCTACTTACCATGCCACTTCCTAAAGTGAAATAAATCCCCTTTGATAGAAAAGTTGGGTCTAATTTGATATTATTTTAATCAAGATACAAAAAGTGACTGATTAACCACTTGCATTTTGCTTTAGCATGTTGCTATTTTAAGTGGGTGTTTGGATGGTTTTGTAATTTTTTGGCTCAACTTAATGAATTGGTGGTGGTACTATGATGTTTAACTACTGCAGAAGTAAGGGTATCTAGCCTTTTTATTCTCGATAGTCCTAAGTTTATTTCAATTAAATGTTAAGAAAAATGCTAGTAAATACTTGGACTATCCATGACCTAAAACCAAGTCCATAACCCATAACCAATGGAGCTTTGATCCATAACCCATGACCCATTGCATGACATCATGCATGACATCCATAATGGGTAAAACCTATGACCCATGACCCAAAGTCCATAACCCATAACCCAAAGTCCATGACCCATGACCCAAGATGTCTTTGACATCAGGCATGACATCATCTATCCATGGACCATAACCCATAACCCGGTTTGTAACTCAAATCCGGACTGGTTTACTCAGTGTGCCAGATCCCTGGATTTACACTGGCCGGATCCCTATGGGGAGGGAACTGGCAGAACTGGGAGAACAGTAGGTAAAATTGCCTATAAATAGTGAGCCATTTCTCACTTGTTTCTTACCCATTTGAGTGTTTCCTTCTCTCTACACTCTAAACTCTCTAACCTCAGATCCAAGGATCTTTTTATGTAGTTTCTCTTTGTGTTTCTCTTAGGTTCCTTCAAAAGGTGAGAACACAACCTCTTGAAGACTAGCAAGCTCGAGTAATGAGTTGCTTAGGATCTTCTCTTCCAAGATCACATAAGTGATTCTTGTTCATTCTTTCTTCTTTAAAGGTGTTGTAAATGTGTTGAGTCATTAGGTGTAAAGGGAAGTGAAATCCTTTAGTCGAGTTGTATTGGGTGTGTTGGTTTGGTCCGCCGTGCTAAGGACACAGTATCTAGCTTTGTACCGGAAAAAGTGAGAGCTATGGTGTAAAGGCTTCTCCACCATGTGAATGGAGATTTGGTGTTGTGTTTACGAACTCTTGAATATGTGACTTGGGGAGTGGATTAGGGCAAGGAAGGTGTCCTTGTAGCTGAACCACTATAAATACTTGGGTTGTGGGTGTGTCTCTCAATATCCAACACATCAAAACTAGATTGACATAAGTCGATCTAAAAGTTTTAATAAGTAATTTTAATTAGTAAAACTATTCAACCCCCCCCCCCTTCTAGTTTCTACAATTGGTATCAGAGTTTCGTTACCAAGTTTCTTAGAGTATATTGTACTTTAAAAACTTGATACGATCTGTGTATGTTTTGAAAACTACAACGAAGGAAAAACCTTGTGTAAAAGATGACATCTAATTCATTTTTACAATAAAAATAACATTCTCGAGATTTTGATATCGGTAGAATTGTTATAACATCTTATTGTCTCTAACATACTTCTTTGTAGAAATCTTCATGCTGGAAAGCTCTTTAAAAGCTCATGAAGTATTGCTTATCTAAGAGTGTTCTCACTCTTAAAAGATAATATGGCAAAGGTATGTTTACTCTTTATTTTTTGGTGATTATTTGCTTATAAATGTGTTGATCTACTTGGTACACAAATACTTGATTCTTGTGCTTACTTGAAAATATTCTAAACATCTTTCTGAGTCATATCAACACTAATCTTTTAAACTAAATCACAACTTTCAAAAGTATCTCTTCACTATCCTTTCAAACTATGAGGAATTATATTCCATTGTTGCTTAATCAAGAAGATACAAGAAAATATTTTCTTTCTAGTATTGATCATCATCTCTAAACATAAAACAATTCTTTTCATCTTAAAATACATCACAACAAAACTCCTTGCCATAAACATAAAAACGATAAATAAATATTTCTCATTCTTCCGACAAACCTCCTTGATCTCTTGATACCACCTTATCAAAAGAAGTAGACGTCACAACTTTGATCCATCGTACGTTCCCACTCTCGTTTCTAGTTAACTAAAACTCTCTTATAAAGATCTATTCCTCGTTAAAATATTGCATCTAAGACTTCGTGACATTGTTCATCTATTTTTTCCTCTCAAAGGAAAATCAGTACTAATCAAACAATCAAAACAAACAAATTAAGAATACTAATCACACAAAACACCATCCTTGATGTTTCTCTTTCGCCTATCTTGCCGGATCCCTTCTGTATAACCTACCAGATCCCTTTTCAAAAGGATCCAGCAGAACTGGCACATCAGACAAACAGCTTACCTTTTTAAACATAAACAAACAAGTTCTTTTCCCTCTCATAACATCTAAAACGTTCATAAGAAAACCCTCTCATCTTAGGGATCCATCTCCTTCTCATTCAATCCTCTTAACATCCTTTGTAAGTAACTACTTCATCCTTCTTAATCCTTTAATTTATAACTTAGACTTCTAGGGTTTTGAATTATCATGAACAAACTCTAATGGGTATAATAAAAAACATTCAAACATTTTCTAATTAAAAGGGATTATTGACTGTTAGGCATTATTAATAAAAGAAACCTTCATCTTAAAACCCATTTTGAGTAAGTAAGATTATAATCAAATACATTCATATGCTATTTTACAAAGCTCATAACCTTGTTTGAATTTTGTTTAGGATTAAAAATGCCTAAACCTACTCAACAAGACTATCATGACACCGCCTACTACATTCCTAAATACTATCGCAATGAATCTCTTTCAACCCAAGATCGCAAAATTTTCAAAATGCTCTCTAAACGTCTTGTCCACGAAGGATGTATCATTGAGGAATCTTTTCTTGATAATACAAACATCCCTCAAATCTTCTCGGCAATCAAATTCGATTGTCTCTTTCACATCGATGAACAAATCTGTCCGTTATTCAATTTCGAGTTCTACAAAAGTATTCGGATCATTCGAAATGATGATGAAACCATTTCCCTTTCTTTCATCATAAACAAACAAACCTTCACTCTACCTCTCACCGTTCTTGAGGATATTCTAGGCATACCTTGCGAAGGAATTTGCATGTATTCCAAGGATTGGTCCATCGCTAACCAACATCTCGCCTTAGATCCTAGTCCTATTTACCGTACACCTCTTGATGATCCTATCCTAGTTCGTGACACCATCTTCACAAAAAGAACCGATCAATCTCGCCCAACTCGTAACAAGGAAATCATTCACCGTGACCCCTTTCAAATGGAACTCTTTGAAATGATTCCTACTTACAAGAAATGGGAAGAAATTCTTAGGGAAAATGTCATTTTCCTAGTAGGTAACAAAGACCATCCAAACGCTTGCCTTGTCCAAATGATCTATTGCCTTATTCATGAAACACCATTTAACCTCGCATACTATATCGCCAAAAGAATGGTTGGTGTCTAGAAGACCAAAAAAATGGTTCTTCCATATGGTATGCTCTTAACTCGTCTTTTTAAGTAGTTCTGTGAAATCCAACCTCCACCAATTACCAACGATCATACCCTTGTCGATCATGTCATGGTTCCTCTCACTTAGAGGGCCGTCAAAAGATTTATAGACAAAAGAAAAATACCCCTTTCCCTCTTAGACTCCTCATACGAAGATGAAGCTGAAGTCGATCCCATTTCAAATTCCAAATTGATCTCATCTTGTACATCGAACAACTTCCCAAACTTTCCAAAAAAAAACTGAAGAATTCAAGCAAACAAAGGGAATGATCAAGTGCCTTGCTCATTTCATCACAAACATGGCGAGAAAGAAAAAGTGAAAAGATTGAAAGTTGTGTTTAGTCGACTTTGAACATTTCTAAAAACTTTTATGTCTTGTTAAACTTATGTATAATTAATATACTTAATCGTTTTAATAAAGTGGTTTCTGTCTTATATTTGCACTCTTACTTGCCTTATATATGTGTGTGTATATATATATATATATATATATATATATATATATATATATATATATATATATATATATATATATATATATTTATATATTTGTAAGAATAGAGATGACTTTCAACATATCATACTATATTATAAAGCATGAAGGCCTACTATTAATAGAAATACTTAAAATTAAGCAATACAACTTCTAAAGCTATAAGTACAACAACTAATGCTACTTATAGAAATTCCCCTAATATTTAATTCTAACATAAAATTAATACTAACATTAAATACAAATTATTATGTACATTAAATACAATTAATTAACTGGTCAATAAATATAATTAATGCACTTATTAAAACACCACTTACATAAGAAATACAAATTATCAAGCATATTGTACAACCAACTTAAACACAATTCCCGCATTAAATGTTACTAATACAAATAATAAAGCATATTAAATAAATATTCAAGCCCGAACGGGCAATGGGCCAAATAGGCTCAAGCCCGAAAAGGCACAGGTCAAACGGGCTCGATCCCGAACGGATACGAGCTAAACGAAATTTTTGATATCCGTAAATTTATTGTCAAAAAGAACATAATAAACTAAAATATGTTCACATATTGTAAAACCAAGCAAACTACTAAACAAAATAATAATAATAATAATAAATAAAATAATACAAACTAAGCAAAATTTCATCAAACTTTTGCTATAAAAAACTAATCAGTAAAGATAATGCCAAAAAACGTACAAATAAAATATATTATTAGCCATAAAAATTAAATTACAGGGTGCCCGGAGCTGCATCGCGTGGGGACCATGCTAGTATCGGTTTAATAGGCGAGCTCACTGTGAACTTTTTAGTCTCAGTAACCGGATCCCTCGTAGAAAAGGATCCGAAAGATCTGTTCATATAGTAGCATTTATATATCTATTTCATTCACACACACAACCATTCCAACCGTAGCATACCAGTTACTTTTCTCCCTTTAGTCATATTTTAGCTGACTTTGAGGTTAATAGCCCTGTTGACAATTTAGGATTAACCTAAGTTTTTTCCTAGGTGTTTTTAATTTATCACTTTCAAAATAATCATCATTTCTTTGAACCACTTCTTGTATCACCTCCCTCTAATCATTTTTCACTTAACCATCATTTAACTAAATTTTTAACAAATTTATTTCACAACATCTACCTCAAAATACTCAAAAAAAAATCAATCTTTTAATTCTTATGATTTTTAAAGATTTTTTAAATTTCTCATACCACCTCTTCCTGAAACCTACAGACATTTAACACTTATTGATATGTTTGTCTAAGCTCATACTCACTTAATAATCCACTTTAGACCTTTTTCTCATCTCTAAAGACCATTAATGACAACCCCCATCATTAGTCTTGAGCCACTCATGATTTTCTCATTTAAAAAACTTTCTTACACACATTACATCAGGAAATATAGGGTTGCAATAGCTAGATCACCATCATTTCTTACATATACTTGACTTGAAAGCCGGTTCCCTCAGCTAAAGCTAGCCAGATCCCTTTTAGGAAGGATCCGCTGGAACCGGGTAATCAAAATCAGGTTTTATCTCTTATAGCCTATTAAAACTCATCTTTGCTAACTCAAACACTTCACATTGCCTTCAATAAACCTCCTAGAAGATTGTATCACTTGGTGCATGCATATCATTACAATTCAAAGGATTTTAGGGGCTTAGGCTTTAATTCACTTACTGGATCCTTCACTATTTAAGCCACTTGTGTTTGTGCTTCCAAACCACACCAAGACAATCACCTTCTACTACAAACTCAACCTCTAAACCGACCTCTAAACATGACAAAAGCAGCAAGTGCAAGATCATCAACTAGGAACCCTCCAAGAAAAACCACATGTACAGTGTATGAAATATCCTCAATCGAAGCCACACCCACCAAAGCACCCTCTAGTAGAACACCAATATATGTATATCCAAACTTCTCCATCTCTTGAACCATCACCACCACAATCAGCTTCCGCTAAAACAACACCACCACAACCAACCTCTTTAAAACCTACAACTCCCATTGAAAACACATTACCAAACATTCCTATCTACACTTAACCAACAAAATTTTCACATCTTGAGAAGACTTCTCTCCTTAACCACACCTCATTCATCACCTCACCTCTACTTTAACTCATTGGAGGACTTACCGACCTTCTAATCCGCCATCATTACCAACTTTCTCATCCATTAAGAAAATGGCACAACCATCACCTCATCACCTAGATGTTGAGACCAACATACCACCACCCTTGACTAACCTACCTTCTTCTCCACTTCCTTCAAATGGCCCATTTTGGGTAATGAGAAGATGTCAACCATCACCTCAACCATTTCTACTAAATAATGACATATTTCCTCCTACACATACTTCTCAACCAACACCCATGGTGCTTCTACAACCTCTAAGTACCTCCTTCTCAACCATACCCCAACGACCTTCTAACCTAGAACATCAACAAACAAGCCATAATGATACTTGTGATCATTGTCAACATGTCCAAATCATAGTTCATGAACTACATGATGAAGTACGTTTCATGTTCTATTACCTTCTTGAACGGCTTAATGACGTAACCAAACCAAACATTCCCTGAAAACCTTGAAGTACAAACACAAGCGGTCTCACTATTCTAGCATTAGGCCTAGAGTTTGTCATTAAGATTTTTAGTTTTTCATGTTAGATCATTTTCTTAGTTTTTAAAGACTTGGCCAATATGCATCATTTCTCTCATTTTATTAAATGGATCTACTTGATTATGTGCTTCTTGTCTATGTGAGCATGATTGGTGTGTATATCTCTTATCTTTATGTCTTTTCTTTTGTACACTACTGCTAACAAACCTGCAGGTCAGTCAGATCCTTCAGTTTACAATGGTTGGATCCCTTTTTCAAAGGAACCAGTGGATCCGGACAAACAGAGTACTAACAAAAAATTTATGCAGCAAAATTTTCAGCAAAGGCATGATATAGACATGCTTTTCTAACCCTTGTTTTGTAGATTTTCAAAAAAAAATACAAATGGAGTACTTAACGCCCTCATTTAGGGGGAGCTCTCGTCCGAGCTTAAACCATTGCAATAACTTGTAATAACCGTCTTAGCCTCCTTAATTACTTGACGTCCTCATCAAGGGGGGGGGGGGGGGGGGGGCAACTAAGAAACTACTTTCTTTCTATAATCTCTTTCACATTTTTTAGTTCTAAAAACTTGCATTCGGGTTAGTTTCTTTTCGACACTCTTTTTTTTTCAACAAAAAGGGGGAGAAAGAGTAAAAACTCCAATTAAAAATTTATGAATTTTATTTTTTACTTAAAATAATTTTATGTTTTGTCATCAACAAAAAGGGGGAGATTGTTATTACAAATAAACCTTCAAAACGTTTATTTATATTTTACGATCTTTCAATGTTTTGTCGATAACAAATGTGTAGGATCGTATATTTGATTGGTTGTTGTGAATCAGGAGGTCGGGTATGATGGAAATAAAATATAACCATGCTTAGATAGAGAGTAAAGAGTAAAGGGAAACTTGTGTTTCATTGAAAATGTGAAAATAAAAACAAAGCCGCACCCCTCCATGGAAGTATGGAGGGGTATATATAGCCAAACACAATCTAAAGTATTACACTTTTACATAACTAGTCCTTGTGTTTTAGCAAACAATGATAACTAATGTAATCCCGTCAATGTCGTTCCATTTAAGTGTTAGGAGCGATACCAACAATCTTCCCCCAATGGGAAGACATAAGGGATTACTTATAACATTTCCTACAAGTACAAATACAAATAAAGAAAGGTCTTCATAGGCTCTTCAAATGCTGAGGATGACGACAGTTGACGCTCTTTGTCTTCATCTTGTACCTCGACTTGAGAACTTTATCTTCACTTGTAGGCAAATGATGTAATATGCATGAAATGGATTAACTTCCCCCCAATTCATGCTGCATGTCTTTAGCAGCTTCTTCGTACGCTTCTTTTTGGCGAAGTTTCTGAATCAGCTTCCCCCCAAACTGACAACCCTCTTCAGCAAATTTGAAACTTTGATGCAGTTAACATGTCTTCTAACTATTGAATTTTTAAGTACGTAGCAGAATTTGTAGATAACACCATAAACCACACCAAGAAAATATGAGTAGTTACTTAATCACATTTACACTCTATGCAGAAGCTCCGTTCGGGGGTAACATGCAAGAAATCAGCAAGATTTTCTCACATATGTAGGCTACTTCACACTCCACAACCTGCGAAAGTTGAAACAATAACACCAAAATCACAAAACAGAACCACTGATTATCTTTGCGGACGTCTCTCCAGTAGTGATAAAATTGTAAGCTCGATCACGTGAATCTATTATGCGTCCTTGATGTGCACATTTCTTCCCCCTGATTGTAGATCCTCGTGGAAAAAGAGTGTTTTCGCAAAGAAGTCAAAGAAACACAAAGAACACTTGCTCTCTCTTCCCCCATGATGTCTTCGCGGAATCGGAAGCATACACACTATGTTTACGATAGAAAATGGAGGCAACGTAACCCCATATGTCCAATTAAATGAATATGTGTGAAGAACCTTAAATAGCCCGTGAGAATTAACTGCTAATAACATCTCTACTCTTTTATACTCCTCTCATCTAAGTCTTTATCGACCCCATTATCACTCTAACAGATTTTTGTAGTGACTACTGATGGAGAAAACCCAATATGACGAACTTGAGACTGAAGCAAGATAACCCGAATTTGTGACTTAAACTTGCACTATTGTCTGACTAAGAACTAATACTGAGAATTTCAATAAAGGTAGAATCATATACCCATCCAGCCATCCTTAAACGTATATGAATATCTCTTGAATAATCCACATCTTTAGGTGACACTTGAGCACTACAACGTAACTCCTTTAAGGTGATAGCTATACTCTGTGAACACAACAACGTAACTCCTTACATCAGGTATAACTAGACAACTCAAGTCTTGGTCATTTGTACGGATAAAAGCTCGAACAAGGATCTCGAAGAATCATGCATCCAACCAACCTTGATAGCTTAAGATACTAAGTACACGCATCAGTGAAATTCCACTTCAACCTCAAAAAAATAATAAAGAATTAATGTCGTAGTCACATCTGGCGGTTACATGCCAAATTCTAGCCTTTTGATGGTTTAATGAATTAAATAATGGTTCCCAATCTTGTGAAAAATGTATCCCTGTGAAAATATGTATAAACAAAATACCGCTCCTTTTTGCCAAAAATATACCAAACTGCACTCAATACATTTGATAGCAGTGTTCTAAAAGGTGTGCCAAGGCGCCACAAAGGCGTCACCAAGGCGCAAGGCGTGGCCTCGCCTCCACGAAATGGACCATGGCAGCTGCTCTAGGCGTGGCGTGGAAAAAGGCGAGAAAAGGCGCCAAAGCCTTTTGGTAAGGCGTGGCGAGCCTTTATGAACCAGTTTTTTTTATTTTTTGTTTATTTTTTTTATTTTTTTAATAACTATTTTGAACCAGTATTTGGAATTTCGGCTATTTCATATTTGGTCCTGGTAAATACATATTGTAATAAGTATTAGTCTAAATGTCTAATATAGTAGTATAAATGTATATGAAATATGATACTATAACATAAATGATAAATCTATAAATATTTTTTTGCCACCTTAGTGACACCTTAGAGAACTCCATGGCTCGTAAGGCATGAGGCATGTCCATGCCACCACACAACGCCTCACGCCATTTATAACCTTGTTTGATAGTGAATGTTCAGCCCATGAATGCATTTCAGATTTATATAATGGTTTAGCCCAAATTGCAATGTCATAACGTAAAAAAAAAAAAAAAAAAAAAAAAAAAAAAAAAAAAAAAAAAAAAATTAGCTCAGTACTTTAAGCATATGTTATAACTTGTTAGCCCAATCAAATTCGTTTGATTAGACGTTTCAGCCTATAGTAAAAGTAATTAAGCCCGAATTGGTCCAAGTCCACACACAAAACCCTAAACATTCGGGTATATCAATAGTTAATACACCCTTACCATTAATTCACATTTGTTAACCCTGAATAACATTATTTTGTCCGCCACCCTCCTTTTCTCTCCTCAAAATAGATCTCATCTACATACTCATCTCATCTCATCACTGCTAATCATAAGCGATCACACAACACCTCTAATCTCATCTCATCACCGTCAACTAATGTTCATAATATTGTTTTCGTTAAAAACCGTATAGCAAATCCTTCAAATAAAACATCACAAACATGACCAAGGCATCAACCCGTATGTGATTGGCAGTTGGCTACATCTTGAAATGGTTCACGGGTAGGTTTACTTGTGTGTTATTATTATTGTTGTTGTTATTATTATTATTATTATTATTATTATTATTATTATTATTATTATTATTATTATTATTATTATTATTATTATTATTATTTTAACAGAAAGTAAGAAGGAATAAAACAATCATGTTTGGTTCTTTTCTTTTAATTTTCAGATATTACCAAGAAGGTTAATCTTCTATGGATCAATGATGGGTTACTTGTTCAAAGCTCAAGATCTTTTAAAGATCCGTGCAATAAATAAACAAGAACTGAGATATAGTAGTTTTTTTTAATAACATTCGAGTCTTTGTGTTGTGCTTGTGATGTGATGAGGTAGTAGTTAGTGATGGATTTTTGTTGAGGAGGATGGGGCATTAGGATATTAGTTTGGATTTGTTGTTGTTGGCTGTTGTGTAGTTGAATCAGATTTGTGATGGGTTAGGATTGGTTATGGTCATCAGCTCTTCATCTTCTTCTTTTGTTTTGTTGGCTTTTGCTTAGACCAAGGAAGATTAACAGATCTGGGGTCACTGAGGCTATGTTAACCTTGTGGTTAGTTGTAGTCATGTTTTGGTCAACGGTCTTCTTCGTCTTCATCTTCTTCTTCTTTTCCTTTTTTTAACAGTTTTGGACCAAGGACAATTGATTAGATCTGAGGTCAAATGGTTGGTAGTTTTGGTTGTGGTCAAAGTTCAAAAGGTTCTTCTTCATCTTAGTCACATATCCCGAAAACTTACGCATAAGATTTATACATAAACGAACTTATGCGTAAGGCTTATGTGTAAGCCTTATGCGTAAACATTCTTTACGCGTAAGATTAGGTTATTACACATTAGTAGTTTTCTTCTAACTTATCCAAACAAGAAAAATTCACACAGGCGAAGCTAATGCGTAAAACGAGGGTTTTGGAGTAAATTTAAGCGTAAAAAGAGGGTTTTGACTTTTTGACCATTTTTTTCGACCACTTTCCGACCAAATTCCGACCACCCATTTTAGACCTTGTTTTTGACCAGTTTTTTACCACAAATTTTCATGGTAAAGGTACAAAACGTCACAAGATTTAAGTTATAAATCTATTAAACAGCACCTAAAAGAAAACAACTAGAAGTAAACTGATAGTAGTATTATGAAACTGAAAGTGTAAGGTTGTTACTTTTTGACCATTGGATAAATAAAAAGCTGTGTAATAACTGTTTTGAACAAAAAAATATGTAGACTTTGGAAAAGGCCATGCGCATAACAGTTGTAACAATTTTGACAAGAAAAATTCCACAGAAACTCAACCAATACAAAATAACCCCGCTCTGAAACCACTTTTAGGATCGTGTATTTGATTGGTTGTTAGGAATCGGGAGGTCGGGTATGATGGAAATACAATATAGCCATGGTTAGATAGGGAGAGTAAAGAGTAAATGGAAACTTGTGTTTTATTGAAGATAATGAAAGGTGAAAATACAAACAAAGCCTCACCCCTCCATGGAAGTATGGAGGGGTATATATAGCTAAACACAATCTAAAGTATTACACTATTACATAACTAGTCCTTGTATTTTAGCTAACAATGATAACTAATGTAATCCCGTCAATATCATTCCATTTACGTGTTAGGAGCAATCCCAACAAAACGTAAAACGAAATAAATAAAATACGTAATACTTTGAGCCAATAGTTTACTAACTCATTTCACTAAACAAATATATATGAAGCATGTTTAGTTATGTAGTTAAGAAGAAACCAAAACTATTTTATAAAAACATTTTAGTAACATTTGTTACTTACATTTTATAAAATACATGTTAAGAAAAATGCTAGTAAACACTTGAACTATCCATGACCCAAAACCAAGTCCATAACCTATAACAATTCGCATTTTTGGATTACTATTTATTTTTACTATCACTTTCACTATTCACTACTGAAAATTTTATTTCACATTCTCATAAGTTAACCTATTTTAATGATAATCCGAGAGTTTGACACTCGTCGGATCATTTCTGCAAAAATCACGAAACCGTATCTAAGAATTACTTTAAGGTTTAAACATCATTTAGACATCCCAAAATGTCCACACAACATTACAATCAAGAGAAATATAAGTTTTTCACCTTCCGTGACATTCTCAAGAGTTTTGGACTTTTACATTTTTCAATTTTGCGTTTTACGCGATTTACGCATTTTAGGCTTACAGTTTTAGGCTTAAAGAACGTTTAAAACCAACCGACACTAGAATAAGCCTAGTCTAAACATTATAATCCTTTTTATTTCATTATTATCATATTAGAAAAGTTACATTTTACTTTTCTCAGATTTACGCAAATTTCGTACCTTTTACGTTTAATGCGTTTTAAACCTACGTTTCCAGCGTTATCAGCATTTTTGCGACCCATTACCTCATTTTTATAAGATAATAATGAGTATAGTGACAAGTTAAATCATTCCTACAAGCTTCATATTTTTACTGTACCTGGTTTTATGTTTCGTGACTTAACGGTTTACTGTTATCAATTAACGGATCCAAAACTCACTCCGTAAACAAGATAATACCAAAACTAACAAAGTCATCTTATCCTACTCAATATGGCCGACTATAGGGATGATTCACAAGCCTTGGTGGCTTGTGATGAGGCCTTGATCATCTAGGATAAGTCCATGTGTTCAAGCTTCTTTGATAAGCTTTGAAAAGTCTTAAAATGTAACCTCCTCATTGTAGTATAAATAGGCACTCACCCCCTCCCTTTCTCCTTCATTCAAACGTCTCACACACACCCTCTCCCTTCAATTGCTAGTTTATTTCAAGTATTATTCAAGAAACACAAGTTCTATATCAATTCCAAAGCTCTTGTTAAGTTTAGATTGATCCAAATACTAGTTTCAAGCTTCAAGTAAACGACATCTCAATCCTTTGCAAGTTTATGTGATCTTCTTGAATTGAAATCCATTCAAGTCACTAAACATCTCAACATCAAGACCTCCAAGAATACAAGAGTGTAGAAGGATTTTCAAAGTGAAGAGAAAATTACTCAATCAAAGTCCTAATCTTTGTTCTTAACTTCCTTTCTGTAGAAAGCCAAAAGTTGTAAGAAACCCTAACACACTCTCTTGCTCAACATCAATGTCATGCTTCTTATACTTCATTTATGCTGTATATGGTCTTTATTTTATTTTCATGATGTATAAAAATCTTTAAAACAAGTTAGGATAACCGTATGTTAACTTATGGTAAATAAACAAGAGAACTAGTAACTTATGTTAGGAAAAATGACCAAGATGATATAAATAGGATATTGGACAATTAACTACTATAAAAGAGGACTTCACAAGAAAAACATATCAATTGGAATCACCTAAAACGAGCACACGAGTCAAAAGATACGACAAAATGAAGTTAATAAACTGGAAAAACCAAAACTGTCGAAACGCTACTGATTAGCAATCTGACCTAGTTAAACAAGGCACTTCTGGTCCGTTTCATCAAAAAGTTAAAAGTTGTCTGGAACAATGTTTTCGTTCAGTTGTGAAGAAGCTCGAGGCTTGAAAACGCTTAAAACATGATATTTTTCTTCAGATTCTTAACAGCCCCTTTATTACCTTAACAACTATGTTTTTAGTCGTGGCTAAGGTAAAACCAAAAGGCCTAAAGGCCTAGGATTGAGATCACAAACTCGGCTAAGGCTAAGAATGAGATCCCAGTGACATGGTAGCAAAGACAAAGCCACGGCATGGCCATGGCTAAGATCTCAAGACTTTCTTAACCAGAAACATCAACTAAAGTTTTAGTCGTAATAAAACAAGACAATTTGGATCTATTCCACCAATGAACCATGAAAATTTTCAAGTAATATTACATCCGTACTAGACTTATTAACTTATAGAGATAACAATATTCATTCAAAATAAACTTTTCTAGGTTTATTCGACCTTCGGACATGTAAATTTTAATAACCAAAAACATATTTTCTATATCGAATACCATAAAACTAGGGAGCTTCATGTGAGGGGTTTCATTAGAGTAAAATGGATCGACGAGTTGCTAGATTTATGAATTAAAGTGTCCTAGCATCTCGAACATTTAGTGCATGACCTCTGAATTATGATGGCCCAAACGGTAGTACAAGATATACAAACTAAACATGTTCCATAAACCATCTTTATAAACCAACCTACACAACATACTAAATACTACATCATGAACAATATGAAGAGATATATAGGCACGTTTTTGTATTCTTAGACATTGTTCCAACCTAAGTTGCGACACTCTATTATAGGTTGCTCTTAGAGACTTTTGCGACTCGACTACCATTTCCACTACTTACTACATAACTCATGGTGAGTTCATAGCCCCACTTTCTATTGTTTAACTAATTTACAAACCCGTGGGGGGATACGTGCTACTATTTTTCTCCTCGGACACAATGCTTTCTACTGTACGCTTACCCGACTATGTTTTATTGTCACTGAGTATCTATTGCCATGTTCAAAGTCCCTATATCATGAATCATTAGTCATTAGCTATAGTGAGCCCGAATATTGTGAATACATATATTGGGATTGTCGAATCCCGTTTGTGTTTAACAACTGCGAGTTCAAACAAATGCACTATATTTGATGTCTAGAGGTATGACGATAAAGTATCTTGGTAGCTTCTATGTTACTATTATTTCTACATTAACGCTTGGTTGCATGAGCTTAGTGAAATAATAACTATTTTGTTTTCAACTATGAATGTGAGTCTATAGCTCACACTATGAATATTGTGTTCAATGATTTAACTATAAACTCTACGAATTCCACTCAACCTTTGTGTTGATTGTTTTAAGCATGTATCTCAGGTCCATAATGAACGAGCCTGGCACGGAGGAGCACAGATACATCAAGAAGGCTATAAATTTTATTATCATTCAAAACCTCTTTTAATGTATTTTGTAAACCTTGAAACTACTGGGACCTCATTTTGTAAACTCTTGCATTTATATAATTCGAATGATAAATCTTTTAAAAGGGACTAAATTAGAGTTTGTTTTCTATTGTCATAAGTTTTGTGCCATCGAGTAACACCCAGTTTAAATGTTGCTGTGTAGGATACTAATTAAGTCACAAACATGATAATAATGGTGGTGTTGGTGGCGTTAAGAGAGAAAGAGGAAGAGGTGAGAAAGAAAGTTGGAACCTTGAGAGAAAATATGAAATATTAGATTAGTAAGAATGAGAAGGTCCAACCCTCTCCCTTGGTGGGAGAGGGGTATTTATACAACAAATAAAAACGCCCACACCCGGGCTGTAGATCAGGCATACAGTGGGTAAAGACCCGTCCTTCTTCCATGGTGTTACTTAAACTAATACTAACTAATAAGTAAACTAACTACGAGCTATCTTAATGCTATTACAATATTTAGGTGACCAAGTATTTTATAGGAATATTTGTATTCCTAACAATCTCCCCCAAAGCGAGGTCACCTTTGGAAATTAAGCTCTTTGATCTTCAAGCATTCTTTAGACTTTGCAGCTCATAGGTTCTGATTCTTCACTTTTGGCTCACTTTGTACACCAAGCAATGAACTTGTGATTTGAGTTCCTTTGTTATGTGTGATCTTTGAGCTTTCTTTGAGATCATCAGCCACAGTAAATCTCCAAGCTCATCCTTAGTAGTGTCGCCTTCATGTGATGTTGTGACATTAGGACCATCATGCTCACACCCTTCTGTATTAGGAGACTTGTCATCAGAGTTGCGGAAACGTTATTAGTAGTCTCTCAACATTCATTAAAGTAAGTCTCTCATCATTCATGATCATCATTGAAGGTGAGTAGGAAGTGTGAGCATGAGGTATGGATTGACCCGATTCAGCTGGAAATAGGAACCATCAACTCCATCTTTATATGTGTCCCTGAAATACAACAGTTAGCAATAAAGATAGAGAACGAATATGGCTTTGTCATTCGTTCTGCGAGGACAGACTACCCTCTGGTTTGGTGAAAACCGACCTGTGATCAGGTAGAGTCTCTTTTAAAGATGACTCTCCTTGATAGGAATTTCCAGCTTGTAGTAATGAATTTTCCAAAGAATCCACTTTGGAATCTTCATACTTAGCATGTTCTCATACCGGAATGTCTCAAAGTAGACAGCACGATAGAGTGAATCGGTGAATTGATATTCACGGATTGATGAAAGACAGATTTATAGAAATCACTCGCGTGTCATATGATAAACATTTTTGAGACACGATGAGAGTTTTATACTTTGAATCACATTTCCATCAAAAATACTTTTGTTTGAAATATTTTACACAATCAACGTGCTTAAAAGTAAGTTTGTGAGCACATTAAAAGGTTTTTGCAAAAGTATCCGTCAATCCATATACTGGAACAAGTTTGATTCAATGTTGAATCGCACCATTGTTGCTTTCCAGTTGTCACTTGATCATTGATCCAAGATGGCTCTCACATGTCTCCTACCAAGAACTTGAGTAATGTTCGTTCTAGAAGGATTTCCATCTTCATTGTGAATAATTTCATATCACTCGGATGTTCTGGCAATACCACAAGGATAATGCGTAGGACTCTAAATGTTTTATCTTATTTTCCACATTGTGTGAAACAATAAGCATATTTGGAAATGTGTCCTATTGAGATTTATGGATGATCTCATAGTTCTAGACTCAATAGTGCATTTTGATCCGCTCCTGGAGACTGGGGAGGCGTCTCCTGTTTAGGTATCAACATAGCTCGCAATGAGCGGTCGATACATTGCACAGGGTTCCCCGTGAGAATGAAACAAGTTATTTTAAGAGAACTTGAGTGGTTGGGAAGTTTAGTGCAGTGCGTCACTGGGTCAATAATGGCTTGTTCTTCAATACCGGTGTTACCTTAGTAACCGCCAGTAGCTTATGAATTGAACCCATTTTCTGCCCTAAGGTTTAATATATGGAGGGCTATTTCTTTACACCCTTTCTCATTTCATTTCTTTTTCATTCTTCAACCCCATCAATGCTTACCGAGACTTCATCACTAGAACCTTGTTAGGTTTGTTCCAGTCCTATCTCAGTCCGCACTCTTCCCTTTCTCACTTTACTCCTTTTTTCCATCATTCCTAAGGACTTCTAATCTATCTATGGATTGTCCTTGGGAAGATCATTCCGGTTTTTGTGGATCATGGGAACATACCTAACCTTAACCATCCTTATAACTCCATGCATAATGATAAATGGTCGGTCTTTGGTATTACTTCCACAAACGCCTTTTGCTCCCCCTCAATATGTGCATCGATATTCGAAAGAGTTTAGGACATATGTGGGAGCCTATTATTGAGTCCAAAAGATCACATTTGATTATCAGATTTCATATTTAAATCACATTCTCTCCCCCGATCAAAAATTGCAAATCTTTCAAGATTTTGGATCTCAATTGATTTAAATAAGTTAGGAAACGTTTGGGAGAGAAATGCGGTCCGTTTTAATATTTTCTGATAAGAGGAACTTTTTTTATGCTCCCCCTCAATCTGTGAGGGAGGTTGGTATGTGTCAGATTTGATGAGTTTACAAAATATTTGAAGTTTTAATGAAAACTCTTTGAAAAATTTCTCATTCTAACACATAACCATAACAAAGTGTGTTTTTGCAAGGTTTTTTTGTACAAAGTGGAGAGTTTTTTGATGATACATAAAATTTTTAGAAATCACTCTCCCCCTCAATCAATGACGGATGTTAAAACTGAAATATTTTCATAAAATATTGAAGTCATTGATTGAGTAAAAAAATTTATCAAAATTTAGATTCAATTTGATTTTCAATCAAAATCTCATGGTACCACCAAGTTTTGCACAAATACTTTCCGGAAAAATCATAGAAGGGAAAGTATTGGCGATAAAAAGAAGATTTCTCTTCTTTATCAAGAAATATTGCACTAAAGCGTATATTAGATCGAGGAAACATGGATATAAAGTAATCCATGCCCAGGTGAACTTCACCCGGTAAAAGGAACAACCGTCTTTTTGGCGACGTTTTTTCCCCATTTTGAAAAATGGGTTACTATCTGAAGTAATAGCAAGCCATGATTTTGAAGTCCGGGTTACAGCCTGAAATGACTGCAAGCCATAATTTTGAAGAATATTTTGAGAAACGACATGTTTTAGAAAAAACTTTATTTGAAATCGAAAAACTCTTGCTCAAGCATATGTATGATTTCGTGTCATTATTGAATGACATTTCTAGAAGCGTACATAATATTGATTACACAAGAGACATGTCGAGAGAAGAATATTTTTGGATTTTTCAGTTTTATATTTTTATATTTTTCTTTTTGTTATAAGCTATGTACAAAGGATATGTGAAACCAATCATTCACTCCTCCCTCTCTTCTTGAAGACACTTAAGAGTTTCTGGAGTGAGGCTCTTCATTCCAAGTCGTGGAAGAATAAACTGAAATCTTTCGCGAGAGAGAGCCTTTGTAAAAATATCAGCCAATTGAAACTCCGTCCTCACAAAGTAGAGTTCCACCACCCCTTTCTCCACTTGTTCTCTGATGAAGTGATGACAGATGTCAATATGCTTGGATCTGGAGTGCTGGACATTGTTACAGCACAAAGCAATGGCACTTTTGTTATCACAGTACATAGGGATTTTGTTGAACTTAAACCCATAGTCTGATAATTGAGATCTCATCCATAAAATTTGAGCACAACAAGAGGACATGAAGATGTATTCAGCCTCTGTGGATGATATTGAAGTGCACATTTGCTTCTTAGATGACCAGCTTACAAGTTTCTCACCCAAAAATTGAGTACCTCCAGACGTACTTCTACGAGTATCTTGACACCCCGCGTGGTCAGCATCAGAGTACGCCATAAGACCCATTGCATTGTCTTTAGGGTACCAGAGACCGATGTGGATGATCCCTTGAAGATACCTAAAAATTCTCTTGACAGCTTCCAAGTGCTTTTTGGTAGGCTTGGATTGATACCGAGCACACATACAGACTGCAAATAGAAGATCTGGCCTGCTTGCTGTAAGATACATGAGAGATCCAATCATACTTCTGTATTTGGTTTGATCAACAGGTAAGCCTGATGGATCGTCATAAAGTTTGGATCTTTCAACCATTGGAGTGTCAACTGTGTCACATGAATCAAAGCCAAATTTCTTCAAAATGTCATTAGCATATTTGGCTTGATTAATGAAAATGCAGCTTGGATTTTATGAGATTTGTAACCCCAAGAAGAATGACATTTGACCCATCATAGATATTTGGAACTTGGAACTCATTTCTCTTGCAAATCGGTCACATTCATTGGAATCGGACGATGCAAAGATGATATCATCTACATAAATTTGAACATGAAGCAAATGGTTTCCTGTCTTCCTAGTGAACAAGGTAGGATCAACAACACCCTTGGTGAATCGGTTTGCAAGAATAAATTTTGACAATGTATCGTACCAAGCTCTAGGAGCTTGTTTTAGGCCATATAGTGCTTTCTTCAAACGATAAACATGATTAGGTCATTCAGGATCCACGAATCCTTTAGGTTGAGTAACATAGACTACTTCTTTCAAATCTCCATTCAGGAAGGCAGTCTTAACATCCATATGATAAACAATCATGTTAGTGCTAGCAGCATTGGCAAGGAAGATTCTAATGGCCTCGATACGAGCAACTGGTGCCAACGATTCTTCAAAGTCTATACCTTCTTATTGACTGTATCCTTTTGCAACTAGCCGAGCCTTGTTCTTTAGGACATCACCATGCTCATCAAGCTTTACTTTGAAGATCCACTTGAGAGCGATGATCATTGCACATTCAGGTGGTGGCACTAATTCCCATACATCAAGTTTATCAAACTCATGAATTTCTTCTTGCATTGCTGTGAACCAGCATTCTTTTGATAACACATCCCTAAAATCTTTTGGTTCAATTTTGGATAGAATGGAATTAAAGAAGCACCACAAGGCATCGGTAGCAAGCTGTTTTCTGGTGGACACCGGTCATGAGGGATTTCCAATGATGTTATCAATTGGGTGATCATTGGTCCATTTTCTGAGGTGTTCATGAGGTTGAGGGTAGTGAACCGACATAGTAGTGTTTGATTCTCATGATGATGATGCTTCGTTGGAGGATTCAGGAGCGAATACATTAACAAATGGTTCATCTTCAGGTGGAGCAAAAGGATTTACTTCACATGAGTTATCTGCTGTCACTTCTAGACGTTCAGAAGATGGTAGTGCATTTGACTCATGTTGTGAGTTGCTAGATTCTGGAGCATCTTGTTCAATTGAAATGGAAGTGAATGGACTATTAGTGACATGAGGAGCCTCCACAGCCTTATCATTAGGTTCCGCAGCTTGTTGTTCAGGATCTTGAGGTAGCTGCGATTCGAAGTACTCATCAAACATGGGGTCAAATAACTTCTTCAATTCTTCACAAGTAGGAGGAACATAAGGAGTGACAGGTTTGGGATGCTGTACAAGTCCCGAACTAATTGGTCCAGGAGATAAAAGATTTGGTGAGGGTCCAGAACTGGTCTGTCCTGAAGCCATATGCTCTGTCAGCTCATCAAACGTGACATGGGTTGTTTCCATGATCTGTCGGGTTCTTTTGTTGTAGATTCGGTACCCTTTTCACATAACCAACGAACACCCCAATATCAGCTTTAGCTTTTAGTTTCCCTAAGTCTTCACTATCGTTAGTTGGATAGCACAAGGCACCAAACACACGAAGAAAGGAGAGATCGGGCTTTTTGAGATGCACCAGCTCATAAGGTGTCTTGTTGTGGAGAGGATGTATCAGTGACCGATTTTGAGTGTAACATGCAGTAGCTATAGCTTCAGCCCATAGAAACATTGGTGTCTTAAAGAATATCAGCATAGTGCGAGCAGCTTCAACAAGTGTACGATTCCGTCTTTCAACAACTCCATTTGGTTGAGGAGTTCGAGGGATACTCTTTTGATAACTTATGCCGATACTTTCATAAAATTGAAAGAGTTTTTGGTTAACAAACTCATTTCCATTGTCAGTGCGAATGATTCTAACGGTTTTGTTGAGCCTTACTTGCAACTGCTTGATGATTTTGATGATGATATCGGGAGTTTCATCCTTGGATCTTAAAAACTTAACCCATGTAAATCGTGAGTAATCATCCACAATAACAAGAATATATCTTTTCCCATTGAAGCTTTGCATTCTCATGGGTTCGCACAGATCCATGTAAAGGGTATGGAGCACTTCAGTGTTGGAGTTGGTGGGTTTTGGTTTGTAAGTGTGTTTCTTGCTTTTGCCCAATTGACATGCTGAGCAAAGATGATCTTTTTCATACTTCAATTTGGCCATGCCCCGAACAAGATCTTTGCGAGAAAGTTCATTAATGGTTCCGAAGTTTAAATGGTTCAAACGACTGTGCCATAACCATGATTTGTTCTTTGAGGCCTTAGAGAGCAAGCAAATAGGAGAGGACTGCATCATGTCTTCGATAAAGATAGTACACAAATTGGTACCACGACTTCCTTTAAGAAGATCAACTCCATCCAATTCTCTAACAAAACATGTGTGTTTTCTTAAGGCCACTTCAAAATCAGAATCACAAAATTGTCCAACAGAGAATAGATTGTGCCCAAGTCCTTCCACATAGTAAACTCTAGAAATCATGCTGTCACCAAACACATAATCACCATACCCCAAAATAGCTCCAAAGTGGTCGTTTCCGAATCTAACTGTCCCGATAAACTTTTTCACGAAATTTCTGAGCCGAGAGCGATCCCCAGTCATATGTTTTGAGCAGCCTGAGTCCAAATACCACAGGACGATTTGTACGACCTGCATTTGAAACCAGAAAGATATAGATAACTAAAAAACATAGATCCCCAAGTGTAATTGGGATCCAATGGTTAGCACACGCATACTTAAGAGATGTAGGATTAGTATTTTCATTGGCTCTCACAGATGAACCGATACTAGTGGAAGCTACTGACTTAATATCAAGGCATTGAGTCACTAAAGGGAATTTTCTACCAATAGCCTTCCATTTCTTAACCGCAAAAAGACTTAGGATCGGGCATGTTTGTCAATGGGCACTGGCTTCCTAGAGTGAACTTTCTTCCAGTAGGTTTCCACTGATATCCTACATTGGTAAAAACTTTTCCTGTAGCTTTCCAAGTATGGTTTTCCAGTTTGTGTGTCTTAGCAAACTTAACTGAGGATTTATAAGAAGAATTCAAAAATGACACAACACATTCATCATGATTACCAGAAATTAAACAACCATTACAAGTCTTACAAGTAGCATTAGAATTCAAATTAATTACAGTACGCTTAACGCAAATACTATAATCAACACGATTCTTTTCACTCAAATCAATCTTATTGTTCCTAAGGTGGTCTTCTACTTTCTTCCCTTGATCACTCTTAGCAGGCGAAGTCCTATCATTCCTTGTATTGCCTTTAGGCTTTGACCCGCTAGCTTTAGTGATATTGATTACTCCTGAAGAATTGACGATGGGAACATTAGATTGTTGCATAGTTGTTAGGTTTCTAGATGGTGATGTGCTATGATCAGAACTAGCCAAAGGTATATCAAAGGTAACATGCTTTTTCAAATTCCTAGATGAGGATGTGCCATTTCTATCACGCATGTTGGGAATCTTGGGACATGTACCTATGGCATATTCTAACAACTCTTGTGACCGTTTGGTGGGAAAGCAAATATCAGATAGGGAGTTTTCAGATTGTCTCACCATTCTATCTTCTTTAATGGTCTCACGGGTCATGTCAAGGTAGTTCTTAAGATGTCTAAGGTAATCACTATGGACTAGCTCATTGTTCTTAAGGGGAAGAGGAATAAAAACATCTTCACATGCATATTTTTTACATTCACAAACCATAGAATTGATATTGTCACTCCCAATAACCGGCATTTTCCCTTTCACCTTTGTCTTTCGACTCTCAATTTCATTAAGCAAAGAGGTTATCTTTTCATTGGTTTTATCACGAGTGATTTTAATAGAATCATATAACGCTTTGTAATGTTGTTTAACTTAAGAATTTTCAGCTTGAAAACAATCCTTTTCATGTCTAAGTAAGCTGATTGTGTTTTGAAGTTGAAAGTTATGAGAATCTGCAGACATTGGTTTATGGGTGTCGATCACAACATTCATGGGAAACTTCAATTAGGCAATTTAAGCCCTCAATAACAGGATCGTGTTCGTGTGAGCTTGAATTTTTTCATCCCTTTTTGCTAATTCAAGATAGGCATCAAATTCCGGAGCATCAAAAGATGTCTTGGCCTTTGATATTTTCATTTTTTCTTCTAAATGTTGATATTTTAATTGTAAGTTAAGATTATCAACTTCTAGTTTAGAAAATTGCTGACCATGTTGTCATGATCATCATTTTGAATTTTTTCATGCAATTTCAAATTCTCCCCCTCAAGCTCAACAACACGATTGTGAAGGTTATTCAAAGCAATAGACATTTCATGAAACTGACAAGCATTAAATGAAGAATCTGTAGCATTATAGAACACATCTTGTGTAATACATTTAGCAATCAAATTGTCATTCATGATGAGAATATTTTTCCTGGCTATTTCACTATGCTGAAGATCTATTGCATTTTGTTTACTCTTATTTTCCACATTTTTAAACAACTCTTTCATTTTTTTAGCTCAACATCAAGGGAATGTCGTAAACCCTCAAAGTGTTCTTTGATTAGTGTAAAAAATGGGGTGACTTCAATTAAGTAACACTCTTTAGTAAGCTCGAATCCCCGTTCACCCTCAGTGATTCCCATTGGTGTGATTCTCTTTTTGCATGTTTTATCAAAATCAGTCAACATTTGACAAAGGACATATATGCTAATAAGAGTTTTACTTTGCGTAGGAAGTGACAACTGAACTAAGTGCATTGGTGTATTGGGGGGATACACCGTTGGGGCAGCTAACTTTTGAGGTCTCTTGGCCTTAATTTCCTCAGCTTTCATTTTCTCAACGTCTAAAGGCCAAAATACCTGTTCTGGTGTTAACTTAGTTTGAGGTGCAAAAACAGTCACTCGGTTTTGTTCATAATAATCATCGGGCTTAACAATGACTTGGTGTTTAATGCACTTTGGATCCTTCATTTTATTATCAAATCTCTCTCTATCGGTAGTATCAAGATCATCCAATTCTTTATCAGACCAACTATTTGGGGGGTCATGATTAGGTGTAAGCATAACCTTAGCATCATAGAGGGCAGGTTGAGAAGCTCTAATGCTCTTAAGGAAGTTTGTTTTAGGCATCCCTATATCCTTATCACTATGCTTATCCCGCAGTTTAATGTACTTTTCCATCATTTGAGCTGTTTGACAGGTTTGGCCTTGTATGTACAACTTGTTTTCAAGTTTGTTTTTCAACTGCTTAAGGTTGGAAAATTCTTTTAACAGTTTAGTTTCCTTTTCCTAAAATTCATTTTTTAGAAGATTTAAACTATCCTGAATTTCCTGTTTTTCCTTAACAGCACGATCAAGTTGATTTTGAAAAGATTTAATCTCTTGATTAAAGGCCATTTCCTTTATGTTTTCTTCAGTAATGTAAGCATGCATTTGCCAATCCATTTTTTGTTCACGTTCGGTTAGCTCAAATTTTGCACGTTGTTCATAACACCTAACTTGATCCTTAAGAATATTAATCCTAGAGGTCAGAGTGTCATCAGGTGCAACAGCAGTGTACTCATCAAATTCACACACATTGTCATCAATAGAGGATATATTACTTGATACAACAGGATCGACGTTGTGCATTACATATTGTTCATATGGAACGATATTGCTATTTCCCATGTTAGCAATATCTAATTCAGCAACGTTAGTTTGTTGTACTTCGTTATATATCTTTTGTTCATGCATCACATTATTGTCACAAGCAACAGAAGACATTCCACAGGATACGTCATAATTACTGTTGTGATCCGAATGTTGCTCAGTTGGGAAAACGTTAATGTTCTCCAATTCAGCCTCATTTGATTCACCAACATTATTTTGTCGTATAACTTTGAAGGTCTTTTGTTCATCATTAACCGCACATTTATCATATAATTTCAGTACCTCAGATATGATGGATGATTTGGAGGGACCAGATTGTCGTGAGGGTGAGACAATAGATGATTGATTAGCCATGAAGATTGTCTGAGCAGTGGGTTCGTCATCAACATCAGAGTCGAAAGCATCACAATTCTCAGCCTGGAAGATGTTTGGATCATTAAGAGCTAAGTCCTGAACAGCTTGTTCATCCACATCATCATCAAATGTCTTTCCATCATCCCCAGCAATAAAAGCCAATTCTTCCTCATTTAGCACAACTCCATTCTCTTGAGCTTGCATGAGCAACATTTCATCCTTGAAGTAGTCTGAGTTCTGAGGACGTTTTGGCTGAGTGCAGTTTCTGGCAATGTGACCTAAACCCCCATAGTTGTAACATTTTGGTTGCCTTCCTTGTCCCTGATTCATATTTCCAACTCGGTTCTGCAAGTTACCCCATGTAGCATTCCTTTGATTCACATTTTGTCTGCATTGAACGTTCTGCACCATTACTCTTCCATCTTCCACAATAGCCTGATTACGTGGATTTGAGGAAGCTCTGAGTTAATTGTTGGTTGGTGGGAGTGCAGCTCTTAAATGTTGAACTAGTAGAGACACTTGGTTGGAAAGATTGTCAATCATTTTGTCAGTATGGGAATACCCTGAATCGAGATGGGTATTCATGGCAACAGGTGACTGTAAAGATGAGTGATCCACTGATGACACAGGTTGAGTGGTTGGCAACATACTAGTCATGAAAGCAAGTGAGTCATTGGTGGTAGTTGGATTGAGCTTCTCTCTTAATTGACGATCATATGCTGGATGCTTCTCATGTTGTTGTAGGTATGCAAACAATTGTTCATAGTTCGTATTTCTCAATCCTTTGTTGAGCTTGACTGCTGTAACAAAGCGATCCCACTCAGGTGACATGTTGTTCACAAACTTAGAGTTGAGTTGGATGTTGGGCATTGTCATTCTAATCCTTCTCATGTCATTAGCCAGCTTGTGAAATCTGACATGGTAGTCGGTAATGTTTTCACCAGGATTTATTTTGAAATGTTCAAACTCATCATACAACTGAGACTCACGGTCTTCTTTGGTCAACTCTGATCCAGACAGAAACATTTTGACATTGTCCCAAACAGCTTTGGCTTCAGTGTTGAAGTTGATTAGCTTGTACACATCTTTGGGTAACCCTTGTATCACCATGTTGGAGGCTCGAATGTCAGCATCATAACGCTTCATTTCAACATCATTGAGGTCATTGTAAGGGTGTGGTCTGTCAATTCCATGGGTGACCGAACCATCCTTTGCTGTGGAGATAGCATCTCTGGTTGTACCCATCTGGATAGGACCTTCATCGCTAGATCACAGAATGTTCTCACCATTTTCTTTACCAAGCCAATAAAGTCTGATTCTTTGTGCCCACGATTCATAGTCAGTCCTATCTAGCATAGGAGGTCGGGTATCGGACACAGCAGCTTGAATGTCATCTGAAACAGCCATCTCAAATTCTTCAAATGGGATTTTACAACTTTTGTGACTTAAACCGAGAAATGATTCTTTCTAGGGATTTTACTAAAGTCAACAAAAGAAACTGGAAGATATACTTAGCAAGTTAAATTAAGAGAAAGATACCGGATGAGTCACAGTTTGCACCAAGTGTCGAGTTGTGACAAGTCAAGTTACAATATATCCAATTGAGATTAGTCAAGTCGTAAGGATTAACTCACAACGTCAGATCACAATTAGATTAATCGAAACGACTTAAGTTACAACAATTCACGAATTGCAAAATGATTAACCTATCACACGAATCTCACCACTTAGTTAATTGCCAATAAATAAGAGATACTTGCTAAAAAGTAACCAAACCGCTAAGTACAGGTAACCGCCATTCTGAGATTAACACAAATGAGAGTAAAACGCAAGATCAGGTGAGGTAGTCGCAACAAGGAGCAAACCGCAAAAGAGGCAAACCGAAAGGTGAGTAAAACGCTGGGAGCAAACCGCAATAAGAAGTAAACCGCAGGTTGAGTAAACCGCTAGTGAGGTAAACGCAGAAAATGCAAACCACAGGAGCAAACCACAAGCACTTAACCGCTAACCACCAAACCGCTAACGCAAACCGCAATTCACAAAAATCCAAAGCAGTCACTGTCCTTGCGTTTTGTCCTTATACCCAAAATAGTAATCGCTATCAAGCAAACCACAGAATCCAGTAGCAAACCGCAGTCACGAAATGAGGCAGTGGAGCAAACCGCAATCAAGAATAACGACCCAAACTCAATCCAATCTTCAAATAAACGTTTGATGTAGCAAAACCAACTGAAAAACTATATCGTACTAACACCAAGGATCATGAAAATACACCCATAACATATCAAATAACACTAGAATGATCAAACTAAGATGTTTTCAATAAAAACACTTCTAACTCACAAAAACCACACAAAACCACACAAAATATGATTCACCAAGGCCCAAAGATGAAACCTTGGCTCTTGATACCAATTGTAGGATACTAATTAAGTAACAAACATGATAATAATGGTGGTGTTGGTGGCGTTAAGTGAGAAAGAGGAAGAGGTGAGAAAGAAAGTTGGAACCTTGAGAGAAAATATGAAATATTAGATTAGTAAGAATGAGAAGGTCCAACCCTCTCCCTTGGTGGGAGAGGGGTATTTATACAACAAAGAAAAACGCCCACACCCGGGCTGTGGATCAGGCATACAGTGGGTAAAGACCCGTCCTTCTTCCACGGTGTTACTTAAATTAATACTAACTAATAAGTAAACTAACTACGAGCTATCTTAATGTTATTACAATATTTAGGTGACCGAGTCTTTTATAGGAATATTTGTATTCCTAACATGCTGTGTATCACAAAATTGGGGGTGTTACAGATTGGTACCAGAGCTATAGTTATAGAAAAACGGTTCTCATTGAGACCTAAATTATAACTGCTTTTCCACAAAAATGTTTTATAGCATTTCGCTCTTCGTGCCTTCCATCCTCCAGATGATTGTGTGACTTTTAGACATTTTGTGCTACACGAATATATGATATATTAATATGTACACTCAACACACTTTCAACCACATTATAAACACTCGAATTGTTTTTGACATCGTAATTCTTCTTATAGAAATCATGTGCGCACCCACTTCTCCTGATTATGTGCCCACTCTACCTAATAAATTCCCAGTCTTACCACCCACACCCGAGCCCGGGTTCGACTTCTTAAATGCCTTCATTTCTAATGACGAAGAAGAACCTTGCGAAGATTTATGAAGAAGAGGAAGAACCACTACCGGCTAATGTTGTACCACCTTCCTTGAGTATTTTGTATCTGATTGGGTTGAGCCACGCCCCGAAGAGGATGATGAATATGATATTACATATGATATAGCACCATTATCATCACCTTCTAACTCAGAAATCTCTTTTGAAATAGACTAGGCTCACAGTAGATTTATATAGTAGTAGTTCCTTGTAATCACTAAACTGAGAGTCTTAGTTAGTAACACTGTAGAAACTTGTAGTAGGTTTCAATTTTGTAATCAATGTAACAAGTATGGAATCTACTTTGTATAAAAGTTTATGTTTCAATAAGATGTTCTCTTAAAACCTCATAGTTGTATCATTTTCTTAGGTACGTGATTTTTATGTCATACAAATATTCACTATGTTATACATTTTTGATATTTGATAGAATCATGGCACCAAAGAAGAAAACACCACCAGCAATGACTCAAGCTGCCATTCGTAAACTTTTTAAAGATAGTGCAACTACAACACTTACAACTAAACGAGTAGTCATAGCTGCAGAAGCTGCAGCAGCCACTGAAGCCGCCACAGCTGTAGCAGTTGTTGAAGATGCCATAGCTGCAGCAGCCGCTGAAGCCGCCACAGCTCCTGAAAGTGCTAGAGTTGCTGAAGCTGCCTGAATTGCCACAGCTGCCATTAACACTGGAGGACCAAACCCAACTAGCCCTCCAGTGATAAATGTTGATTTGGTACCTAAGGGCTGCACATTCAAGGATTATTTGAACTTCCAACCCACAAATTTCAAGGGTACTGAAGGAGCAGTGCATTTGACCCGTTGGTTTGAAAAAGCGAAGTCGGTATTTTCGGTCAGCAAATGTACCAAGAATGATAAAGTTCAATATGCCACCAGTATACTGTTGGATGAAGCATTATCATGGTGGAATTCAATATCTTAACCAATAGGCATCGAAAATGCTTATAAGATTTCTCGGGATAATTTAAAGAAAATGATGATCAAAGAGCACTGCCCCTGCAGCGAAATGCAGAAGTTAAAAGTAGAATTATGGAACCATGTTGTTAAATGAAATGACAACCTGACTTACAATCGTTAATTCCAAGAGTTGAGGATACTATGTCCAACAATGGTTTCAACAAATGAGAAACTATTGGAAAGATATATCTGGGGACTCCCACCAAGCATACAAGGGAACGTGACTGCATCCGGTCCCAAGGCACTTGATGAGGCTATGCGGATGTCTCGCAACCTCATAGATCAAGTGGTACAAACAGGAACTACCCAAAGACAAAACTTCAACAATAACACCAACAACAACCACAACAACATTGCCCAAACTAACAACAACAAAAGAAGTTGGTAAGATAACCGGGAAGGTTACAATAACAACAATCAAAACCAAAACAATAACCAATATCAACAACAGAATAAGAGACAAGAAGCAGCAAGGGCTTATGTTGCCACACCAACTAAAAGCAAGGGATATACCGGGAATGCCCCGCAGTGAAATCAATGTAAATTCCATCACACTAGTCCCTGCCCAGCTAAGTGCCGCAACTGTCAAAACACGGGACACCTTGCCAGAGACTGTAGAAGCATGGTTGTAACTGTAAATAGCAACACACAGCCGATAAGTGCATGTTTTGGGTGTGGAGAAAGAGGACACTTCAAGAGAGATTGTCCCCAAAACTAAAGTCAACAAGTTGAAGGTACTCGCGGGCGAGCATGCCTGTTAGGAGGAGAAGAAGCTCACCAGAATCTTAACAACACTACAGACTTATGAAGTTTATTTAGCAGTCAGATTTTCTTATGCACTACGTTGTACTACGTGTGTGTCATCCCTAGTAATGGGAATTTTATGACTTAAGACTAATTACTGTTAAATAAATAACTCATTGTGATAATTTTCATCTATTGTACTTTCTACCACCAAATTCCATATGATAAATGCTGAGGCGAAAAGTGTACCGCTTTTAAGCGGTCATTTAAGCCCAAATTCGAGATTATTTGATCAATTATTGCCCCAAATCATTCCTTTTATCATTTTAGGTACTTTTGGAGAGAAATCTGGAAAATGAAGCATTTTAGAAGTTTTCATAGCATATAAGTGAAGAAAACGGAAAAGTCTCAATTTCCTTGTTGGGAACAGTACCTGACGGCATCAAGGCTCTACATGTGACGGTGTCAAGAGTGGCAAAAGAGGTGAAAGTGGAAAATACACGTGACGATCCCGAATGTTTTTTAGGCTTATTGGCCTGACGGCGTCACCAAGGCCGTCAGGGTCCAAATACACGTGACGGCCCAGAGCTCATTCCTACATGACGGTGTCAAAATGGATCTAGGCAATATGAATTTCATCATGGCGGCGAGTTGACGGCGTCAGAGGCTAACACATGACGCCGTCAGGATGCATAGTCTATATATATTTTTCCAATTTTTCATTGTAATGTGTGGAACTTTGTGTGGGATATTAGGGCATAAACCCTAGACGAATTTTACCGCTTTTTCAAGGGTTTCAACCCCTTGATTCTTCCGTGTTCAATTAAAGATAAATACTTATTCAAATCATTCAATATGTCTATGTGTTGTGTGATTATATCTTACGCTTGTCTTCTCTTTAACATGCTAGGCTAGGTTTTTATTGTGTTTGCTTAGATGTAGTGAAACCTAGATGTTGATTATGGGTTGATTGTTTGTTTATAATTGTTATGGATGATTGTATTCGATGTTAGGCTTAAGAAAACTGGCAGACTTCCATTGGTAACTTGCTTGAATGTCTTAAGAAACATGATCGGAGGTGTACTATGATTTTTGGTTGTATTTAATGTGTAAGAGAATTCTAATGATCCCATGTTAGGAGCTTCTAACGGCTCGACATAGGAGTGAAGTAGGAACTAACAGAGTTAGGGAATATTGTACACGGCCCTACGACTGGTATTAAGGAATATAACCCGTCATCCATGCAATTGTAACAAGCTAATCAACCTGTAAAAGATATCTAGGGAGTAATGAAATCAAAGTAAACACAACTTCTCTCATTATTGTTTCCACCAAATTAGAATAGTAGTTTAATTTTCATTTCTTTTATTTTATTTTGATTGCATTAGTAGTTAATTGGGTTAGTTGGCTAGCAACAAATTCCGCCCACTCTTTCAACACCCGGGATTTTACTTGCTTTCCATAAAATATAAAAATACAAAAATAATCATCCCTCATCTCTAGACCTAGTTTAGTAGGTTTTCTAATCCTAGCGACACTATTCCAGAGTTGAACGATCAATCCTCCGTGATGCGTGGGAATCGCACCTTGCTTTACCTCTCGAGGGATCTCGCGAGGCTTACAACCCCCACCAGGCAGTGTACCTGATCGTTGTAGTATAGTATAGTGACAAGTACCGGGGGATTGATCGTTCGGCTTAGGAATAGTGTCGCTAGGATTAGAAAACCTAATTAAAAGTTCTAGAGATGAAAGATGATTATTTTTGTATTTTTTATATTTTATGAAAGCAATTAAAATCTCGGGTTTTGAAAGAGTGGGCGGAATTAGTTGCTAATCAACTAACCCAAAAACTACTTTGCAACTAATTAAACTAATGAAAATAAAATTAAACTAATATTAAACTAAGGTTGTGAGCAGTATATGGAGAAATTGTGTTTACTTAGACTTCATTACTCCCTAGATATCTTTTACATGTCAATTACTTGTTACACTTGTATGAATGACGGGTTGTATTCCTTAATACCATTCGTGGAGTGGCATACATAACTCCCCAACTCTATGAGCTCTTATCTCCTCCTACACCATGACCCAGCACAACTATAGGGATTGTAAACAGTGGCTCATGCATTAAATACAACCAATAAAGACCTAGTACGCCTCGGTTCATGTTTCTTAAGACGTTCAAGCATGTTACCATTTGGAGATCTGCCAGTTTTCTTAAGCCTAACATATAAAATCATTCATTCAAAACAAGAATAGACAAGTAATCAACACATAATCAACATCTAGGTTTCATTAGATCTAAGCAAACACAAGAGAGATCTAGCCTAGCATAGTAGAATTAAGATAAGAACAAAAGATAAACAACCAACACATAGACATATTGATTGAATTAAGAGTATACTTATCTCAATTACAATGCAAGGTCTCAAGGGTTTGGAACCCTTGAAAAACCTGTAAAAGAGGCACCAAAATCGTCTTTTGGGTTTCACCAAAACTTCTCCTCTCTATGAAAAAACTAGAAAAATATATATAGGAAAATCCTCCTGACGGCGTCAAGAGTAAAATCTGACGCCGTCAACTCGCCGCCATACACTTCCTCGGACGCCTTAGATCCAATCGTGACGGCCTATGTGACGCCGTCACCACCCACGGTAAATTAATCTTGGCCACTTTGACGCCGTCATAACTCCATCTGACGCCGTCACCAGCTACGGTAAATTATTCTTCATGTCTGACGCCGTCAAGAGCAAACCCTTGACGCCGTCACCTTGTATTTCCAGCTTGGATTTTTGGTACTTTGTCGTTTTCTTCACTTTATGCTCCAAAAACGTCCAAAATAGCCTCTTTTCCAGAATTCGCTCTCCAAACACCTAAAATCACAAAAGGAACGATTTAGGGCAATATTTGATCAAATAAATTCGGATTCGGGCTTAAATGACCCCCTAAAAACGGATCATATTTCGCCTCATCATATACCCTTACACTTGAGATTTGCTTGTCCTCAAGCAAATGAGCTTTTATTCTACTCAAAAGACAAGTTAGGGGTCATTTAACACTAATATAAAAGTAATTACAACAAATAATCGTTCCACTAAAGACCAATAGACAAGCACGGAGGTCACACACAAGCACCTCACAAATAGTGTTTAGATACTCACATCTCTCGGGTGTAATACAGTAATATAACATTATGGAAATGGAAGATGTCTCTCACTACCTGTCATAGCAAAATAGATTACCATAGGCTTGGGAAAGGATCAAACCTCCACCACATGGCGTAAGCACCTAGGATAAACTATCAAAGAGGTCTTTTTAAAGGGTTATATCGTTAGGTGTAGGGATATGAATTACACGGTTTTGTTGGATAAAGGGAATTTTACTGGTGGCGAGTTAACAATCTTAGTAAATTACATGTACAAGATGGCGTTGCTAAGCCAAGACTAGATTCGACTTAAGCTAATAAATGAAAAATAACAAAAATATAAAATAAACATAGAATGAAAACGGGATGGTAGTCCGTATGTTTTTTCTCTTTTTTCTTTTTCTATTTTTTTTTTCTTTTTCTTGTTTTTTTTCGATTTTTTTTTTTTTTTTTTTTTTTTTTTTTTTTTTTTTTTTTGCATACACTCTTACCCTACCATCCAAAATAATACATCATAGGGGATGAGAATTCCCCTTACACTTGAATCTTTACATACTTTACATTTAACTATTCTAATGACTCGAATTAAGAAAATCAAAACACTTGGAGCACTTTTAAGATTAACGTACATATGGGGGTAATAAGTGATGTTCTTCCCCATTACTCCATAAAATAAGTACTTACTCATGAGTCCCAATCGTCCCAAAACAATATGTACAAGGATATGACTTGACTTAGCAACCATGTAATCAATTAGAAAGTTAACTTAGGGTTTAACAAATAACAATAATGCACTAAAAATGAGCGCATACACGGAAGGCTAAGGCGATTTGGGTGTACATTTAAGTGGGGTGTAACAAATTCTTCCTTTAAGTAAAATGCTTAAAGTTAGAAATGAAAAGATAGGCTCGGAGGGGTATACTAGGGGTATCATGTACTAAAAATGAGTACAACGCTAAGGGTGTGGGAAAAATTAGTTGACTTAACTAGCCAAGTAATATGACTTAAATGGTCAAGTAATTATAATACGGGTTTAACACAAGGGTGATCCTAATGCCTCTTATCATGTAGTAAATCCTACCACACGAATGTAGTCTCACTAGCGGTCTCGGGATGCATCACTAACGCAAGTTCTAGAATCTAAATGCTACCGGTACACTCATAAGCACTAATAGTAAATGCTTTTCCTATCAAATCTAAAGGCGAACCTCACAATTTTGGGTGGAAAA
Source organism: Artemisia argyi (assembly GCA_030686995.1). Taxonomy (NCBI): domain Eukaryota; kingdom Viridiplantae; phylum Streptophyta; class Magnoliopsida; order Asterales; family Asteraceae; genus Artemisia; species Artemisia argyi. The sequence goes on from CM060697.1 coordinate 34,984,473, forward strand.
TTTTTCTGAATATACGGTTATGTGCTAGTCATACAATCTCCTATCCATGAGACGCTTGCTATGGCTAAAGTTTGACTCCTAAATGTTGTAAAAAAATTTAAATTTGGCGCTAAAATTACACTAACAAGTATTTCTCATAGTTTTATTACTCATCTACTATCAAACAAAACAAACTCAAGCGAAAGTGCAAATGTAAGGTATCATCTTTTTACCCTCCCCTTACACTTAAGATGAACATTGTCCCCAATGTTCAAGTAAAGAATGTAAAAGTGAAAAAAGTAAAGAGAATGAAATCAAATACTCCCCTGATTCGCTCGGTATGGATTATAGGTTGGCCAGGTTAAATCTTCCTCCAAGAAAATGAACAATCAAAGCTTCCCTTCCAGAATATAAATCATCTTCTTGTCATAAATAACCTGTAAATCCTGACAACAATAGACAAGGCAACCTCGCGTAAAATCGGCGGCATCCTATATAAGTTACTAAATCCTAGAAAACAAAATAAGATATAATGCTTGTGGAATGAAGTTTGCAGATTTCCTGGAGATTATAAAACTTGATAATTCACAAAAACCATAAGACTCCGTTAGAAAAACAAAACCGGTAAAATTTCCAGATTTTTAACTCCTGACGCCGTCAGAATGGACCTGCAGAAATCTTTATGTTAAGTTTCCGGAAAATTTCTGGAAAAACTTTGTCCTACTTCCTGGAAAATCCTGCAAAACTTCATTATGACTCAATACAAGCATTTGACTCTAACAAATACGAATATACATGTTCATTAAATATTGTGGATAATCATGATCGGTTTGTTTCTTAAAAACATATTTGGGGTTTCCCCTTACACTTATCTTTTGCAAAAATACCTTTAGGTTGAAGTTAAGACTAGGCCAAACAACATAATAAAGTATTTCCACATTTTAGTTGAGAAACATGATCAACCAACAATAAAAATAAAACATGCATACGGAAGCAAATAACTATCAAACAAACAAACAAACAAATAAAAACACACAAAACATGGGTTGCCTCCCAAGAAGCGCTTTTCTTTATTTACGAGTCTTGTAGCTAGACTCAAAGTCGTGGGTTACTACGTGATTCGGGTGAGTTCCTCATTGAGGACATCTTTGGGATCGAACTTAGGTTTAAACTTTCTATTGGTTCCCTTAGTGTGGTATGACCTTTCAAACTTTTCTCCATCCGGATCATACAAGGTCATTCTAATATGCCATGACCCGTTACCTTCTCTAGGTGGCTTGTCCCACCTCCATTTATACTTATCTCCATCTCTTTTCCATTTATTCAACTCTATATTAATAGGCATTACGCTCAAAAATTCAATCATCTTTCTAATGACTAAGGGGTCCTCAAAGGGATCTAGCTCCTCATCCCTAGCTATGAGTTGTTCTACCGAATGTGTCTTCTCAACGAAATCCTTTTCTAGATAAAATGGGCATTGAGGTCCTATGAAGTTCCTTTCTATCCAAGGTCCATATCTAGATGGTCTCCAATTCATCTCTACCCAATGCGGTGTTGGTTCATCATCACAATCATAACTATGCTTCTTAACATCATACACCGACCAAGTATCGCCTTCTCCTACCGCTATCTTGGATTCCTTGCAATCTATCATGGCACTAGCGGTTGCTAAAAATCCTCTTCCTACCAATAATGGGCATGTAGTGTCACTAACCATGTCTAGAACGTGAAAATCCGCTAATATAGTTAACCTTCCTACGTGAACAACTACATCCTTAATCATTCCAACAGGGTGGGCAATACTTCCATCCGCTAGCCCTATCAATACCTCCGTTTCCTCTAACTTTCCTAGCTTAAGAGCGGTGAATAAGGATAAGGGAATCAAGTTGAGGCTTGACCCTAAATCGGCTAGTGTGTTGAAAGCTTCGGATCTTCCTATCTTACAAGGCAAAACAAATATACCCGGATCATCAAGCTTTTTAGGCAACTTGTTTTGAATGAAGGCGGTCCCATTTTTACCTAGCTTATACTTCTCATATTTTTCTAGGAGGGCACTATAGTAAGGAGCACGCGCTAAGACATCAATGACGGGGCGTTCGAGGTGAAGTTCTTAAAATTCATCGTCAAGGTCTTGCGTAAGAGGTGTTTCAACTATGCTTTTGACCGGCTCTATAGTGGTTGTTTTAGTTGATTGGTCCTTTTGGGGAACTTGGTGTTGTTTGAAACACGTGCTCGTTGATTTAACCGAGTAATATTGTGGACACGAAGTGGGTGACGAAACTGAAGATATGACATTAACGTTTAGTTTCGGATTCTTGATGGTGTCGCTTGGGAGTGCTCCCATTTCTCGGTCATTGAGAACTTTCAACAATGCATCAATTCTATTGGTCATCTCGCTTTGATTTTGTTTGAAATCGGCTTCAAACTTAGCTATGCGGGCTTCTTGAGATGCCATGAACTTTGACATCAATCCTTCAAGATTATTGGTACTACCATAGTTGTTAGAAGGATTGTTGTTGAAGGTACGGTTTGATGGTGGACCGTTTGATTGGTAACGATTAGGCGGATTGGAAGAATTTGGTTGATTTTGTTTCCACCTAAGGTTTGGGTGATTTTTCCATGAGGGGTTATATGAATCACCGTATGTGTTTGGCTCGGGCTTGAAAGTGTACCACTTATCTCCCGCTTCGTCGGTACGCGTGGATGCGTAGTCCGCAAAAGCTGTTCCGGGGAGTTCCATACAATCGCGAGTGTCATGGGGACCACTACATAATTCGCACGAAGAAGTGATTTTGTTCACTTGGCTTGAATGCTTCGGAGCTTCGTAAGATTTCATGAGAAACTTGACTTGGTCCTCAAGTTCCATGATCCTACGGTCGGGAGTGCTTGAATTATTCGAAGGCAAGGATATTGCCTTGACCGTTTTGTTCAAATCACGGGGATCATTCCAACTTTCGTTGTCATAGAGAGCAAGATCTTCTATGAGTTCCCATGATTGTTCCGCACTAAGATCACGTAGCTTACCACCGGCCGATTGGTCAATGGTTCGCCTCGTGGGGATATCGATATGGTCATAGAAGATTTGGACTTGGAGCCACAAATCTATGCCATGATGAGGGACTTTTTGGAGTAAGTCCTTGAAACGAGTCCATGCTTCATAAAGAGATTCATTTTGACGTTGTTGGAACATCAAGATGTCATTCCTAAGTTTAGTAGTTCTCCCCGGTGGGAAAAATTGAGCAAGGAAACGAGTGGTGAGATCATCCCATGTGGTGATGGATCCCGCGGGTAAACGCTCAAGCCATTGACTAGCTTGATCCCGTAGAGAGAATTGGAATAGGCGTAAACGGGTAGTCTCTCTAGTTTCAACACCTAGGTCTATGGAATCTACGATTTTGAGGAAGTCCTTAAGGTGTTGGTTTGGATCTTCGGAACGAAGTCCATGGAATGCACATCCGCTTTGCACCAACCGGATGGTGTCGGATCGCAAGGGGGTCACATTGGCTCCGGTGAGCTCAATGGTGTTTCGGTAGCCTTGGTGGCTAGGTCGGGAATACTCTCCTAGGGTTCGGGGCCTAAGGGGTTCTAATGGTGGGTTTTGTTGTGGTGGGATTATGGGTTCAAAGATGTTACCACCTTCCATGATGTCGGATGGTAAAGAGTTACGAACAAAAGCACGAAGAAATAAGATAGACTAAAGAAGACCTAAAAATAAAAATAAAAATCTTACTAGAAAGGAATCTAGCAAGTAGACCTAATAAAAAGAAATTCTAACCTAGACAATAACTATTCCCCGGGCTGCGGCGCCAAAAACTTGATAGCGCCGCACTCTTTTGCGAAAGATGAGAAATGAATGTAAAGATAGACAATCCCCGGCAGCGGCGCCAAAAACTTGATGCGTGGGAATCGCACCTTGCTTTACCTCTCGAGGGATCTCGCGAGGTTTACAACCCCCACCAGGCAGTGTACCTGATCGTTGTAGTATAGTATAGTGACAAGTACCGGGGGATTGATCGTTCAGCTTAGGAATAGTGTCGCTAGGATTAGAAAACCTAATTAAAAGTTCTAGAGATGAAAGATGATTATTTTTGTATTTTTTATATTTTATGAAAGCAATTAAAATCTCGGGTTTTGAAAGAGTGGGCGGAATTAGTTGCTAATCAACTAACCCAAAAACTACTTTGCAACTAATTAAACTAATGAAAATAAAATTAAACTAATATTAAACTAAGGTTGTGAGCAGTATATGGAGAAATTATGTTTACTTAGACTTCATTACTCCCTAGATATCTTTTACATGTCAATTACTTGTTACACTTGTATGAATGACGGGTTGTATTCCTTAATACCATTCGTGGAGTGGCATACATAACTCCCCAACTCTATGAGCTCTTATCTCCTCCTACACCATGACCCAGCACAACTATAGGGATTGTAAACAGTGGCTCATGCATTAAATACAACCAATAAAGACCTAGTACGCCTCGGTTCATGTTTCTTAAGACGTTCAAGCATGTTACCATTTGGAGATCTGCCAGTTTTCTTAAGCCTAACATATAAAATCATTCATTCAAAACAAGAATAGACAAGTAATCAACACATAATCAACATCTAGGTTTCATTAGATCTAAGCAAACACAAGAGAGATCTAGCCTAGCATAGTAGAATTAAGATAAGAACAAAAGATAAACAACCAACACATAGACATATTGATTGAATTAAGAGTATACTTATCTCAATTACAATGCAAGGTCTCAAGGGTTTGGAACCCTTGAAAAACCTGTAAAAGAGGCACCAAAATCGTCTTTTGGGTTTCACCAAAACTTCTCCTCTCTATGAAAAAACTAGAAAAATATATATAGGAAAATCCTCCTGACGGCGTCAAGAGTAAAATCTGACGCCGTCAACTCGCCGCCATACACTTCCTCGGACGCCTTAGATCCAATCGTGACGGCCTATGTGACGCCGTCACCACCCACGGTAAATTAATCTTGGCCACTTTGACGTCGTCATAACTCCATCTGACGCCGTCACCAGCTACGGTAAATTATTCTTCATGTCTGACACCGTCAAGAGCAAACCCTTGACGCCGTCACCTTGTATTTCCAGCTTAGATTTTTGGTACTTTGTCGTTTTCTTCACTTTATGCTCCAAAAACGTCCAAAATAGCCTCTTTTCCAGAATTCGCTCTCCAAACACCTAAAATCACAAAAGGAACGATTTAGGGCAATATTTGATCAAATAAATTCGGATTCGGGCTTAAATGACCCCCTAAAAACGGATCATTTTTCGCCTCATCACTCCGGTACTTGTCACTACACTATACTACAACGATCAGGTACACTGCCTGGTGGGGGTTGTAAGCTTCTCAAGATCCCTTGAGAGGTAAAACCTGTTGCGAGGGCGCAATTCCCACGTATCAATAAAATAATTCGTTATCACTTATAAAATTTAACTTTCTTCTACTTTAACTACCATTTATGAAAGGCATGTCTTGAATCTGATTAAACACCAACGATCATAAAATTACTTGACAAAACCGAACATCACATTATCGATCCCTAATTATACATAGCCTAGTTACCTATATCTAATTAGGGAGGGATCATGTTATGTTGGGAGCAGTCACTTGTATCTTTTATGAAAAACAAACTTTTTCACTTATATCCTTAAAGCAAATTTCTTGTACGTATAAACAGTTCACGAGTATTCATACGATAGAACACCACTATTAATCAAACTCTTACTCTACCTTTACTGCATAAAGAGTCAGCTTCATCCTATACCATACTCCGAAATGACGAATCGAAATACATCGTTATTTATCTTGTAAACAATTCACCGTAAGTAACCACATCTTTTCACCGACGTCGCTTCAACCTTTAACTCAAACTGAACTTCGGGACGAAGTTCCTTTAAAAGGTAGAGACTGTAACAATTTGCATTTTTAGATTACTATTCATTTTTACTAATCACTTTTACTATTTACTTTTACTATTCACTTTTACTATTTACTCCAAAATTTTTTATTTCACATTCTCATAAGTTAACCTATTTTAATGATAATTTGAGAGTTTGACACTCGTTAGATCATTTCTGCAAAAATCACGAAACCGTGTCTAAGAATTACTTTAAGGTTTAAATATCATTTACACATCCCGATATGTCCACACAACATTACAATCAAGAAAAATATAAGTTTTTCACCTTCCGTGACATTCTCAAGAGTTTTGGAATTTTACATTTTCTGATTTTGCATTTTACGCGATTTACGCGTTTTAGGATTACGGTTTTAGGTTTAAAGAACGTCTAAAACCAACCGAAACTAGACTAAGCCTAGTCTAAACATTATAAGCCTTTTTATTTCATTATTATCATATTAGAAAATTTACATTTTACTTTTCTCAGTTTTACGCAACTTTCGTACGTTTTATATTTAACGCATTTTAAAACTACGTTTTCAGTGTTATCAGCATTTTTGCGACCCATTAAGCTTATCACTCATTTTTATAATATAATAATTAGTATAGTGACAAGTTAAATCATTCCTACAAGATTCGTATTTTTATGGTACCCAATTTTACGTTTCGTGACTTAACGGCTTACAGTTAGCGATTAGCGGAACCAAAACTCACTCCGTAAACAAGATAATACCAAAACTAGTAAATAGTAGATGAATAATGAATAGGCCCAAGCACGATGTGTGGGTATATGGCTTCTAGGGTTTTATGTATTAGCACTATAAATATAAGATTAATGAAAGATAACAACCCACGGGGTTTATATTATTCAACATGGTTTGATTCAAGACCTAGTAGCCCGCCATGAGCCGTTGCCTCTATGTTACCCGTCAAAGCTTCCACAACCTCTATTCTCATTTCTCAAAACCCAATTTATTTTTGTCATGCAATGACAAGTCGTCACTGGCAATATCATTAAAATCATCTTCTTTTGCCTTGTGATGTTTCTTTTCGATCACAACCATTTTTTTATTCTATCTTCTTTTTTTTTCATGCAACTAATGTTTATCAAAATGCTTGTCCTATAAAGTAAGATGTTTATTTTCTTTTATTTTAGGTTTGATACTAAAATTGCTTTTGTCATCATCACCGTAAAACAACTTTTTTCTTTCTTTCTTCCTTTCTTTCTTTTCTTTGTTGCGTCTTCTTGTTCTTTATTTGCTATGTGGCACAATTAAAGAAAAAAAATAAAAAATAAAAAATCTCGCTTATGTCTTCTTTCTCTGGAGTTCATGCCCTATTATTAAAAACTTCAGTTGGATCGTTCAAAGACCTCCCGCACCAACTGCGGGGGAGTATTAGATGATAGATTAGGTTAGTCGGACCAAGCTCGTTTGTAGGCTTAGGGTCCGTTAGGGTTTCGTTTATGTCTCATGTAATCTTTATATATTGTTGTTGAATAATACTACATTATACCTACGGGGTTTTCAATGTTTAACATGGTATTAGAGCTTTAGGTCTGATCCTCGGACGTGGTTGGCCACCTTAGCCGCCACCTCAATGCCACCCCGTCAAACCCTAGCCACCGCTAGGGGTGGAAACGAGCCGAGCCACTCATGAAAAGCTCAGGATCGGATTGGTAAAAAGCTTAAACGAGCCGAGCCTAAACGAGCTCGAGCTCGAGCCTAAGTTTTTAGCTCATTTAATAATCGAATTCGACCTCGAGCTCTATACAAAAAGCTCGAGTAGGCTCAGAAGCCTAAACGAGCCCTAGAAATATATATGTATATATATTCTATATACGTATAAATGAGCTTAAAAGTAGTAAACTAGCTTGAGCCTTATGTAATTAACGAGCCGAGCTCCATTTGGACTTTGTTTTCTTTAAAACATCATTAAATTAGTCTCGCGAGCCGAGCTAGAGCCCGAGCCTGAGCTTGTAAAAAATTTCATGAGCCGAGCTCGAGCTCAAAATATGAGGCTCGAAACGAGCTCGAGCTTTATATATACAAACAAGTCGAGCTTGAGGTCTGGCAGGCTCAATTCAGCTAGTTTTCACCCCTAGCCACCGCCGTTTATTCGTGCTAAAAAAACCAAAACAAAAACTGCAGCCAAGTGTTTTACATGATCAGCGGCCGTGGCTTCGTAAATAAATTTTGAAGAAAAGGATACAGGAATCGCAATTGTAGTCACAAGGACACACCATCACGCATCATAACAAGCAGGCATTCGTAAACCAAATAATTTTTTTTCGAATTACGCGATTGGCTACCTATCAAAGTCTTGATATTCATCAAGATAAATATCTTTAGTTTTATTTTTGTTTTTTAATAATTAATTTTTCTCTTTTGTACTCCAATCCGAGCTTTCACGATTTCACCACTGGGATTACGGGGGAGTATTAGATGAATAATGAATAGGCCCAAGCCCGATGTGTGGGTTTATGGCTTCTAGGGTTTTATGTATTAGCACTATAAATATATGATTAATGAAAGATAACAACCCACGGGGTTTACATTATTCAACAGCAAAGTCATCTTATCCTACTCAATATGGCTGACTATATAGATGATTCACATGCCTTGGTGGCTTGTGATGAGGCCTTGATCATCTAGGATGAGTCCATGTATTCAAGCTTCTTTGATAAGCTTTGAAAAGTCTTGAAATGTAACCTCCTCATTGTAGTATAAATAGGCACTCACCCCCTCCCTTTCTCCTTCATTCAAACATCTCACACACACTCTTTCCCTTCAATAGATAGTTTATTTCAAGTATTATTCAAGAAACACAAGTTCTATATCAATTCCAAAGCTCTATTTAAGTTTTGATTGATCCAAATACTAGTTTCAAGCTTCAAGTAAACTCTCAATCCTTTACAAGTTTATGTGATCTTCTTGAAGTGAAATCCATTCAAGTCACTAAACATCTCAACATCAAGTCCTCCAAGAATACAAGAGTGTAGAAGGATTGTCGAAGTGAAGAGAAAATTGCTCAATCAAAGTCCTAATCCTTGTTCTTAACTTCCTTTCTTTAGAAAGCCAAAAGTTGTAAGAAACCCTAACACACTCTCTTGCTCAACATCAATTTCATGCTTCTTATACTTCATTTATGCTATATATGGTCTTTATGTTATGTTCATGATGTATAAATCTTTAAAAAAAAATTAGGATAACTATATGTTAACTTATGGTAAATAAACAAGAAAACAAGTAACTTATGTTAGGAAAAACGAGATCCCAATGACATGGTAGCCAAGACCAAGCCACGGCACGGCCATGGCTAAGATCTCAAGACTTTCTAAACTGGAAACATCAACTAAAGTTTTAGTTGTAATAAAACAAGACAATTTGGATTTATTCCACCAATGAACCATGAAAATTTTCAAGTACTATTACATCCATACTAGACTTAATAACTTATAGAGATAACAATCTTCATTCAAAATAAACTTTTCTAGGTTTATTTAACCTTTGGTCATGTAACTTTTAATAACAAAAAACATATTTTCTATATCGAATACTACAAAACTAGGGAGCTTCATGTGAGGGGTTTCATTAGAGTAAAAAGGATCGACGAGTTGCTGGATTTACGAATTAAAGTGTCCTAGCTCCTCACACATTTAGTACATGACCTCTGAATTATGATGGCCCGAATGGTAGTACAAGATATGCAAACTAAACGTGTTCCATAAACCATCTTTATACAACAACCTACACAGCATACTAAATACTACATCATGAACAATATGAAGACATATATAGGTACATTTTTGTATTCTTAGACATTGTTCCAACCTAAGTTGCAACATTTTATTAAAGGTTGCTCTTAGAGACTTTCACGACTCGACTACCATTTCCACTACTTACTACATAACTCACGGTGAGTTCGTAGCCCCACTTTCTATTGTTTAACTATTTTACAAACCCGTAGGCAACATGCTACTATTTTTCTACTTGGACACAATGTTTTCTACTGTATGCTTACCCGACTATGTTTTATTGTCACTAAGTATCTATTGCCATTATTCAAAGTCCCTATATCATGAACCATTAGTCACTAGTTGTAGTGAGCACGAATATTGTGAATAGATCTATTGGGATTGACGAATCCCGTTTGTGTTGAACAACTACGAGTTCAAACAAATGCACTATATTTGATGTCTAGAGGTATGACGACAAAGTATCTTGGTAGGGCTTCTATGTTACTATTATGTCTACGTTAACGCTTGGTTGCATGAGCTTAGTGAAATAATAACTATTTTGTTTTCAACTATGAGTGTGAGTCTATAGCTCACACTATGAATATTGTGTTCAATGATTTAACTATAAACTTTACGAATTCCACTCAACCTTTGTGTTGATTGTTTTAAGCATATATCTCAGGTCCATAATGAACGAGGCTGGCACAGAGGAGCACGAATACATCAAGAAGGCTATATATATTTTTTATCATTCAAAACCTCTTTTAATGTAATTTGTAAACCGTGAAACTATTGGGACCTCATTTTGTAAACTCTAATATTTATATAATTCAAATGATAAATGTTTTAAAAATGACTCAATTAGAGTTCGTTTTCTATTATTATAATGGTTGTGCCGTCGAGTAACACCCAGTTTGAATTCTGCTGCGTATCATGAAATTGGGGGTGTTACATAACCCATACCAAATGGAGCTTTGATCCATAACCCATGACCCGTTGCATGACATCCATAATGGGTAAAACCCATGACCCAAAGTCCATAACCCATAACCTAAAGTCCATGACCCATAACCCAAGTTATCTTTGACATCAGGCATGACATCATCTATCAATGGACCATAACCTATAATCTATAACCTAGTTTGTAACCCAAAATCTAGACTGGTTTACCCAGTGTGCCGGATCCCTGGATTTACACTAGCCGGATCCCTATGGGGAGGGACCCGGTAGAACCGGATGAACAGTAGGCAAAATTGCCTATAAATAGTGAGCCATTTTCTCACTTGTTTCTTACCGCTTTCAGTGTTTCCTTCTCTCTACACTCTAAACTCTCTAACCTCATATCCAAGGACATTTCTATGCAGTTTCTCTTTGTTTTTCTCTTAGGTTCCTTCAAAAGGCGAGAACATAACCTCTCGAACACTAGCAAGCACGGGTGATGAGTTGCTTAGGATCTTCTTTTCCAAGATCTCATAAGTGATTCTTGTTCTTTCTTTCTTCTCTAAAGGTGTTGTAAAAGTGTTGGGTCATTAGGTGTAAAAGGTAGTGAAATCATTTAGTCGAGTTGTATTGGGTGTGTTGATTTGGTCCACCGTGCTAAGGACCCAGTATCTAGATTTGTACCAAAAAGAGTGAGAGCTATGGTGTAAAGGCTTCTCTGCCGTGTGAAAGGAGATTTGGTGTTGTGATTATGAACTCTTGAATAGGTGACTCGGGGAGTTGAGTAAGGTAAGGAAGGTGTCCTTGTAGCTAAACCACTATAAATACTTGTGTTGTGTTTGTGTCTCTCTAACTCTACCTCTTAGTTTAGTTTGTATGCTTTTATTTATATCAATATCCAAACGTCAAAACTCGATTGACCAAAGTCGATCTAAAAGTTTTAATAAGTAATTTTAATCGGTAAAACTATTCAACCCCCCCTAGTTTTCTACAATACGCATAAATTTATTGTAAATTAAAGCTCATAATAACAAAATGGCTAGTGGCAACTAATAGAACAAAATGACGACCGAATAATAGCAATTGGTTATTAGTACAGCTTTTTTTTAGTAATCAATGTGACAAACCTCTAAAAATTCCATAGACAAATAGTAAGCCTGCTTTGTATTCATCCTTTTGTACATTTCAAAAGTTGAGTTCCAATTGGTGATGGGTGAATCACGTATGCTTTGTGCAGTGGCGTAGTATGCCTTATGACATCAGAACCTATAAAACAACCACAAAAAGATCACAATTAGTAGCCAATCGTACCTAATATATACTTACGTGAATAAGATTATTAAGATATGGAATATAGTTAGTACTATTCGTATCAGTGTTAAGTGTCCCGAGGTTAAGAACCAGAAGCTTTGAAAATGTCTCTTTGGTAAGCTAAAGCTCATTTGCAGCCATGCTTAATACTCACGGGCTGACACAAACATCACCAATTTTGATCCACAAAATTACAAATACCATAAATCGGGTGATTCATTTCACTATAAGGATTATATAACGAAATGATTTTAAAGAAGAAACAAATAAATGATAAGAAAACACACTTTTCAAAATTTCCACCCATGTTGGTAGCGATTAGTTGGCCAACTTCTGGTATATTTTAATGAACTATAGAACCATAAAAACCGGATCTCAATTATCGAGTATTGAACTGCAAAACACGTTTTTCAAAACATACACTGTGCAACTCTAGTTATTGATTCATTGATAGACTTAAAAACACCAAGCTTGATTTCGCTTTCTTGATAAGCAAGAAGCTGTTCAAAACAATAATCTAAAAATTAGATGTTTGAAAATATTTTAGGATAGGAGGATCTGGACAACTACGCATATCAAGTATGTCTAACCTGGTTACCAAACGTCAACATTTGGCATTTTTCTCCGCTAAATGATCTTACCTGCAAACATCAATAAAAGCATTATTATTATCAGATTTGTGGTGCCACTCTAACTACTTATTAATTCACATAATGGTATTAAGAGACAAGAGTTTCAGCATTAAGTTTAGACAACTTACTGTACGGATTGCAGAAAAAGTTTCATTTACACAATCAGCTATGGAAGCTTGGGTCAAACCATAGGCTTTAAACACTTTGACAGTTGATCTCTTGCATACAGCTGGAAAGACGAATACATAAGTGGAAAGCACACCTAAAAACCTCCATACATAGATGAAGTGCCATGATGATTATATGCTATCAGAAGTATTTAGAACTAAAATGTTTATACTCATGGAAAACATTTTTGGAGAGAATTTTGTGTTCCATTAGAATTGCAAATCTATTTTGGTAGCCATTTCAGCCATTGACACTTTAACGTTGTATCCACGAGGATTTTTATTTTCTCATATTGATAGATATTTTAGACATTAATATACAGTAAAACATAGCAACAAAATTTCAAAAGAACTAAGGGAGTAGTATACTTTCATCACATTTCCATCATGAACAAAATAGGCCAAAACAATTCTTAAAGAAGTTCATGCAAACAAATGATTAATAATATCTTACCAACCAAAACGGAAACAGCTAGCATCAATGCACCCAAAATTGGTGTAAATTGAGGGGCCAGAACAAACAGCAAACACATTGTTCCAATAACCTGCAAAGAAGAAAAAATGCATACAAAGTTAAACGAACATCTTATTAAAACCATTTTATAATTTATAATATAGCATACATGACATATATGACAGGTGTACAAAATTAATATAAAATCATTTAACCTTTAAGGCCAAATGTTTGCGATTGCACCAGGTCTTATGGATTTATATTGATTCACTTGAATAAATATATAAATTTTATTATATCCATGAGGAAGATTATTAAAAGCACATATACGTAGGAAATACTTTTCAGTAAAACTAGTTTCCTCTATATGTAAAAAGTCCACTTTTCTCATTGAGAAAGAGGGGTAAAAAGTAAGCATAAGCATCAGCTAGAGTAGCTTGCCTCGGTTAGTGCCCTAAGACCACGATCCCTTGAAATGTTCTCACTCACAATATTATGAACAAACCCAAATTGGTTGTCAATAAAGCAGTGAGTTCACCAACCTATCAAGAACAAAAGATATCCGTTCAATTATTGACATAGAAAAACACATCCGTTTACTGATAATCATATTATCAAGCCCTAGTCTCAATGGCAAATTGACAAAGGCCATATCATTAGAAAAAATTGTATGATGCAAAACTATGTAACAAATTACAGGGACAGATATATTTATCATCTTAAATCCTATAATGGGAGTAGTTAGAGAGTAAAATGAGTTTGAATACATACCTTGTATTTGTCAAAAATTCCACCTGCAGAAATGAGACAAAAGCATTAATACTTGGCAAGAAACATTTTTCTATGAATCATATTGTGAACAAAACATGTTCTAAGAAGATTAGGGGTGTCTAGCTTGTTGATAGATTTTGGGTTTATTGTTGTTACCCTGGTTTTTAGCGTGAATGGTGATTTTGAATTGTTACACTCTCTTCTTATTGAATTTGCTTTTAATATGGCTAAAATTGAGGGATTTTTAGAACTGATTGATTTGAGTTGCAATATTTATTTGATGTGATTTAAAATATGCTGAATATTTGAAGCATGACATTATTGTTTTGAATTGTCTATCACAAAAAAATAGGTTGGTCTAGTGGGTGGAGTCTTCCTTTGTGGATGTGGAGATGCAGGTTCAAATCCTGCCAATGACATTATTTTTAAACAAATTTCCAAAACATACATGAAATGTGTGTGATGACTCATCATTGAGGTGGCACATAATTATACACCTAGGCATTAATCATGCTTAGTCATCATTTCCACGTCATTGTACAACCTTCAAAACATCAAGTGCAACTCATACTTAGCCTCATATATATGTAAAGATAGATTACTTTATGATGAAATCTATATATAATTCCGAGAGTGTTTGGGACTGCTTATACAAACAACTAATTTGTTATTTGGGCGGTCATAAGAGCTTATTTCATAAACTAATGAACAGATAAGTCGATATGCAATAGTATAGGGTATCCCACTAAAACGAAAACGGAATGCATTCTTTAGACACTGGAAAATTTCTTTTACAAACTTTTAAATTATGTCCTTTATATTTCAGATTAAAGTAAGCAGTTTATTCCCGATTATGCTTTTGTCCCATGTTCGTTATAAAGTATGCTCACCGAAGGAAGCTGTAGTGAATAAGTTTATAATAGACAAACATTAAAGATAAGTTTTGTTAGTGTTTAGTTAGAAATCACTTAACCGGATGTTCTTTTAAAAGTGATTATGTGGTATTTGATAGTTAGTTTTTGAAAATGAGACGATGAAAGTAGAGTTTAGATGTACTTATGTTGTGCTGTTTGAATTTATGATAATGAGATAGTCAGATGTTGAACTGCTTGACATAAATCTTTCTAGATAAAATTTGAACACTATCATAAACCATAAATTTAACAGTATCAACATCTAATCCTTGTCTGACTCTGATGATTTGGTTAGCTGGTAATTTGTAATTTTTTCGTGTCAAAAAACATTTCTTATAAAAGGCGACCTTATTTTGCAGTCAGTACAATATCTCAGCCAGAACACAAATAAGGTCTAAAATGATGCGGATTTTATCTTGCCAAAATTTTGCCGATTAAGGTTTACGTTGGACCATTTACGACTTAATTTGTATTTAAAGTTAAATCGACACCATTTAAACATAAGTTGTGATGTTTGAGATGATGCTTTAACTAAGGGATGTATTAGTTGCGTATAAGTGATGTCATTTAATTTTATACAACAAAAAATTTATATTTGTTTCATGGCCGATATTGAAATGCCCTCGACTCTGTACCAAATTAAGGAAAAAAATAGATCGATACGCCATGTTCCTGATTGGGGATATGATGTATCGCTGATACGGTGTATCCCTTATTGGGGATATGTCGTATCGACTTTATTTTGACATGAAAAAAATATCATGATACGTCGTATCCCTTCCTGGCGATACGGCGTATCGACTGCAGATCAGACTTGCACTTTTTTCTGCATTTTCTGTTTTGTCCCATATCCACAAGCATATACTAAATAAAATTGAATTTAAACATGCATAAACCTATCTACAAACTCAACACTTTTATAAAATAAGCGAAAACGTGTTTTCTATATCAAACGGGCTTATTCCAAACGCCCCTTTAAAACTTGTAACAATAAAAATACATATCATTGTCTTCATAAACCTGTTACAAAATACTTTTGCTTTAGGGGCATTCCAAACTGATAACAAATAATGGGAATGAGAAGCTCATTACCTAACGTACGAGCTACACCATTTTGACCCATTATGCCCTACTTAACACATAGCTTAGTCTCAACTTACAAACATGCAAACATGAAAGTGAGAACGGTAAGTCCTTGTGACTTAGTGAGTGAACGGAACTAATCTGAAATAAACTTGCAATTCTGAACATGAACATATTAATATATAATATGCTATAAGTTGTACGACTTTTAGTCATCTTGCTACTCGTACATGGCATAGATCTCTGATTTTTGATTTAATAATCTCGACATAATATCTGAGCACGGGCTTCTGACTAGACGATGGTTACAGCTCCCGCTAAGTGAGAACTTTCCTAACCGACGAGTAATCTTCTTGGGGTTCTAACTTGTATCGTGCTTATCTTAACTTGGGTCATCCACAAAGGATGCTTGATCATATATACTCAACATGCTAGTTTTAAACATAAATCATCTGCATTGGATGTAAACACTATAATAAGCATGGGTCATCCATAAAGGATGCTTCCATGGGAGTTTGATATTGTGCAATTTTTAGGCATGCTACATGACTTTTGGTGCTTTTCTAGGCACCCTTGACTTGATAAACAATGCTTCTTGTGAGTATCCTAAATATGACTTGTTTTCTGCTATATCCGAACTATACATATGTTCTAACATCATGTCAAATCTTGCAACATGAAGCTAAAATCTGTTACTCACCTTGAACAGAATATGCAAGCTAGCGATCTACACACATGCTACGAGCACCTAAATCATGATAAATGTACACATAGACTATTAACACATAAACATGAACTCATACACTGGAAACATAAACTATAATCCACACGAACTTGCGTAAACACATACAACTCATAGACATTCAAATACATAACTAAACCATATTGTCATTTCTAAAGTAGCCTGAACTTTAACCTTTTTGACTGACTTAAACTCAGAACTAGCTCATGATGATAATTTTATATGAAAGTAGACTCTTTTCTCTTTCTAAAAGTGTATCGCACGCCCCAAACAGGGCTACGGTTGACCCGGTATAAATTTTTAAAGTTTTGTTTGATGCACCTTTTAGAATCTGACCATACTGCACTAAATCACATTTTAGACTAGTTTAACTACTAAATTAGCCCAAACTTTCCTCATAACAACGCACCCTAGGCTTTCCAAAAATTCAGATCATGATTCAATACGAGCTAATGTTGATTTTATATGATCTTTCCAACATGACTAATCAATTCTGATATTTTCAGCAACCTATTTAACATCTAAAATACATATATTTCCATCAAGGGGTGGTTGGTTTAACTCCTAAATCATCACAAATACCTTATACACTTACTAACACAATCACTAACATAATCCATCAAAACCCTTAATTGCCATATGCATATCCAAACGCCCATAATCCCTAAATTCATCATATAAACCATCTAAATCACTTAATAAACATAACCTCATGTTTCCTTTAGTGTAAATTCACATATTTAAACACTTACCTTGAATTGTGGAAGAACACATACCCTTGATTACTCAAAAACCTTCATGCTTTATTTCTTCTATTGCTACACTAAACTCAGATTGGTTGATCTTAGAATAATTCTTGAGATTAACTTGGAATAAAGCTTTATGTGAAAATCCCTCCAAAAACCTTAGCATACCACGTCCCTAGAAACACACACACATACGTATACATTTGTGGTAATTTTCTGGATTTCTAAGCTTATTAAGCATAAATGGAAACTTAGTAATTTAGCCTTTTTAACAGTCGTTAGTTTATTAAATCCTTTGCATCGAGTGTCCTTTTTCTTTAACTATTTGCACTGAAGGTCCTTAATTTATAATAAAAACTAACGGGAAGACTTTTCTAATAATCTAACAGCAATATAAAAGTCTATAACTAAAACTTATAAAAATCACGGTGTTACAATTCACCCCGAACACCTCAAAAACTATTCTGCTTGATTTCTATCCATCCAAAAGGTCTCCTCCACTAAGCTTATTCTAATACTTGAACTAGTTTCATTTTTGATAGGTCTAAATTACTATAAACATATATGATACCTGAACCTTCATTAATTTTGATCTCAACTGCTTATGTTGAAGTTATATTCGTACGAACCCATGTTCTTGCATCATTCTGATCTTTTCTATTTGTATTTTTGAATTGTTCGTTCTATCGGTTTAACTAAGTCTCCCCTACCTAGACTTTGCTTATGAAATTCATTTAAGTTCTAGCTTTTCTATCTAGCCATAAGACTTGTCACAATATTTTCTAAGCTTACATGATATACTTACTCTGGGTCAGAATCTGAAACTTCTGGAATTTAGTACATATCAAATGCCTAATTGTAAGTAAAGATATTACTAGGCTATTATCTGTTTCGATAGGTTCTATAACCAATCTGTTTCTGCTAGTAAGTAAGAAGTCTGTCTATCTATTCACATGTCATCCACTCACCATGGACCATTTATGAATTTTCTTACTGACTTTCCTATAATGCTATACTAGTTTTCTATTGGGCTCTAGGCTTTTCTTGCTGATCTATCTTACTGTGCTACACTGAACTCTACTGGTATATGAGATGTACTTCTATTCTATGGATATCTGAGTTATAAAATATAATTATGAATCTGCACACTGAGATTGATAAGACTTATAATTGGTCTGTTCGTGCACACTACTTGATGAAGCGAAAAGTGTACTGCTTTTGGGGGGTCATTTAAGGCCAAAGTCGAGATTATTTGATCAAATATTGCCCTAAATCATTCCTTTTGTCATTTTAGGTACTTTTGAGAGGAATTTTATAAAAGGAACCATTTTAGACATTTTTTGAGAAATAAAGTGAAGAAAATGACAAAGTCTCAAATCATGCTGGAAATTGCACTTGACGGCGTCACATATTGCTAGTGACGGCGTCATGAGTTGAAAAAAGGGTGGATAAATCAAATACACGTCACGCGCCAGAATGTTTTGTGAAGGGGTCGTGACGGCGTCACGTATAAAATTGTCAAGGTCATCAAGAGTTAATGCAAAGAGTGATGGCCCAGAACCCATAAAGAGTGACGGCGTCAGAAGTGGATCTAGGCAATACAAGTTTATTTTGGCGGGGAGTTGACGGCGTCACACATTACTCTTGACGCCGTCAGGAGACAAAATCTATATATATTTTTCTAGTTTTCATTCATTGTATGCAACTTTGAAGGGAGTAAACCCTAGACGAATTTTACAGTTTTTTCAAGGGTTCCAACCCTTTGTTTCTTCCATGCTTAATTGAAGATAAGTCCTTTATCAAATCATTCAATATGTCTATGTGTTGTTTGATTATATCTTACGCTTGTCTTCTCTTAACATGCGAGGCTAGGTTTTCCTTGTATTCGCTTACATGTAATGAAACTTATATATTGATTATGGGTTGGTTGTTTGTTTATAATTGTTGTGGATGAATGAATTTGATGTTAGGCTTAAGAAAACAGGCAGACTTCCATTTGGTAACTTGCTTGAACGTCTTAAGAAATATGATCGGAGGTGTACTACGATATATTGGTTGTATTTAATGCGTAGGTAACTACTAATGAGGCCATGTTAGGAGCTAGTAGTCGGCTCGACATACGAAGAGGTAGAAGCTTATAGAGTTAGGGAAGATCATACACGGCCTTACGAATGGTATTAAGGAATATAACCCGTCATCCATGCAATTGTAACAAACTAATCAACATGTAAAAGATAGCTAGGGAGTAGTGAAATCTAAGTAAACACAATTTTCTCTCATTATTGTTTACACCACAATTTAGTTTAAGTTTAGTTTATTTTATTTTGATTGCATCTTTAGTTATTTGGGTTAGTTTATTAGCAACTAATTCCGTCCATTCCTTCCAAAATCGAGATTTTTGCTTGCTTTCCTTAAAATATAAAAATACACAAAGAATCATCCCTCACTTCTAGACCTAGTTTTAGTGAGTTTTAACCCTAGCGAACACTATTCTTGGAGTTGAACGATCAATCCCCCGGTACTTGTCACTATACTATACTACAACGAACAGGTACACTACCTGGTGGGGATTGCAAGCTTCTCAAGATTCCTTGAGAGGTAAAACCTTTTGCGAGGGCGCAATTCCACGCATCAAGTTTTTGGCGTTGCAGCCCGGGGAAATAGTTATTGTCTAGGTTAAAAACTCTTTTTATTAGGTCTACTTGCTAGATTCCTTTCTAGTAAGATTTTTATTTTATTTTTATAGGTTTTCTTTAGTCTATCTTTTCTTCGTTCCTTTGTTCGTAACCTTAGCCACCCGCCATCATGGCAAATGAAGATATTTCTAATCTTAGAGTCACCAGATTTCATAGTTCCTTAAGAAATCTTATCCCTCCCTATGTAGAACCGGAAAGGGAAATGCGTAGGCTAAGGCAATCTCTTTTAACACCCGAACCATCCAGCACAGCCATCAACTTTGATGAAGCCCTTTCTGAAGAAGATTCACATCATCACCTTACATCCCCTAGCTCCCAAACCCACCGCGATATGGACACTCCTGAAACTCCCACACCCAAGCGCCTTAAGGATTATAACTCCCCGAACCCTCGCGGCTTCTCAAATGCCATTGTCTTTCCGAACGAATGTACCAATGAGGTCTTGCGTGCAAACAATGTTTGGCTTGTCCAATGTGTATGCAAGTTTCACGGATTGCGAACCGATGATCCAATTCAACATATTAGGGATTTCCTAAAGATAGTGGACACCCTCCATGCGGATGGGGCCACTAGAAACACATCCCGACTACGGTTCTTTCCTTTTACCCTTCAAGAAAAAGCCAAGGATTGGTACAAAAAACTTCCCTCTAAATCCATTTTTACATGGGAATGCGGAGGAGAAACCACTACCGAACATGCATACCTATTAAGCCATGACATTCTCGATGATCCTTCCCTTTTAACTTTCTACCAAAATGATGATTTTACCCCTTGGGGAAATCTTGTAAGAAAAGAGGAGGGGGAGAAAGGTCCTGACTTCAAAATCAGAAGCACTTTTGAGGATGATCTCGGACATTTGACTCATGAAAAAAGCTTACAATTGAAAGGGCTTGACGAGCTCGTCACCGAACAACAAAATGACATGGAAAAATTGTTCCAAGAGCTCAATGCCACCCTTGATGGCCGTAACAAGCCTCAGATAAGCCAAAAGGACCCCCTACTCGCAATTACCACTCGAGCCGGGACAACAACCAAGGACCCTCCCTATCCGAACCAACACCCCATTGTTGTTGAGCCAGACATTCCTCACAGGGAAGAAGGTGATGTGAGCAATGAGACTCCCGAGAAACCCCCTCAGATGACCGCCTCTCCACTTGCTCCACCCAACCAACCAGTGAAGGTCCCATTTCCGTCCCGCCTCAAAAATCAAAAGATTGAGAATGATAATATAATATTCTTATCATATCTAAAGGATTCGATGGTCACCATACCCCTCCTTGATGCTTGCTACCTGATTGGCTCCAAACAGTCAACCTAAACTGACCAAGGGATGGTCAACTAAGTCAAACAACTTAGATTCAAGGCTTCGCGGAAGTATAGTGTTTCCCCGGGACGTTATGTCCTGACGAGGTGTGATGGTTATAAAACGGATCTGTGATCGGGTGAATTTGGACAGAAAGGGGTTTGAGATTGATTAAGCTAAGGAATCTACAATGAAATAGCTTAAATAAGCTATATGAATAAGACAGGAAAGTTGGAAAAACCAGAAACGTTTTAAAACCTAAAAACGCGTACGTTTACGTTTTAAATAACGTAAACGTACGAAATAAAAAGCTAAAAGTGAAATCTGAAAACCCCCAGGGGGTGAAAATGACTTTTTTACAAACTAAAAGATAAAAGAAAATTTTTAGAAAATTAAAATTAATTTTACACTATTTAATTATTTATTATTAATTAATTACTAATTATTACTAGTTATTAATATTTAGATTACTTAAATACAATATAATATTAATTTAATACTAGAAAAATGAAAATAAAATTTCTAAAATTGTAAAATAACTAAAAACAAGTTTTAAAATTAAAAATAAGTATTTTTGTCTTTTTGTGATTTTTCGATTAATTAATTACTAATTAAACGTTAATTACCTAATTAAACTATTTTAAATTATAAAAAATAGTAAATGAACAGTAAAAATTCTAGAAAAATTTCTAAAAATGTTTTATAACATATAAAAGGTAGAAAAAATATAAAAACTAGGTCTTACTTAATAAAAACTAATTATGCTATTTAAAACTTAATTATTGATTAATTATTAACTAAATTAATATTAAATCTAAAAATACCAAATGATAAAATAAAAATCTGAGAAAATTACTATAAATACTTTAATATAAGAGGAATTTAAGAAAAATATAAAAAAGCTAAGTACTTAATAAAAATCTAAAAATGAAAAATAAAATTTAAATAAAATTAAATAGAAACTATCACATGAAATTAATTTTTGATTTTCTGGAATTTTCTTTTGGAAACTTGTTTTGCACCTAAAAATGAAAAACTTTTGTAAAAACAAACTTTGTGGAACTCAAAAATAAGCACAACAAGTGCTTATTACTTGGACAGTTGACTTTGGTCAACTGTCTAAGCTATAAGCTTGAAATAAGCTTAGAGCTGAGAACCATGGGTGGATTTAGGATCAAACAAGCTCAAGGGACATGTAATAAGCTATAAAAACTAGAGTGGTACCCTGAATAAGCCAATAAGCCAAGATAAGCAATTCCAAAATCCAAAACTCACTCAAAAAAAAGACAAAGTTGAGGGCCAAATCCAAGTGGGACCCAGGGGTCTTATGGTCAAACAAGTGGTCAACTTAAGAAACCTGGTAGGAGGGGGTTGGGAAAAACCAAATGGTGGTAGTGGGGCCCACTGAGGAGGTCAGAAACCACCACCAAAGTGGTGGTGGTGGGGTGGTAACTGCTGATGCAGGGGACTCGCTCCCCCTGCAAGTGATTTTGGAGCAATGTGGGGCCCAGCACAAAAATCATAAAAATGTAATGATAGTGGGAAATCAAAGTTGAGCTGGTAAACTATAAGTAGAAACAAGTTTCAATCCATAAAAACAAACACAAAATTCTATTAAATTCTTTGAAGTTTTGGAAAAATCTGAAATGCACAATTTAACTTTTTGCTGAAAACTTTGTATTTTGACTTTGATGAACTTTCAATGATCATTACTGATTAGTTGGACTATGTTAAGCTATAATAAAACTAACTTAGGCTATATTACATACTTATGCAATGAGATAAATGGGTTGTGGGTCTAAAATCCTTGACAGTTAACTGTCAAGGGATTTGGAAATGGATTTTGACTATCTTGCCTTTGAAACTTGGATTTAAGACTTGTCTTAACCTAACTTGGCCTAATGCAATCTATCTACACTAAAACAGCAATGAAACAACAACTAGATCCCATGGAACTGAGTTAAACCAAACACCCCTTTATAAACTGTTATGGTGATTTTGTGAGGCAAAATCACATCCTAAACCTTAAACATGAACACTAGGGTAATCTTAACACTAAATAAACATAAATGAACTGAAATGAACACTAAACTACCTATGCTACAGTAAATCACAAAAATTTATGAAAAGACTTACAGTGAGATCATATGGACTCCAAACCAAGAACCAATGAACAACCAGTCCTATAATCTCCCCTAGGAGTTCTACACCAGAGCATTCATCACCTCCTCTTTTTCTTCTTCTTTTTCCTTTTTATTTTTCTTATTTATTTATGATTTTTAGTATTTTTTTTTTTTGTGATTTCCTTAGATTCTAAACCATGACTGTTTAAAAGGCTTTGAGGACTTTTAGAAAGCTTAAGATTAAGCTCAGATGAGCTTATACAACTACTAATCACAACTATAAACACCTTAACAATAATTTTGATTTAAGAGAAATGCCAATTTGGAGTTTATAAATGAAAACTTAAATTCACTAATTAAAATAACTTCAAATACACAAGAATTCCTTAGTACAATACTTTTAAGATGGAAATTACAACAAGATTGAGTGATTACACCAATTCGACATAAAAATCTACATTATAACTATTATACTCCTAACTACTGCCTCTATCTCTTTTTTTTCTTTTCTTTTATAGCCCCTGGGGGCATCCTTGGACTTTCCCACACCTTCTTGAGCCATTGGATTGGCTTAAATGATCCTGACCTTTGAATCCCACTTTGGCGGGAAAACGGGGGAAGTGGGTTTGGTGAGATATTTAATGAGGAGAGGGGGGGTTGAATGTAGGTGAGGGTATTAATGATAGTTGGTGGAGTTGGTGAGGACAGTGGAGGAGGGGGGAGACATGAGCCTGGGATTAGGGGATAGTATTAGGGATGATGAATAGTAATTTGAGAGGGGGTGGTGTTTGACTAATTTTGACCGGTGGGTTTATATTAAAAATGGAGTTGGGCCGGTTTTGTGATTGGGCTTGGGGAGGTTGTTATGGATCAGGGGTGTGTTGGGTTTTGGTTTGGTTTAAATCAAATAACAAAAGGGTCCATTTGGTTATTAGTTAAAACACAAGGACCAAAGTGTAATTTTGTGAAAGTTCAAGGGCTGTTTTTGTAAATTTCCAAAGTATTCACAAGGACTAATGATGCCAAGAACCAAATAAACCAAAAACCAAATTTGCATTTTTCCATTTTTCAAATTCCCGGGGACCAAAACTGACAAATTGCCAAACTTAAGGGACCAAACATGATATTTCCTCAAACTTTCCTCCCAAGGTCCATTTTTGATAATTTATGATTTTCAAGGACCAAAAATGATTTTTCTTTCAAAATTATCCCACTAGGGACCAAATCTTCCAAAGTTTGAAACTCCAGGGACTAATTTTGTAATTTTCCAAAACTTTTCCAACTTTTCACCAAAGGACAAAATATGACAACTTATGATTTCAAAAGGACCTTTGGTGACTTTTCTTTCCAAATAAGTGCTCAGGGACTATTTTTGCTTATTTTTGAAAGTTGGGGGACTGAAACTGCCAATTTTGCAAACTTTGTACGTTTTTCATTTGTTTTTACTCATTTTGCATCTAAAACATATAAAACACATTTTTGAAATATTTTTAGTATTTTGATGCATTACTGAGTGTTTTTGTATGTTTTGCAGTTCAGATTTGACCAAAAATGATGAGTGTTTGAGCACTCATCACTACCATATGCGCAAGTATAGCACATACTTCAAGAGATTATTTGCCAACCGAAAGAGACTTGAGGGTCTTGTAACCCTAGTAGAGGAATGCTCGATGGTAACCCAACGAGGTCTACCAAAAAAGGTAGACGACCCGGGTAGCTTCACCTTGCCCTTTTCCATAGGATCTCTATCGGTAAAGAATGCTCTAGCTGATTTAGAGGCAAGCATCAACCTCATGCCTTATTCCATGTTCCTCAAGTTAGGGTATTCCGAATTGAAGAAAACCCGTATGAACATACAGCTAGCTGATAGATCAGTCAAATACCCCTTGGGGATATGCGAAAACGTGCTAGTTAAAGTTAGGAAGTTCAACTTTCCGGTTGACTTTGTAATTTTGGAAATGGAGGAGGATGACCTTGTACCCATCATCTTAGGAAGACCATTTCTTGCCACTGCTCGTGCTGTCATTGATGTTCATGATGGCAAGTTAACTATGCGAGTAGGAACCGACAGCTTAACCTTTGATATTAAAGATACAATGGACCTTTCTCTCGAAGCAGCTACCGGCTATATTTCATCGGAGAGGTCGATGAATTAACTGATTTCATTGACAACTGTGTTGATGAACAAATCGAAGAAGGCTGGTTGCAGGATGAAGCTTTCCTTCCCATAATTGAGGAGGATAAGGCAGAAAGGGTTAGCGTAGTATCCTTTTATCCTGGACAAGGAGCCACTGAACCACTCGAGCTTTGTAAACCCGAAAACAAACTGAAACCCTCCATCGTCGAACCACCTAAGCTAGAACTCAAGGAGCTCCCAAACCACCTAGAATATGCTTTCCTACAAGGAGAAGATCAACTGCCAGTAATCATAAATTCCTCCTTGGAAGATGAGCAAAAAGATAAACTCTTAGGAGTTTTGAAGAAATATAAGGGAGTCATTGCATGGAGTGTAGCCGACATTAAGGGGATTGACTCGACCTTCTGCACACACAAAATTCTGATGGAATTAGATTATAAACCAGTTGTGCAACCCCAAAGGCAAGTAAATCCCAATATTAAGGAAGTGGTGAAAAAGGAAGTCATCAAACTCTTGGATGCAGGGCTGATCTACCCAATTTCAGATAGTCCGTGGGTTAGTCCTGTACAGGTCGTACCAAAGAAAGGACGGATGATTGTGGTGATAAATGACAAAGGTGAATTGGTGCCCCAAAGGACAGTCACTGGCTGGCGTGTGTGCATTGATTATAGAAAGCTAAATGATGCCACCCGAAAGGATCACTTCTCTCTCCTATTCATAGACAAAATGTTGGAAAGATTAGCAGGAAATGAGTACTACTGTTTCTTGGATGGATTTTTAGGGTATTTCCAAATCCCCATAGCCCATGAGGATCAAGAAAAAACCACGTTTACTTGCCCGTATGGAACATTCGCCTATAAGAGAATGCCTTTCGGATTATGTAACGCTCCCGCCACTTTTCAGCGATGTATGACCGCAATCTTTCATGAGTTAATAGAAGACAGCATGGAAGTCTTCATGGATGATTTCTTGGTCTTTGGGAACTCTTTCGATCGTTGTCTCGCTAACCTCGAAAAAAAGCTCAAACGTTGTGAGGAAACCAACTTGGTCCTAAATTGGGAAAAATGCCATTTTATGGTAAAAGAAGGGATTGTGCTTGGACACAAAGTCTCTGGAAATGGAATCGAGGTGGACAGAGCAAAAATTGAAGCTATTTCCAAGCTACCCTATCCAACTACAGTCAAGGCAATACGTAGCTTCTTGGATCATGCCGATTTCTATAGGAGATTTATTAAAGACTTCTCTAAAATTGCTTGGCCAATGACTCCGTTGCTTGTAAAGGATGCCCCTTTCGATTTCTCTCAAGAATGAAAGGATGCATTTGATCGGCTGAAGCAGGAACTCACGCAAGCCCCAATTATGGTTACATCTAATTGGGAATTGCCCTTCGAAATCATGTGCGGCGCTAGCGACTATGCTGTTGGAGTAGTATTGGGCCAAAGGCTTAACAAATACTTCCAACCAATATACTATGCTAGCAAAACTATGAATCCTGCTCAAGAAAACTACTCTACTACTGAAAAGGAGCTATTGGCCGTAATATTCGCTTTTGATAAATTTTGCCAATATCTGGTCCTTTCAAAAACGGTCGTCTTTACAGATCATTCGGCTTTTCGGTAACTCTTTGCTAAGCAAGATGCTAAACCTCGACTAATTCGGTGGATCTTATTGTTACAAGAGTTTGATGTTGAAATCCGTGATAAGAAGGGGGCAGAGAATTTAGCTGTTGATCACCTCTCTCGTCTCGAAAATCCCTGTCTTAATGAATCTGACAAGAGTGAGATTCGGGATTCATTTCCTGAAGAGCAGCTCATGTCAATAAATGATTCTGAGCCATGGTACGCAGATTATGCTAACTATCTGGCGAGTTGAATTATTCCAGAACACTTGAACATACACGAAAGGAAAAGGTTCTTTACCCAATTAAAATACTACTTTTGGGACGAACCTTTCCTGTTCCGAAGATGTCCTGATCAAGTAGTCAGGCGCTGTGTTTCGGAAAAAAAGGCAATGAAGGTAATGAAAGAATGTCATTCAGGGCCCTCAGGGGGGCATCATAGAATGAACACCACTACACGAAAGATTTTCGATGCAGGATTCTATTGGCCTACAATATTTCGTGATGTAAAGGGGATGATACAAGCATGTGATGCATGTCAACGAGCTGGGAAAATATCATAAAGGGATGAAGCCCGTCATAATTTTATACAAGTTTGTGAAGTTTTTGATGTTTGAGGAATAGATTTTATGGGCCCATTCCCGTCTTCAGGGGGGAACGAATACATCTTAAGGCCATTAATTATATTTCAAAATGGGTAGAGGCACAAGCCCTTAGGACCAAAGATGCTAGGGTAGTTATTCATTTCTTAAAGAAATTTTTTGCTAGGTTTGGCATTCCTAAAGCTCTCATTAGTGACAGGGGAACCCATTTTTGCAACGCACAAATGGAGAAGGTCATGAAAAGATATGGGGTCTCCCACTGATTCTACACCGCTTATCACCCTCAGACCAACGGTCAAGTTGAGAACACCAATAGAGCGATTAAGAGAATACTCAAAAAGACGATCAATCAGAACAGAAAGGATTGATCATTTAAACTCGACGAGGCTCTATTGGCATTCCAAACTGCCTACAAAATGCCTATTGGGATGACCCCGTTCCACATGGTCTATGGCAAGGCATGTCACCTTCCAGTAGAGCTGGAACACAAGTCATATTGGGCACTTAAGACATGTAATCTAGATTATACGGTCGCAGGAACGAATATGTTCTTACAGCTCCAGGAGCTTGATGAATTAGGACTGGAAGTGTACGAATCCTCTGTCACATATAAAGAAAGGGTAAAAAGATGGCATGACCAACGAATTAAGAGACCCAAGGAGTTCTCAGAAGGAGACAAAGTTCTATTGTATAACTCTCGTTTAAAGTCATTTCCAGGGAAACTTAAATCCAGATAGTATGGACCTTTTACCGTGAAAAGTTCCTCTAAAACCGGAGCCGTTGTATTAATGGACGATGAGAGTAGAGAATTCACGGTGAACATACAACGCGTTAAGCATTATCAAGAAAATGGTAACGAAATGATCAATGAGGAGGACATAACATTTGAAGACGAGGTCACGTAATAGCCCGTGACTTTGAGTCTAGCTACAAGACTCGTAAATAAAGAAAAGCGCTTCTTGGGAGGCAACCCATGTTTTATTTGTTTGATTGTTTGTTTGTTTGATTTTATTTGTTTCCGTATGCATGTTTTATTTTTATTATTTGTGGCTCGTGTTTCAAAATAAATTGTGAAAATGCTTTATTTTGTTTTTAACTTCGTCTTGATTACATATAAAGGTATTTCGCAAAAGATAAGTGTAAGGGAAATCTAAATTTGTTTATAAGAACGGAATTGAACATGAACCACAACATATTAAATGAACATGCATATTAGTATTTGTTTGAGTCAAATGCTTGTATCGAGTCATAATGATTATTTTGCGGGATTTCCAGGAGTTAAGGCATAAGTTTTTCCAGAAATTTTCTGGAAACTAACCAAAGAATTTCTGCATGTCACTCATGACGGCGTCAGGATTAACACCTGACGGCGTCAGGAGTAAAATTCTGGAAATTTTGCAAGTTTTGTTTTTCTAATGGAGTCTTAAAGTTTTTGTTAATTCTTTAGTTTTATAAATTGAAATCTGCAAACATTCATTCCACAAGCATTATATCCTTATATATATAGATTGCCGCCGATTTTACGCGAGGTTGCCATGATTATTTTCTCAGGTTTAACAGGTTATATTGGACAAGAAGATGATTTATTATTTCGGAAGGGAAGCTTTCAATGTTCATTTTCTTGGAGGAGGATTTAACCTTGTTACCCATTTATCCACACCGAACGAATCAGGGGAGTATTTGTTTTCATTCTTTTACCTTATTTACTTTTACATCTTTTTATTTAACATTGGGGACAATGTTCAGCCTAAGTGTAAGGGGAGGGTAAATGATGATACTTTAGAGAATATAATTATGCTTGAGTTTGTTTATTCAATAGTAGGTGTGTAATAAAACTAAGAGAAATAATTGTTAGGGCAATTTTAGCACCAAATTTAAAATTTTTTTACAACATTTAGGAGTGAAGCTTTAGCCTTAATGAGCGTCTCATGGATAGGAGTTATATGACTAGCACAAAAATCGTACCACTTAAAAAAATTTTCCACCCAAATATGTGAGGTTCGCCTTTAGATTTGTTAGGAAAAGCATTCATTATTAGTGCTTATGAGTGTACTGGTAGTACTTAGATTCTAGAACTTGCGTTAGTGATGCATCCCGAGACCGCTAGTGAGACTACATTCGTGTAGTAGGATTTACTACATGATAAGAGGCATTAGGATCACCCTTATGTTAAACCCGTATCATAATTACTTGACCAATAAAGTCATAATTACTTGACTAATAAAGTCAATTAATTTTCCCACAACTTTGCGTTGTACTTATTTTCAGTACACGATACCTCTAGTACACCCCTCCGAGACTATCTTTTCGTTTCTAACTTTAATCATTTTACTTAAAGGAAGAATTTGTTAACAACCACCCCAAATGTGCAACCAAATCGCCTTAGCCTTCCGTGTATGCACTCATCTTTAGTGCATTATTGTTATTTGTTTAAACCCTTAGTTAATTGTCTAATTGATTACATGGTTGCTAAGTCGAGACATATCTTGTACATATTGTTTTGGGACGATTGGGACTCATAGGTAAAGTACTTGTGTTATGGAGTAATGGGGAAGAACATCATATATTACCCCCGTATGTGCGTTAATCTTAAAAAGTACTCCAAGTGTTTTGATTATCTTGATTCGAGTCATTAGAATACTTAATTGTAAAGTATGTAAAAGTTCAAGTGTAAGGGGAATGCAAATCCCCTAGGATGTATTATTTTGGATGGTAGGGTAAGAGTGTATGCAAAAAATAAAAAAAATAAAAAATAAATCGTAAAATCAAGAAAAAGAAAAAAAATAATAGAAAAAAAAGAGAAAAAACATACGGACTACCATCCCGTTTCCTTTTATGTTTATTTTATGTTTTTGTTAGTTTATGATTAGCTTAAGTTGAGTCGAGTCTTGGCTTAGCAACGCCACATTGTACATGTAATTGACCAAGATGATTAACTCGCCAGCAGTAAATATTGCCTTTATCCAACAAAACCGTGTTTATCATATCCCTACACCTCACGTTATAACCCTTTAAAAGACCTCTTTGATAGTTTATCCTAGGAGCTTACACCAAGTGGTGGAGGTTTGATCCTTTCCCAAGCCTATGGTAATCTATTTTCTATGACAGGTAGTGAGAGATGTTTTCTATTTCCATATTGTGATATATACTTTATTACACCCGAGAGATGTGAGTATCTAAACACTATTTGTGAGATGCTAGTATATAATTTCCGTGCTTATTTTTGGTTGAAGTGGAACAATTATTTATTGTAATTACTTTTATATTAGTGTTAGATGACCCCTGACTTGTATTTTGATTAGAATAAAAGCGCATTTGCTTGAGGACAAGCAAATCTCAAGTGTAAGGGTATTTGATGAAGCGAAAAGTGTACAGCTTTTGGGGGGTCATTTAAGGCCAAAGTCGAGATTATTTGATCAAATATTGCCCTAAATCGTTTCTTTTTTTATTTTTGGTACTTTTGAGAGGGATTTTACAAAAGGAAGCATTTTGGACGTTTTTGGAGCAATAAAGTGAATAAAACGACAAAGTCTCAAATCATGTTGGAAATTGCACTAGACGGCGTCACATATTGCTAGTGACGGCGTCATGAGTAGACAAGAAGGTGGATAAATCAAATACACGTGACGCGCCAGAATGTTTTGTGAAGGGTTGTGACGGCGTCACGTATAAAATTGTCAAGGCCATCAAGAGTTAATGCAAAGAGTGACGGCCCAGAACCCATAAAGAGTGACGGCGTCAGAAGTGGATCTAGGCAATACAAGTTTATTTTGGCGGTGAGTTGACGGCATCACACATTACTCTTGAAGCCTTCAGGAGACAAAATCTATATATATTTTTCTAGTTTTCATTCATTGTGTGCAACTTTGAAGGGAGTAAACCCTAGACGAATTTTATAGCTTTTTCAAGGGTTCCAACCCTTTGTTTCTTCCATGCTTAATTGAAGATAAGTCATTTATTAAATCATTCAATATGTCTATGTGTTGTTTGATTATATCTTACGCTTGTCTTCTCATTAACATGCTAGGCTAGGTTTTCCTTATGTTTGCTTAGCTGTAATGAAACTTAGATATTGATTATGGGTTGGTTGTTTGTTTATAATTCTTGTGGATGAATGAATTCGATGTTAGGCTTAAAAAACTGGCAGACTTCCATTTGGTAACTTGCTTGAACGTCTTAAGAAACATGATCGGAGGTGTACTACGATATATTGGTTGTATTTAATGCGTAGGTAACTACTAATGAGGCCATGTTAGGAGCTAGTAGTCGGCTCGACATAGGAAGAGGTATAAGCTTATAGAGTTAGGGAAGATCGTACACGGCCCTACGAATGGTGTTAAGGAATATAACCCGTCATCCATGCAATTGTAATAAACTAATCAACCTGTAAAAGATAGCTAGGGAGTAGTGAAATCTAAGTAAACACATTTTTTTCTCATTATTGTTTACACCACAATTTAGTTTAAGTTTAGTTTATTTTATTTTGATTGCATCTTTAGTTATTTGGGTTAGTTGATTAGCAACTAATTCCGCCCATTCCTTCCAAAATCGAGATTTTTACTTGCTTTCCTTAAAATATAAAAATACAAAAAGAATCATCCCTCACCTCTAGACCTAGTTTTAGTGAGTTTTAACCCTAGCGAACACTATTCTTTGAGTTGAGCGATCAATCCCCCGGTACTTGTCACTTTACTATACTACAACGAACAGGTACACTGCCTGGTGGGGATTGCAAGCTTCTTAAGATCCCTTAAGAGGTAAAACCTTTTGCGAGAGCGCAATTCCACGTATCACTACTCATGACTGTACACTTTCTGATTCTATTTCTGACTAAAACATCATTTTATTTTTTTAAGATTTTGTCTCATCTATCCTTACTGTTCTAGATATTTCCTCGAGACATCCTATGATCCCATTAATTCCATGTTATATGATGTAACTATTATCACGTTGGCCAGATATCATAATACTTGCATCACATACACATGCCTCTATTGCTATCATATTTTACCTTGATTCATAGCTAAAACAATCTATCTATAGTCATATGCTGCTCTCATATTAATCTGTTGTTATCTACGTACTTTTTTTCATGCATTATGCTATTAATCGTATACTAGCGCGATAACATGGCTACTAATCATAGCATACTATATATGCTAAGTCTAATTTTGACATTCTGCACTACTAACATGGTATCATTATATATCTGAAGTTCTGGTGTTATTCAAGGGTCACGCTGCTCTATTTCTATTATTCAACTGTCTAGGCATTTCTACTCGTGATTTATGATCCTTATTATGCAGTAAGATACTAGACATGGTCTAATAATGCACTTACCGGGGTAACCCTTTACTCAAAAAAAATAATGCACTTACCTTCATGCATTCTAACCATGTTCGCTTACTGGGCGACTATATTACTACTGGTCAGGACAATATCTAACTCTAATTCCTTATTCATACTGGTTACGTTTATAATCCTGTTATCATGGCAATTTTAATCATACATTTCTACTCTTATGACATTCTTAACATGTTAAACATAATTAGAATTCATTTCTTTACCTAAAGCATAAAACTCTAACGTCAATGTAAAGGCATGGTTCAAGTCTAAGTACACTCTATATACTGGTTAAGATAATCAATAGGTTTAACTAAGGGTACCTGCACTCGTATTGAAATCCTTTCTCATGATTATCGGAACTCTCAAATTTGTTTTCACTTCATTTCCATAATCCTTTTCTCGTAGGCTGATCAACTCTGGGAACACTGAAACTCATAATATGTATTTGTTATGTCATATTCTGTTTCATTTTAGTACCATAATCTTCTTCAATATTGATTCAATTATGAACATACTGAAATCCATAATTATAATGCAACATATAAACATTTAACACATAACCGTTCTAGTAAGCTTCCTAGGACATCTCATAATCTCAATAACTTCATGTCATATCATGTAAATATTTTTACGTTGATAAGACTTAATAATAATCATATCATATAACCATGAACTCATTTCTATCATAATCTATCCCGAATTACAAAACTGAAATGTGTCAAATAACTGCACATGATCTAATTTGAAGGCTAACTACATGCTGCTATGCTATCAATGCATATTAATTCAATATGCATTCTATATCGTGAATATCTTATTCACGGTCTATATTCTTATCTGCGATCTGAAAACATGCTATGCACTACATGACCATACATGATTCACATAATCTGGTATGCATCACTAAACATAAACTATGTAACTAGTAAACATGAACTATTTACATATAACCTATAAACAAACGATGCAACTAATTCTATATGCAATATAGAGCAATCGCTTCAAGTCTATGCATCCCCTACTAATGGTGGATACTTAAATCTCTCTAACGCCCTGGACTATATATTAAAATTCTTTTTTCTTTTTTTTTATATTTTTTTACTTTTTATATTTTTTTTATTTTTTATTTTTTTTTTGCGCCACATACTACCCACCTAATTCGGCCCAACAACTGCACTCTACACCTGAACATCAACCCATAACTGAACCAATTTTGGTTCACCGACAACCAACTCCTATACCGTCAAATACTCACCTGATGGTCACTCGTGCTAAGGATGGCATTTCTATGCCTGTGGATCGTTTTTCTCTTCACACAGCCACCACCTTACCCATGTTGTATTCCTATACTCATGCTTTTGGTGATCCTTTTTGGAAAAAAGTTATGTTAGATGAGTATAATGCTTTAATTACTAACGGAACGTGGGTTCCTGTGCCCCATCCTGCTAATGTAAATATAGTCCATTTTATGTTGATTTTTTTTTGGCATAAATTTAATGCAGATGGATCTCTAAGTCGATACAAGGCTCACCTTGTGGCAAATGGGCGCAGTCAGCAGTTCGGTATTGATCGTGATGAGACTTTTAGTCTGGTTGTTAAACCAGCTACTATACACACTGTCTTGAGTCTTGCAGTTTCTAGGAAGTGGCTTGTTGATCAGTTGGATGTGAAGAATGGTTTTCTTCATGGTCATTTGTCGGAGAGAGTTTATATGCATCAGCAACCTGGCTTTATGGACCCTATCATCCTCATTATGTTTGCCACTTATAGCATTCTCTTTATGGGCTTAAGCAAGCTCCTTGTGAATGTTGTCAACGCTTAGCTTCTTATGCTACCCAAGTTGGTTTTCAGCCTAGTAAAACTAACTCGTCATTCTTCATATTTTATCGTGGGACAAATATTGCATACTTACTTCTATATGTTGATGATATCATCCTCACTTCTTCTTCTACAACTTTTATATAGAGAGTTATCTCCTCGCTTCATGGAGAATTTGCTATGACTGACCTAGGCTCACTTAATTATTTTCTTGGTGATTCTGCTAAACGTTCTACTGCAGATTTATTTCTATCTCAGTTTACTTATGCTGAGGAACTTCTTAAGCGGGCTAATATGCAGAATTTTAATCCTTGTCGGGATCCTGTTGATAATTATTCTAAGTTTGGTCCTGATGGTGACCCTCTTTCGGATCCTACTTTGTATCGCAGCATAGGCGGTGCTCTTCAGTAACTTACATTACTCGCCCTGATTTGTCCTATGTGGTTCAACAGGTGTGTCTTTATGTACACGATCCTCGTGAGCCTCATTTCTCCGATTTTAAGCGTATATTTGGGTATATTTGAGGTACTCTTGATTATGGTTTACAACTGCATGTTTTTAATGCTGCTCAGCTCACTACTTACACAGATGTTGATTTGGCTCGTTGTCCTGTTACTCGTCGTTCCACCTCTAGCTATTGTGTTTTCCTTGGGAATTACTTGCTTTCTTGGTCTGCTAAGCATTAGGCTACATTAGCCAAGTTGAGCGTCGAAGCTGAATATCAAGGTGTAGCCAATGTTGTTGCGGAAACAGCTTGGATACATAATCTTTTGTGTGAAATTCATGTACCTATTTTCACTGCTACTTTGGTGTATTGTGATAATGTCAGTCATGTCTATCTCTCTAATAATCTGGTTCAACATCAGCGCACCAAACATATAGAGCTTGGTATTCATTTTGTTCGTGATTTTGTGGCAAAGGGTCTTGTACACGTCATGCATGTTCCCTCTTGTTATCAGTATGCTGATATTTTTACCAAGGGTCTTCCTAGTGCATTGTTTCAAGATTTTTGCTCCAGTTTGAGCGTCTGAAGACCTCCCGGTCCAACTGCGGGGGTGTATTAGCCAAATGGATTATGAGGCCCAAGTGTTACTAGTTTAGGATTTGCCCATTATGTTAACTTTCTTATCAAGTCATTATAAAATCTATATATAGAGGACATTACTAATAATATGAGCAAGCACTTTACAATATCTAATACGTATCACTTTAATACATATTGAATATTCGACAATAATACTGTTAATGAACAAATTAACGAAAAATATTTAGAAGAATACACACGATTTAAAACACTCCACTGCAAAGCACGACAGCCTAAATCCTTGTTTAATACTATAAATCAGCTATTATACCTTAAAAATATATATGCAGTGTTGGCAATATATTGTCTATACTATTATATAAAGTGTTTAGGAATTCCTATAAAATGAAGACTTAAAAAGATTAAGATTGCACATTTGCCACTTATGAGATCTTTTTGTTAGTTTCTAAGCATTACATGCTTTAAAACTAAAGCTAATTACCTAAATAATCCTTATATATAGTGCTTTTACGGATTGAAACCTTTTTCCTATATTGTACCAAAATGAACACAATACGTCATAATCATACTTTTCATATATTGTTGTCTATATACTGTTGAATATGTTACTGTATGTTCATATATATAGTGTTGAATGTACTGTTGTCTATATACTTTGTAGTACATACATATACATTTTTAGGTGATTGTTGTTATTGGTGGATTGTAATGCGATGGTTTTTACATTTTCATCCAATACAATTACCTTTACTTTTCTAGCTAGTCTATGCATATATCATAAAATAATGAAGACCATCTGCAGCATTACCACCAACCCAACCCAAGGTACAAACCACCATAACCAAAATGAACACAATCCAGAACCATCTGAAACTTGTCACGACATACACTCACATACAAACCACCATAACCAAAATGAACACAACCCTCGCCCCAGCTCTTCACTCTCCCCACCTCGCCCAAAAGCTCTTCACTCTCCCCAGCTCGCCCACAGCCTCGCTCACCACCTCGCCCAACTATGTCTAGCTCGCCCAACCCACGCCCAGCTATGCCCCAGCTTGCCCAACCCACTCCCAGCTCGCCCAACACACGCTTGGCTTTTAAACTCCCCACCATCGCCTAGCACTTGCCCCAACTGATCACGTGTAGCCTTTATACCTTTCAATCGCCTAAAATGTTGCCTAAAAAAATGAGAGACGCGTGTAGGGTTCAAAATTTATCATGAATTGAATCTAACGATCATATGCAAAAGTTCATTTTCGTAGAAAAAAAACGGGCGAAGTTTATATTGGTAAACGGTACTTGTTATGGTTCATTTAAAAAAAATTACTCTTAAAACTATATTTACAACTATTTAATTCAAAAATACAACAATTCAACACATATAATTAATGATATTATTAAAATACCCCTTTATTCAAATATACAACTAATATAACAGATTGTACAAAACAATAATGCATAAATCATCTTTTTTTTTATTAAAACACATACTAAATGAAATTTACAAATCTTTAATGATATTATTAAAATACCTCTCACTCAAAAGTACAATTAATATACCTCATGATACAAAATAATAATGCATAAATCATCTTATCATTTTTTTTTCTTCTTTAAAACATCCAATAATTGAAATTTACAATTCGTTAATGATATTATTTAAATACCTATAACTTAAAAGTACAATTAGTATATCACATGCTACAAAACAATAATGCATAATTCATCTTATTCATTCTTCTTTAAAACACCCACAACATATAATTTACAAATAATAAGCGGATCGTACAAACCAATCTTTTACATAGCCAGACTTTCTGACATCACCTTTTTTGACCGCACAACTGACCATCATTTACGACCACAATTTAGCAATATAGACACAACAAGATAGCGCTAATACTGCCACTTTAAAACACCCTTTATGTTAAACGTTACGTCCAAAACAACTAGCAATAGTGGTGACCATCGTTTTCATATCATCATTTTATCATGATGCACCATTCTCTGCTATATATATATATATATATATATATATATATATATATATATATATATATATATATATATATATATATATATATTTTAATGAAATAGTGTGTTGTAAAATTATTCCCTAAAATTAACACAGTGCATAAAGCTAGCTTCATGAAAAATATATACTCCCTCCGTCTCAATATAATTGTTCATATTTTTATTTTTGGATGTCTCAAAAAGATTGTTCATTTTTCATTTTTAGTAAAAACTAGAGAATATATTAAGGGAATGTTCTTCTTGAGTGGTTGGGATTTAAAAGGGTCACATTTTTATTAAACTTAGTGTTTTCTCACTCATGACAATAATTTTAAGACGGAAGGAGTAATAATTACTCAAGAAGAATTTTGATTACAGGGTGCCACGCCGTACCGCGCAGATACCATGCTATAAAAGTTTTTTTTTTTTTTTTTTTTTTTTTTTTTTTTTTTTTTTTTTTTTTTTTTTTAATGTTACTAAATGTATAAGCAAGAAAATAAGCTAATTTCCAATTAATAGTTTTGGTTGGATATTTTTTTCCTTCAATAAAAACAATCCATCGAAAGACCATGCTATCACCGAAAAATATAATTGCACGGGTACACGCGGCTAATGTTTTCAAAAACGCTCGTAACAAAATGTGAACAACAAAACTCATGTAAAACATTACTGCATTAATGAAGTAAAACTGCTATGCTTTTTCTTTTTAAAAATCACCGTTTTCTCAACTCTTAACCCTGCTAATATGTGAAATTTGAGTTTACAGTCTACGCAATTCCAAATCAAATATCTTTCTTTTCTTGTAAAACTTAGCCTAACCACTCCGGATTTCAGTTGTGTTAAGTACCATTCGAACTTGACACGAGTGAAGTGTGACAGTAACAGGAATAATGGTTTTCAAGAAAGTATGCTAAACTTGTGGTATTTCAGGTTATTTGAAATTATTATTATTTTAAACAAGTTTAATTTCTTAAACAACATATTTACCAAACGCATCATCAATTCGAAAACTCTCTTTATTAGCATATTCCAACAATAGTAAGTACAAAAACAACCAATATGTCCATAACATGCCTTTATTCACTCCACATACACGTGTAATCAGTTACATCTTGGTAACCCAACTTGAACCACCTCACCCCCACCCACATACACATATACACAAAACATTGAATATTTCTTTATTTATAAATTTATTTCTTGAACACACCGTCAACATAATAAAAATAAGACAACTCATTTCACAACTCACCTCCCTTCGTCGGAGATCACCATCATCACATCTTCGGCCAGGGCTGATATATTTGTGATAGAGAGTATACGCGTGCATTTGAAAAAAAGTTTCTTCTAGTATACGCGTGCATTAAAAAAGAAGTTTCTTCTAAATTTTGATACAGTTTAACGCTAAATGCATACCCTTTTCCGTTTGTAAAAAAAAAGTAGGCACCTATTTGACAAATTTCTGAAACCTTAACCTCGTACATCATAAGCACCATGACCAACACCAATAACAGCAACTCAGATTCATCAGATTCTAATATATACCTTCACGGTGACTTAGATCTAACAATACTCGAAGCCAAATCATTACCAAACATGGACTTATTGTCCAACCGTATGCACCAATGCTTCTCCATTTTCAACTCCGCATGCACAAATAAAAAGCTTCAAAAAAAGACCAAATCAAAACGCCATCGTGACGTCATCACCAGTGATCCTTACGTAACTGTTAGTATATCTGGAGCTACTGTTGCTCGCACGCGCGTGATCTCAAACGCGCAGAATCCTGTATGGAATGAACATTTTGTTGTACCGTTAGCTCATCCTGTGTCTGAGCTGGAGTTTCATGTCAAAGATGATGATATGTTTGGCGCGGATTTAATAGGCTTTGTTAGCGTGTCTGCTGCTAGGGTTATGTCTGGTGAGGTTGTTGATGAGTGGTTTGAGGTTTTAGGTACTAATGGTAAACCTGTTAAGACGGGTTGTATGATTAGGTTAAGACTAAAGTTTACCTCGTGTGATCAGAATAACGAGCGAATAAATGATGGAAATGAACTAGATAATGATAATGTGTTTGATGTGAAAGATAGTTATTTTCCTGTGAGGCACGGGGGAAATGTGACATTGTATCAGGATGCGCATGTGCGCGAGAACGAGTTGCCCGAGATTGAGTTAGATGGGGAGGGGAGGGTGTTTAAGCAGAGAGGTTGTTGGGAGGATATATGTCATGCTATACTGGAAGCGCATCATTTGATTTATATAGTTGGCTGGTCGGTTTATGATAAGGTGAAATTGGTTAGGGAGAGTAGTAAGAAGTTGCCGAGTGGTTCGGATTTGAGTTTGGGTGAGTTGTTGAAGTATAAGTCGCAAGAAGGGGTTAGGGTTTTGTTGCTTATTTGGGATGATAAGACTTCGCATAATAAGTTCTTTATTAAAACGGTATGGATTCGTCGTTGTTTGATTTGTTTTTATGTGCATTCCATCTGTTCATGTTTATTGTTTGGTATAGATTGAATTGTTACTAGTCTTCAAAAAAGGAATGAATTATTAGTACGAAAATTATAGGGGGCAATTTCATTCATATCCTTGCAAAATTCAAAAGTTTCATATATATCCTTTGGATGCATTAAATGTTTGGTATAGATTGAATTGTTACTAGTCTTCAAAAAAGGAATGAATTATTAGTACGAAAATTATAGGGGGCAATTTCATTCATATCCTTGCAAAATTCAAAAGTTTCATATATATCCTTTGGATGCATTAAATGCATTGTACTTTATGTATCAAAAACTAGTAAAAATGATATATATGAAATTTTTGAAAATTTGAAAGGATATAAATGAAATTTATAATGATACTGTGGGCCTTACACAAAGGTTAGGGATTGGGAGAATTTATTCATATGCATTATACAATTGGATTGCTAGTGATTGGTTTGGAGTAGGCCATGATTGAATATATCGTTGAAATTATTTTGTGACTATATACTTCACTGTAGTTGATTTCCCTTTTAGGAATTAACATATGAAGGTTTTAGTGGGGCACTTTAGGATGGGATATAAAAGATGAAATGATTAGCTTTTATGGTAAGGGAAAAATGGTACTCTTTAATAAAGGAAGTGGAGACATGTTGCCTTCATTCTTTCTTTTACATAAAGAGACATGTTCCAAAAGAGAGACGCTTTTGAAAAGCAAAAAAAGAGAGGGCTATGCTTTATGTTCACTGCAATAGTTCTGCAGTTACATAGATGGTTAGCGCTTATGCCTGTGTGTCTGTGTGATTAGGTTCTCCATGGCGATTATGTCAAAGTATTTTATATATGTTTCTGTGCACAGGAGGGAGTTATGCAGACACATGATGAAGCGACACGGAAGTTTTTCAAGCATTCCTCTGTTCACTGTGTGCTATCACCGCGTTATGCAAGCGATAAGCTTAGCATTTTCAAGCAACAGGCATGTTTCATTCTTCATACAATGTCCTAGTTATTACCTGTTCAAAATATC
Organism: Artemisia argyi; assembly: GCA_030686995.1. NCBI lineage: Eukaryota > Viridiplantae > Streptophyta > Magnoliopsida > Asterales > Asteraceae > Artemisia > Artemisia argyi. Next base: position 35,026,079 of record CM060697.1, read on the forward strand.
TTGTATTTGGATTGCTAATTGCTAGTATGTCCACCGCCAAAAAATTATTAGAAGTTCCAAAATATATGCACCAGTATGACATTGGATCATTTGTATACATGAAATTTTAGTAGATAGTTTTGGTTACCTCAAGCCTATGGAAATGAAATCTGATGTCTGATTTTATGGCATTTCTTTTACATGAGACAGGTGGTTGGGACCCTTTACACACATCATCAGAAATGTGTTATAGTGGATACTCAAGCCCCTGGAAATAACAGAAGGATATCTGCTTTTATTGGTGGTTTGGACCTCTGTGATGGACGCTATGACACACCAGAGCATCGCTTGTTTCGTGATCTTGACACAGTGTTTGAGAATGATTTCCATAATCCAACATTCACTGTAAGTCTATTTACTGATTTTGACCCGTTCAGTTATCAAATGAACACACTTACGATGTTATTTCATCAATTTTGCAATGAGTAATTGATTTACATGAAATTCTCTACAATAGACAGGTACAAAAGGTCCAAGACAACCATGGCATGATTTACATTGCAGAATTGATGGTCCTGCTGCATATGATGTGCTAAAAAACTTTGAACAAAGGTGGAAAAAAGCCACGATATGGTCCGAATTTGGACAGCGTTTCAAAAAGATATCTCATTGGCATGATGATTCATTAATCAAGATAGAGCGCATTTCTTGGATACTTAGTCCTTCGTCTACTCTTCCAAATAATGACCCTGCGTTGTGGGTTTCTAAGGAAGAAGATCCTGAAAACTGGCATGTTCAGGTTTATTATTATGCAGCTTTCACGTAACTAAGTGTTTGTTCGAGTCTGCGTTAACCTTTTCACTGTGGGGTTTCTGATTTTGACAGGTTTTTCGCTCTATTGATTCTGGTTCTGTAAAAGGATTTCCAAAAGATGGCCGATTAGCTGATTCTCTGGTTTGTATGATTTATTGTGTGAAGTTCTTTTATGAGTTGTAGTTGCTGAAATTGAGTGTAACATCATTCTAATGCGTTCTTATTGCAGAATCTAGTTTGTGCAAAAAATTTGGTCATTGATAAGAGCATTCAGAAAGCATATATTCAAGCTATAAGATCCGCCAAGAACTTCATCTATATTGAGAATCAGTATTTTCTTGGGTCGTCATATGCATGGAGTTCCCATAAAGATGCAGGTTTGAGCACTTTCCCACTAAAAGTTGCATAAAAGTTCTACATGTAGATTTAGATAGACAAATGACACATCCTCCTAATAATATGTATATGAAGAAACTGCGTGCTAAATTAAATAGAACTATGATATATCCTCCTAACTCATTTGGATATTCACTGCTCATCTTTACTGTCATAGAGTAAAATTAAGTATGAAAAATCTGTAAAACAATGATTTACAGACTTATATAAACTCCCTCCATATAAGTTTGCTGATTTGTTTAATAAAATACCTTGCATACCTGAACAAAATGGTTATATGTTAACATATGTATGTTCCGACAATTATATCAGTTGCAATGCTTTCATCTAGTTCTAATCAATTCTTGTAACATATGGTCAATTTGAGAAAAGAGTAGAGAGGAAGACAAATTTAACAAAGAGGGTGATGAACTGTTGATGATTTATGTCAAGTGAATTGATATAAATCTGATACAGGGGATATAATTGATATGGCTGTGAAAAATCAAAGTATGTGATTGATAGTTCGTGTTCAGATTTGCAATTGTAAAAACAATTTTAAAGTGTATATAAACTTGAATGAGGAAATGAGAAAGTGGGAATTGTGCTGTAAAAACCAGGTTCTACCACCATGTCTTCTATTGTCAAGAATTTGAATCTGTTAGGAGTTAATACCCCTCGTTCTTTTCCCCGCTAGTATCAGAATATTGCTTTGTATTCATATTGCAATTTGGTAAATAACTTAGGAGACAAATGTCAGCACTGTGAATGGGGTTCAATTGTCTGCAATAGTAATCTGTCATCCGAACATGATTTGGCTGTCTATTATGTGGAGTTAGTGTTCACAATGACCAAAATATCAAGTTCCTATTTCATTATTTGAGTTTTGCTTTCTTTCTATAATTATTTCCTAAATCTTAACATTACTATGAATAGGTGCCGATCACTTAATCCCTGTAGAACTAGCATTGAAGATTGCTAGTAAGATACGAGCAAATGAGAGGTTTTCAGTTTACATTGTCATTCCAATGTGGCCAGAAGGTGTCCCTAGCTCTGCGTCTGTTCAAGGAATTCTTTTTTGGCAGGTAGGTGAATTTCTGCTGCAGTATTTCAGTAACCTTCATATAAACTGATAGTTGGAGAAGTGTATTTAGGGCATAGAAAGTTGTGGAAACGAAAAGGGCTATATGCATAAGAATTGTTCAAATTTGGTCCAGTTTCTGGCTTGATAACCAACTTATTTTACGCAATAAAGCACACCGAAGTTTCAAATTTGTTGATTTTGAGGAATTTAACTACAATAACCAGTTTCTAGGCGTCATGTCAAATAGTTAACATGGTCAAAAGTTACCAACATGTTAGCTGCCATATTGCCATATCATCCTTTTGACTGCTTACCAGGCCAGATTACCTTAAACTGAAATTCTTGAAATTGTGTTACGGTGTTACCTTCATCAATTTCTTTGAAACTTTGGTTGATTTTTCTGATCTAAAGAAAAATTGGTTACCTAGAATATAACATTGGACCAAAAGTGGGCACGTTTTTCTGCAATTAGCCCAAACCAGTTTGCAAACAGTTGAAGTGAAGAAAATCAAATACCTAGCCCGGTTATACTCTTCTCAATGTAGCATGCTAACAGGGGGGGGGGGGGGGGGGGGGGGGGGTGGAGAGGGAAAAAAAAAAAAAAAAAGACAATAGAGTTTGCACAAACTGACATATTATACCTCCTATTAAGCTTTCTGAATTTCAACTTTTAGTAGAATGTCCTTGTAAGCTGTAACTAGGATGGATATGCATATAAGTTTAGTTTCATTTCACCGTCATATACTCATATCTTTCCTTCAACAGGGACAAACGATGCAAATGATGTATGAAGTAATTGCTCGAGAGCTGAAGAATTCAAATCTTGAGAATGCGCATCCACAAGACTACTTGAACTTCTACTGCCTTGGTAACCGTGAACAATGTGATGAACATGAGTCCAATTCAGGCAACCATAGCTCTTCAAATGGTGGTTCGGTAATGATATCGCCATGTTTTATGTATACTTTTATTCCTGGTCTTTGACTCAGTCACTCAGCTGATAATGAAACAAGCCCATTTGCTAATATTCTCCAGGTTTCAGCTTCTCAAAAGCATGGACGCTTCATGATTTATGTACATGCTAAGGGGATGATAGTAGATGATGAGTATGTAATTTTGGGGTCAGCCAACATTAATCAACGATCTATGGCTGGTTCAAGAGATACAGAGATAGCTATGGGTGCTTATCAGCCTCATCACACATGGGCTAAGAAGAAGAATCACCCTCGTGGTCAAGTTAGTACTTTTTCATTGCTCGATATTCTTGTAGTATTTGTTAAATTAATTATGCATTTTCGATTGTCCCATTTTAGTCATTGTTCATTTTTCTTTTACAGCTGATTCATTAAAGATGACTTTGTGTCCCTTCTGGAACATTATGTAACCCCCAGTATCAGCATTTTTATAACTTCACACTAGATATAAATTAAACATATTTATACAAAAGGTCAACATTTTCTTATGAAAATACTCAATTTTGAAAGCCTTTTTTGAGGTTTTTTCTGCTACAAAATGACTTACACGGTATACAAAACCATCTTTTAATGGCTAAAACAGGAAAAAATGAATCAGTATATTTGTATTTATGCAATAAACACTTTAATCAATGGTTTTTGCTGGTTTAGAAACTAACTAAAATGCATTTTGATTTCTCAGGTATACGGTTACAGAATGTCACTATGGAGAGAACACACAGGAAAGCTCGAAGACTACTTCAAGCAACCAGAAAGCTTAGAATGTGTGCAGAACATAAACAAACTTGCAGAAGATAACTGGGAAAATTTCACCACTGATGATTACACTCCCTTGCAAGGTCATCTTCTTAAATACCCGATCAAAGTCGAGTCTGATGGAACAGTAAGCCCTTTGCCTGGACACGAACAGTTCCCCGATCTAGGTGGTAAGGTCCTTGGTTCCACAACCACTCTCCCGAATGCATTAACAACATAGCTTTCTATACATTTTGTGAAATTTTTTGCTTTAAGTATATATGATTATGTACCCTAAAAATCGTTTTTTTGTTCGTTTACCGAGTGTATAATAAGTTGAGATAAATTTTGTAGATTCAATGTTGTACCAAGTTTTTTCACATTATTTAAGAAAAATTAAAGTGGTTGGATATAAAACTGCATATAGTTCTGTAATCCTGTTCTCTCTGATATAATTTTAATGAAGTTCATTCTACGTTGATGCTTTTTTTTTTTCTTTTTTTTTTTTTTTTTTTTTTTTTTTTTTTTAAATCCAATGTCGAAAGTAATGATTGGTACATTGCATTATTCTTTTGATATGTGATAATTTGTTACTCAATAGAAGACATGATATACTTGGTAGTCTTAAAATTCAAGCAAATGGCATATAGACATGGTTACATAGCAATGTCTCTTACACTAGTCTAGCATAACATACATAGATTTATTCGGAGAGAATAATTCACGTCGTGAATTTAGTCTGCCAAAAGTCGGACAAAACATGGTTAACCGAAAAATAGAGAACTAATTGACTATGATTGTGCCAACCATACCAGCTCCTTGGTGTGGAGAACAGTAAAAACTGTAAGTTCCCTTCTCAGTCAAGGTAACTGAATAAAGTTCACCTGGTCCATTCAATAAATCCTGCTCGTCCATCGATATCTTCGATGCATCAACACCAGCTGGAATCGCATCCTCATCAAAGACCACATTATGTGGAAAGGCTTTATTGTTTTTGAAAACGATCTTTTCACCTGCTGGAACTGTGAGTGTCTTGGGAACAAAGTTCAAACCACCATCTTCGTCGCCTAGCAAAATCTCAGCAGCTAGCGCGTTGCTGGCTAGCAACGCACTGGCTGCAAAAGCGACAGATGCAATGGTGGCATCTTTTAGTGAAGCTTTCACTGAAAGCTTTGAGGTGGTGTAAGTGTTGAGTGACTTTACTACTGTAGTGTTGACCCTCGAAGGAGTGGCACCGGTTGGTTTAAGACCGGTGAATGAAGGGATCACGACTGCAGAAGAGGTTACACTTGCCATTTTTTGTTGATATGAGTTTTAGACACGATAAGAGGGGACTTGTGATGGCTAGTTGGATTGGAATGGTCTTTGTGTGGTTTTAAGTGAAGTGTGTATAGATAACGTAATATGAATAGACAGAATGAGTTCTCTTACGTGGATTGATATCAGTGGTTGACATGTTTTTTGTTATCCATTCACGTGGCAAAAGTCATAACATCAGAGAAAAACAATACAATGCAAAGTAAAACGGAAAACAGTTTGGTATGTTATGAAAAGTATAAAATTTATAATTGTCATTGTTCATAATACTAGTTCTAGTGATACTGTGATAGCATAATTAAGGTTCTATATGGTCTACAGTGTCTCTTTACATAATTTGATTGATTAAACTAACAGGTCCTTTGAAAATGTGAATCTTCGATTTGATAATATACATTCTCCATACTAACAACCTAAGGTGTTATGATCAGCTCGTGGATCCAGAACTTGCATAACATATATCATGAAGTATTCTCGTATGGAGTATTCACATAAATAACGTGCTATGCTAGCTGACCATTATGTCTCGTGTAGTCATGTATCTAACACTATCACATGATATATATGTAGAAAACTTGCACTTTCATGCATGATCAACACATATGCGTGTCCATTATCAGATTCACAAAATATTTGCTAACATCAATCATTTCATTCAACCATAGTTAAAGAAAGAAGAAACTCCAACATTTTCATAAGATAAACAGATATATTGTCATGAAATAACTCAATGAAGATGACATAGACGAGATATACCTTGCTTGAATAGATATGATGTTGCATATGTGTCAAGCTCCTTTTAAAAAACATTACTCAAAGTTTCTGCCCTTTTTTCTTTAATATATAGCCTTTGTTGGCCGAAACACATTATAACACACATGCATGTTGTACTACACAAGTGTTGTACTTGCACTTAACCTTGTAATATACATGTAGTACATACCACTTGATCACCAATCTTTACCTCTATTGAAAGCCACGTACTTAAAACTTACACGGCTATTTTGTCCCGATTACGCTTTCACTCTTGATGAAAAACAAAGCATATCATAGTAAATAACAATACCAATGAAAAAAAGATACGGGGTAGTAAATAACAATAGCTTATAATTAGCATGCTTGGTCTTGAGTAAGGAACGAAAAATTACCACTAGAAGTTACAATCAGAAATATATCCAGGTCAATGTATCCCTTAACCTCAAACTTTTGTTTGTGAAGCTTGAATTACTTCAGCTTACATAACGCCCACGCTTAAACGTAGTCTCTGTTGTTTAATGTTAAGAGTCACTTTATTTTGCATACTCAAAAATTAATGCTTACCAAGAGACGGATACGACAATTGAAATCATATGATCACATCCTATAAAAAAAACATGAAATGACCAATAATGTAAATATATTAAAAATAGAGGGATTAAAAATGTAAATATTTTAAAAAATTGCTAACTATACCGTATATAGTTTAGTTGGGCTTGGGTCTATGTGAGCCCAATCTCATTATTAATGCGGTCCAAGTTATAATAGCCTACCGGTGGTGGTTGTTGGGCCTTAGTGATGTTTATCATTTGGGCTCGTGGCCCAAATATAGACTATACGTCATCATGTCCCCCTAGTCTAGTGTGCGCGGCTCGTAGCCGCGGATGCTAGACTAGTTAGAACAGCGGTAAGCGTGGCGGGAGGAATTTTGAATATTGCCGCCCAATATTGAGAACTATGTATCTAGTCCAAGATAATCCAAAGAAATGCCTCGAAATTCGGGGGTTGTGCCCACGTGTCCCTTGGAAAACAGGAAAAAGTGCTTGTACGTTTCGTATTCTAGCCACTCGTTTTGTTAGTGGGATCCACGTGGCCTTCATCTAGGGTTTTTTGGTTACCTATATAAGAGTCACCGCCTCCCTTCACTGAAAATACACAGTAAAAACACACATTCACCATTGCACATTTCTTCAAAGCGTATTTTCAAAGAAATCAGTTGTTTTATTAGGTAATTGAGCGTGCGCCTCTTAGTATATCTTTTAAAAAATGGTTGCTCAGTTGGATGAGTTTCGCTCTGCGATGAGTGAGGATGATGTTCGTCAGTTTTCATCTGATTACTTCATTCTTCTGGATGTGCACCCAGAGGCTCCAGACGTCGATGCGTGTATAGCCGATTTCCCCGAAGGGAAGATAGGGCTATACACGCGCTTTTTTGAGTACGCTAATTATTGCGTACCAATATCCATTTTCTTGAGCAATGTGCTCAATTTCTATCGCCTTCATATCTCACAGCTGCACTGTATAGGTGCGGCAAAGATATCGAATTTTGAAGTAAATTGTCGTTTACTTGCGATAGAACCAACCGTTGACCTATTCCGCGCCTTTTACCACACAACGTGGTCGCATGGATGGGTATCCTTTGCGAAGCGCGCGGGGAGCCTTCAGTGCTATACCGAGAAGGTAGATTCCCTGAGGCATTGGAGGGAGTATTTTTTCTGGGTGGATGATGTGGTGTTTCCATCACCATTTGAGTTTTATACTCAGGACACATTGCCGAGGGATGGGCGCCTCGCACCCGGTTCATATAGTTTGGCAGATGCGCAGACCATTGATGCCAACCACATCCCCATTAACCCTTATCCTGAGGAGTTTTTGGTGCATGTGGGGTTGAGTCGCAGCTATTTCGGGGGTGCTGACGAGGTGCCAACCTTCATTGATGAGGAAGGCCGGGGTGGGTGTTCATCCCTTTTTATTGTTCGCTTCCAATAATGTAAGTTTTTCTGTATGCGCGCTTTTAATGACTAATCTCTGTTTTGTTTTTTGTCCTGTGTTTCGCAGAGATGGATTTGTTTGCGGTGGTAAAGTTGGAAAAGCCAAAGCAGGTGACCGTCGGTGTGCATCCTCTGGGGGAGAACAAGCAACCGCTGTTAGAAGCGATTGCGGGTCATCTGACCGTATTGGGGCCAGTTGCTCATGAAGATTCGCCCCCTCTTCTTGTGACGCTAGTGCAGAGCGTGGCACCGGCTGTGGAGTCTGCGCATGTGGAGGAAGTGCAAACTGACTCTTCTGACAGCGTAGAGGTGCTGAAGCCTGAGGAGGTGCTGGAGCCTAAGGAGGTGGGGCAGAATCTGAAGCGCAAGGGAGAGGCTGGTAGTAGCGATACTTCCAAAAGGAGGCGCCATCTGATCGCGGATGTAGAATCATCTGCTGAGGAGGATACATCCGCTTCTGGCGCGGATATGGAGGCTGCAAAGGCCTCTCCATTTCTGTAAGTAATCTTCCTTATGCTTTGTATTTTTTATTACTTGTCGTAATATGTGCTAACTATTTTCCTTATTTATTGTAGCGACTATGCTGCAAAGGATGATGCGGCCTTTGTGGAGACTGTGGTCCCTCCTCAGAATGAAAACAAGGAGGAGGGAGTGAAGGTGGGTGAGGACGTATCTGCGCAGCAATTGTTGGTGGAGTTGGCTGCTACTGCTGAGCGTCAAGCTGAGCTAGTTGCTCAGTTGAAGACGAGATACATCGGGGAGAGTAGCACTCTCGCCTAAAAAGATGAGGAGATAGCTCTTCTCCGTGCGCAGCTGGCTGAAGCGCAGGCGGAGGTGGGGTCCTTTAAAGCACACGCAGACAAGGTCACCACTGAGAAGTTGACCGCGATGGCTGAGCTGCAGCAAGCGCGCGGGGATCTCCATCAGTTTAGGGCCAACCTTACTTGGGCGGTAAGGTATCTTGAGGAGAAGAAGGAGGAGCATTTTGCTAACATCAATGAGTTCAAGGTGCACATGGAGAAGATCATTCAGATGCAGGAGGAGAAGCTGCGTGGCCTGAGTATAGATTATGATGAGGAATTGTATCCTGATTTGATGTCTACCATAGCTGAGCACAGGTACGTCCTTACATACTTTCTTGCAATGTTGCCTTATTATATTTGTTAGTTTGTTTCTTCTAATGCAAGTTTTTCTTGTTGATGTAGGTATTGATCAGCCATGGGCTGCGCTTGGCTGCTATGGGCACCTTGGAGTCTCCAGAAGTGTTGGGAACTTTTGGAAAGGTGGTGCAGTGCGTCGTAGAGCGTGGGAGGGCGCAAGCTATGGAGGAGCTCCAGGAGGCCAAGGCGTTGAACGTGGCCATGACTGAGGTGCCCGGCTACAACGCAAGTGCTTATGATGAGCTGATGCAGGCCATGGAGGGGATGAAGCTTCTTGAGCTTCCGCATATTGCACGACTGGAGCGCGACCAGGATAACCCCATAAAGGTAATTATGGAGGGGTTGACCCTGGGGCGCCATATTTTGGAGGATGCAGAAGCGCAGCCAGACTAATTCCTCAAGCCTGATGAGTCGCAGCTGCAGGTTCCTGTTTTTGTGCAGCCACGCCATATGCTGAATCCATTTGCTTTAGAGAAGGAGATTCCTCTGAAGGAAGTGTTGGAGCGACACGCAGAAAGAGCTGCCCATAAAAAGGGTATTAAGGGCAAGGCCGTCTTATGCGGTGTGGGCGCTGCATATGTTCCTAGGTCTGATGGGATTCCTGTTAGTGTGGCGACCGTATCGCCTAAGGATGCGTTGCTCTTGAGAAAGCTTCAAGAGGCAGGAAGCTCCGCTGCTCCAGAAGATAGTCCTGAGCATCGCCATAGCGTATAGGCTTTTGTGACTTGTATTTTTATTGTATAAATAACAAAGTGTCTCTTTTGGTAGTTATCTTTTGATGTAAAAAGATTAAATAAAATACTTTTTTATGTTTAAATTAAGTGCGTGACTTAAGATAAATTATAAGAATAAACTTGCATTATTTTTTGCGAAGTTGTATTATGTGACCAAGAGTCTTGGCTCGTTATTTGCTAAACTTTGTACAGTGTACTTAATATTTGCGCATCCTTTGTGGGACGCGCAAGGGAAACTTACCTCGACGTCTCAAAAGTAAGGCGCTTAGCAAGGATGCGTGATCCAATGTTCATGGGTTTGCAACCCTCTTACTCTACCATCCTTTATGCCTTCGTGGGTCTTAATAAGTGCATGCACGCCATGTAGGCAAAAAAATAAAATACGACAATATTGACATATATAAAGAATCTATGCAATAAAGTGAAATGCGTTATGGAGTTAGCTAGAAACCATAACATTTTATTGATACTTGCAAGTTTTTGAAAAAATAAAAGACAATTCCTAATAAAGAAAAGAAAAAACAAACAATTATTGGGCACGTACTAAAGTGCAAAGTTGTCTGTTTATGGGCCGTAGCCTTTCCTAAAGATAGCATCTTTTGAGATTGAAGATATTCCAGGTGCGCGCTAGGTCGTGACCTTGCATATCGCGCAACCTGTATGCACCATTGCCTAGCGCATCGGTGACCTCGTAGGGTCCTTCCCATTTGGGTCCGAGCTTGCCTGTGTCTTCTGCGTGGCTTGCGTCATTGGCGCGGTATACAAAGTCTCCTGGCCTGAAGGAAGTGTGTCTGACCCTTGCGTCATAATACTTCTTCATTTTTGCCTTAGCCTTTGCTTCGCGTATAGCTGCGCGTTCACGTCTTTCTTCCAGTAAGTCCAAGTCTATGCGCCGCTCCTCGTCATTTGTTGTGACGTTGACCTCTACTGTTCGTATAGTTGGCATTCCTATCTCAGCTGGTATGACGGCTTCTGTTCCGTAGACAAGGGAGAATGGTGTGTCTCCAGTACTGGTTTTGATTGTGGTGCGATGCGCCCATAAGACATGTGATAGCTCGTCCACCCACTTTCCTTTATGTCTGTCTAGGCGCGCTTTTATTCCTTCACCTAGACTGCGATTTGCGCGCTCAACTAAACCATTGGTTTATGGGTGTTTTACTGAAGCGAAGTTGATGAGTGCTCAAACACTCATCATTTTTTGTCAAATCTGAACTGCAAAACATACAAAAACACTCAGAAATGCATCAAAATACTAAAAATATTTCAAAATTGTGTTTTATATGTTTTAGATGCAAAATGAGCAAAAACAAATGAAAAACGTACAAAGTTTGCAAAACTGGCAGTTTCAGTCCCCCAACTTTCATAAAAATTACAAAACTAGTCCCTGGATATTCAAAATATAGAAAATTATCACCAAAGGTCCTTTTGAAATCATAAGTTGTCATATTTTGTCCTTTGGTGAAAAATTGGAAAGTTTTGGAAATTTACACTTTTGGTCCCTGGAGTTTCAAATGTTGGCAGAAAAGGTCCCTAGTGGGATAATTTTGAATAAAAAATCATTTTGGGTCCTTGGGAAGTTACAAAAATCATTTTTTAGTCCTTGATGTGAAGTTTGTGGAAGTTACATGTTTGGTCCCTCAAGTTTGGCAACTTGTCAAATTTGGTCCCCGGGAATTTGAAAAATGAAAAAAATGTAATTTTTATCTTTGGACTTATGAAACTATGGCAAAGTTGGACTCTTGAGTTAAGTTTGAAAAAGTTACATTTTCAGCCCCAACTTTCTGAAATTACATATATGGTCCTTGTGTTGTTTTGCTAAGTTACCAAATGGACCCTTTGTTTTATTTAATCCAAACAAACTAAACCACCCTTACCCCAGCCTGATCCAGTAACCACCCAAAGCCCATGTACACCCCTGATCCACCAAGGCCCAACCCCATCCCCTTTGTTAAACACTGGGCGTTGACCCCAGTCAAACCCCCAACCCCGTGCACTGTTCATCGTCTCTAAACCCGCCCTAATTACCAGGTTCATGTCTCACCTCCCCCCTCTTCTCTCCCACAAAATACTCACCCACCTCATTAATATTAACTCACCAACCTCACCAAACCCTCCTCCTCATTTATTACTCTCACCAAATCCACTCAAACCTGCTCCACAACTTTTCCCGCCAAAAGCAGATTCAAAGGCTGTGATCAACCTAGCTCATCCTACCGCTCAGATGATAGTGGGAAAGTTTGAGACAGCCTCCAAGGCCTATTTAAGAAAAGAAAAGGAAAAGAAGGAGTCGGTTAGCTTTAGGTAGAATAGTTTAGTTAAGTAATTAGAATTAAATGTAATTTTAAGCTTTTCAAGTTATTATTTTCAGTTACTAAGGTTTGTAATCAAGACTTCTCAGTGTAGTTTCAATTAATTTTCTCAATATAAGTCTCAGTTGTTCATTTTCAGTTCATGATTATTCCAACAAATGCTCAAAATCCCATTTCAAAATTAATAGTGTTAAGACTAAGTTGTTAAGTAATCCAGAAGCTAATTAAGGTTCATTATAGCTTTTTATAGCTATTGGTGAGCTTATTGTTTCATTTGTACTATCTCATTCTCAAAATCACAAAAAGTCAATGAAAGTCAACTGAGGTACATGATTAAGATTAAGGTGATTGAGCAGGGTGTTTGGGAATGTTCTCTGTCTCATTTGAGCTAGGTGACAAGCTCTGATGAGCTTTGTGATACTAAACTAAGGTTTGCATCTTAAATCATTCTTTTAGTTCTTGTTTTAGTTATAACTTCCCATTTTTAGTTTGTTCTTGTCATTGTGTTTAGTTCTTCATCAAGATAGTTTTCAAATCATCTTATTAGCTTAAAATATAAGTTAGAATCAGTAAGCGTGACTTAACTCATCATTTGTTTTGAAAAATCTCATTTCTAGTTTAATAAGGGACTGTTTGGATTAGTTATTTGTGTTGTGATCTTGTTGTTCTATTGATGTTATTTCTGCTTAAGTAGACTACACTAGTGCACATTTGGTCAAGAAAAGGCTTTAAACCAAGTTCCTTTTTGCAAATAGTCAAAATTGACCCATTGATCCTAATATCTGTCCACTGTTGTGGGATTAGGATCCACAGACCCTCAAATCAGTCCTAAACTAATATATGTAGGGTAATTTAACTTATTCTAGGCTTAATACAACTTCTTTAATCAGTATAATCATCCACAAGTCCATAAAAGTCAAAGTACCAAGTTTTATGTAAAGTCAAAATTTCAAGTTATCAGATTTTTCCAAAAGTTTGAGAAATTGTTTTGATTTTTGTGTTTGCTTTCTAGATGTAAAACTTGTTTCTTTTAATTTTCTACCACCTCATCTACAGTTTCCATGGTCTGCTTATTTTTGTGATTTTATTTGTGGGCCCCACAAAGCCACAAAGTGACTTGCAGGGCACACCTCTGCTCTGTCTCAGCAGACACACCACCACCACCACCACCTGGTGGTGGTTTTCCAGCCAAACCAGTGGGCCCCAGGCCATAAACCTTGTTCCTCTCAACCCCCTCCTACCATACTTTGGGTTTTGACCCTTGGGTTGACCTGAAATCCCCTGGGACCCACCTAAATCAAGCTCACAAGTCTGTCCCATTTTTAGTTAAGTTTCAAAGTTCCAATTGCTTATTTGTTGGCTTTTGGCTTATTCTGTGGGAACCTTTTGGCTTATTCCAGCTTATATAAGTTAACCTAACTTATTGGAACCAGATTCAGCTATTGTGGGTCCCACCCAAGCCAATTTGAGCTCATTTCCTCCCACAGTTGACCAAAGTCAACTGTCTCAAGTCTTAGCTTGTTTTCAGCTTATTTTTAAGTTACAAAAAATTTGTTTTTACAAGAAGTTCTTGTTTTTAGTTATAAATCAAGTTTCTAAAAAGAAAATCCAGAAAAACAAATTTATTTATAAGTGATAGTTTCTCTTTAATTTTATTTAAATTTTATTTTTCATTTTTAGATTTTAATTAAGTACTTGTCATTTTTATATTTTTATTAATTACCTATTATATTAAAGTATTTATAGTAATTTTCTCAGAATTTTATTTCATCATTTAGTATTTATTAGAATTAATATTAGTTTTATTAATTATTAATTAATATTAAGTTTTAAATAGCATAACTAGTTTTTATTAAGCAAAATCTAGTTTTTATATTTTTCCTAGCTTTTATATGTTGTAAAATAATTTTAGAAATTTTATTAGAGTTTTTACTGTTCATTTAGTATTATTCTTAATTTAAAATAGTTAATTAGATAATTAGTAATTAATTAATAAAAAATTCACAAAAAGACAAAAATATTTATTTTTATTTTTTATACTTTCTTCAAGTTCTTTTTAAGATTTTTGTAAATTCTTAAGTTTATTTTATAACCTTTATTATTTTTAGTTTATTTTAAATTAGATTTAAAATAGTTTTAAGTAATAAATTAGTGTTTAAATATTAAAATAATAATTTTAATAACTTTATTTTCATTTTAAATTTTCTTTTATCTTTTAATATGTAAAAAGTTCATTTTCACCCCCTGGGTGTTTTCAGATTTTCGTTTTCACTTTTTATTTTGTACGTTTACGTTTTATTTAAACGTAACGTACGCGTTTTTAGGTTTAAATCATTTCTGGTTTTTCCCACTTTCTTGTCTTATTCAAATAGCTTGTTTAAGCTATTTTCTAGTATATCCCTTAGTTCTAATCACTCAAAACCTTTTCCTGTCCAATTTCACCCGATCAAATAACCGTTTTGATTGCCATCCACACCTCGTCGGGACATAACGACCCGGGGAAACCCTATATTCCGCGGAGCATTGACTCTGGGCCTTTGACCTTGTTGACCATCACCTGGTCAATTTAGGTTGACCGTTTGGAGCCAATCAAATTTTGGCGCCGTTGCCGGGGAGGTTGTGTGCGTATCTAAACGGTTTTTCTGATTAGTGTCTTTGGAATTCGTTCCATTGTACATTTATCCATCCTTTGTTCATATTTTCTAATTATCAAAACAAAACCGTTCACGAAAACTTTTTAAATCAAGTTTTCAACGAACACAAAAAAACACAAAAACATTTTCTTTATCATTTGTACAAAATGTTTATCCAAAAATCCAAAAACATTCTCCTTTACCCTCTCACATCTTTGATTCTTCATCCTTACCCCTCCCTAGCCTTTTGATTTTTCTATGTCTCATCCACACTTTCTGGTTTGCCAGTGGTGTGGTAATCCTCATAATGGTGGCAATTGCCCCAGTTGTGGCATGGTTGAGTCGGGAAACGGGTCTGTCTATAACCAGAATCCCTATTCCTACCATGGCACGACTGATTCATTCCATCAGTTACCACACCGTGAGACTCAGCAGTTTCACTATTGTGAGCACTGTGGTGGTTCACACTACAGCTCTGATTGTCAATCGGGAAACACGCTTGTCTATGAGCAGTTTCCTGATAACACTTATGACTCTAGCACATACCACCCACAGCCACATCAGTTTTACTGTTGTGATTACTGTGGAGGTCCACACTCTAGCTCGGATTGTCAAACAAGGAATCCATTTCCTTGTAACAATTGCGACTATTCGTTTTCAGACCCACCTCCACAGTACGATATGATTCACACAACTCCTCAAGAAACCGAGCAAGACCTTTTACTAAAGGCTCTTGATATTTTAAAAGAACTTAAGGAGGAGTTGGTTACTACATCGTTTCAAGACTCTCGTGAGAAATCTATGGCAAAATTACTTGCTGAAGAACGAGAGGCTAAAAACAAATTGAGCATGGAAGAATTACTTGTCTTAGAACAAGCAGCTATAACTCGTGCCAAATGTCGTCAAGCTGCTCTTCTAGACTGTGATAATGATAGTGATAATGAGGACACCCTTGATATCCTTCAATTTTATAAGGGTTCCTCAGATTCATCAGTTGTGATTCTTCCCATTGAAAATCAGGGAGAAAATAATGAGACGGGGAAATTACTAGCCGCTAAACAAATGGAACTTGAAAATTCCATGAATGTTAGCTCCTCTCATCTCCCTCAGTCTATTGTTATCACACCCAAAGTTCACACTCACTCTCTAAACATGGGGGATGAGCATTTTAGCACTGTTCCTAATAAGGAATCGGACGAATTAATAAAGTCTAGTGTTGAGATCCTTGTCCCAATCCCGAGAGAGTCACAGGGGACTTTTGACCAAGTGTGTGATATTCCTTCATCCCCTAATAATCCAAATGATCAAATTGAGATTGTCTCTGATTCTAGTGATGATTGTTTATCTTATGGAGACATTGAGTATGTTGATGCATCCCTTCCCCACTCTAATGTTGACTTTCTTCTCGAAGAGTTCGCCGATGAACTTACTCACTCCAATCCACTTCCATCGGGAGGTGATGATTATCTCTTTGATTTCAAAGATGATATGGAGGAAGTCGAAGCATTCCTTGCTCAAGATAGTTCAACTTCGTATGAAGTTGATGATAACTATCTTGATTCTGAGGGGGATATTCTGTTCCTTGAAAGTTTATTGAATGATGATGATCCATCACTCAATTCCTATCTCAATATCAGGCTTAGTGATTCACCCACTGATGAAAAGTCTTTATCTCATGGAGACATCAGTGATGTTGATAAAATATCTTTTGAGCCCATCATTGATCACCTTATCATTACTCCTCCGGAGTATGATGGCCCGGGGGGAGATATCCTCAATCTTGAGGATTTGCAAATTCCCACCCACCCTCCCGGGATGTTTTTGAGCTTAGCCCTTGAAATCCAAACTCAGGCTAATGAGCCTGTTCTTGAGGTTCCTTCCTCTCTTCTTCACTCCTTCGGGAATGAAGACACTATATTTGATCCCGGCATTTTCATGTATCATTATCTTGAGCCGGATACTTATCTCATCGGTGTGGAACTTTCACGTGCTTCAAATGTTTGTCCAAACATCTTGAATGAAAGTCCGATTGAGATTGTTTCTTCCACATCATGCTTCCCCAAGGACAAATGAATTCGGGGTCGAGTCAAGCTAGCGACTCGGTAAACAAAAACAATAGCATGCTTATAGGGTTTTCACCCTAAGTGTGGGGGAGTCCCCCATGCTATGGTTACAAGAGTGAAAAACAAAATGGTGTTTTCCACGCTTAGCTTGTAATGTTGCCATTTTACGTTCAAAATGTCGGCCTAATATCCGGGATTTTGAATATTGAGGACAATATTCATGCTAAGTGTGGGGGGGGGGGGGGGGGGGGTATTCGCTATTCTAGCGAATTTTATCACATTTTACTATATAATACCCCCGTTTTTGCCAAAATTTCAAAATTTTCAAAAATTTTTCACTGGTGCTTCAAAATTTTTGTGGTAATCAGTCCGCCTTGTCTAAGCGACAAAAGGGATTGGCTAGTCCAGGAGCAAATGGCTCTTGGTAAAGACATCTCAAATCCGTTTACGGCTTGCAATTTGCCCAAAATTGTATGGTTCCTCAACTCCCCAAAAACAAATGAGTTGGCTAGCCCGCAAGATTATGGCTTGTGGTAAAGGCCGTGGAAAATCCATAATTGGTAATCAGCTCACCAAGATGTTGACTATTCCATCAAGAGTTGGCTAGTCCAGAAGCAAACGGCTTTTTGTAGAGACTACTCAAATCCGTTGACAGCTGGTGGTTTGCTAAAAATCACACAGTTATCAGGTGTGCCACAGTTCTTACACCTGGCTACTCCAGAAGTGATGGCTTTTGGTAAAGAGTTTTTCAAATCCATCAAGTTTTCAAAACAGTATTGCTAGGGACTAGCAATAGTTTAGTGTAGGGGATTGATGAGTGCTCAAACACTCATCATTTTTGGTCAAATCTAAACTGCAAAACATACAAAAACACTCAGAAATGCATCAAAATACTAAAAATATTTCAAAATTGTGTTTTATATGTTTTAGATGCAAAATGAGCAAAAACAAATGAAAAACGTACAAAGTTTGCAAAACTGGCAGTTTCAGTCCCCCAACTTTCATAAAAATTACAAAACTAGTCCCTGGATATTCAAAATATAGAAAATTATCACCAAAGGTCCTTTTGAAATCATAAGTTGTCATATTTTGTCCTATGGTGAAAAATTGGAAAGTTTTGGAAATTTACACTTTTGGTCCCTGGAGTTTCAAATGTTGGCAGAAAAGGTCCTTGGTGGGATAATTTTGAATAAAAAATCATTTTGGGTCCTTGGGAAGTTACAAAAATCATTTTTTAGTCCTTGATGTGAAGTTTGTGGAAGTTACATGTTTGGTCCCTCAAGTTTGGCAACTTGTCAAATTTGGTCCCCGGGAATTTGAAAAATGAAAAAAATGTAATTTTTATCTTTGGACTTATGAAACTATGGCAAAGTTGGACTCTTGAGTTAAGTTTGAAAAAGTTACATTTTCAGCCCCAACTTTATGAAATTACATATATGGTCCTTGTGTTGTTTTGCTAAGTTACCAAATGGACCCTTTGTTTTATTTAATCCAAACAAACTAAACCACCCTTACCCCAGCCTGATCCAGTAACCACCCAAAGCCCATGTACACCCCTGATCCACCAAGGCCCAACCCCATCCCCTTTGTTAAACACTTGGCGTTGACCCCAGTCAAACCCCCAACCCCGTGCACTGTTCATCGTCTCTAAACCCACCCTAATTACCAGGTTCATGTCTCACCTCCCCCCTCTTCTCTCCCACAAAATACTCACCCACCTCATTAATATTAACTCACCAACCTCACCAAACCCTCCTCCTCATTTATTACTCTCACCAAATCCACTCAAACCTGCTCCACAACTTTTCCCGCCAAAAGCAGATTCAAAGGCTGTGATCAACCTAGCTCATCCTACCGCTCAGATGATAGTGGGAAAGTTTGAGACAGCCTCCAAGGCCTATTTAAGAAAAGAAAAAGAGAAGAAGGAGTCGGTTAGTTTTAGGTAGAATAGTTTAGTTAAGTAATTAGAATTAAATGTAATTTTAAGCTTTTCAAGTTATTATTTTCAGTTACTAAGGTTTGTAATCAAGACTTCTCAGTGTAGTTTCAATTAATTTTCTCAATATAAGTCTCAGTTGTTCATTTTCAGTTCATGATTATTCCAACAAATGCTCAAAATCCCATTTCAAAATTAATAGTGTTAAGACTAAGTTGTTAAGTAATCCAGAAGCTAATTAAGGTTCATTATAGCTTTTTATAGCTATTGGTGAGCTTATTGTTTCATTTGTACTATCTCATTCTCAAAATCACAAAAAGTCAATGAAAGTCAACTGAGGTACATGATTAAGATTAAGGTGATTGAGCAGGGTGTTTGGGAATGTTCTCTGTCTCATTTGAGCTTGGTGACAAGCTCTGATGAGCTTTGTGATACTAAACTAAGGTTTGCATCTTAAATCATTCTTTTAGTTCTTGTTTTAGTTATAACTTCCCATTTTTAGTTTGTTCTTGTCATTGTGTTTAGTTCTTCATCAAGATAGTTTTCAAATCATCTTATTAGCTTAAAATATAAGTTAGAATCAGTAAGCGTGCCTTAACTCATCATTTGTTTTGAAAAATCTCATTTCTAGTTTAATAAGGGACTGTTTGGATTAGTTATTTGTGTTGTGATCTTGTTGTTCTATTGATGTTATTTCTGCTTAAGTAGACTGCACTAGTGCACATTTGGTCAAGAAAAGGCTTTAAACCAAGTTCCTTTTTGCAAATAGTCAAAATTGACCCATTGATCCTAATATCTGTCCACTGTTGTGGGATTAGGATCCACAGACCCTCAAATCAGTCCTAAACTAATATATGTAGGGTAATTTAACTTATTCTAGGCTTAATACAACTTCTTTAATCAGTATAATCATCCACAAGTCCATAAAAGTCAAAGTACCAAGTTTTATGTAAAGTCAAAATTTCAAGTTATCAGATTTTTCCAAAAGTTTGAGAAATTGTTTTGATTTTTGTGTTTGCTTTCTAGATGTAAAACTTGTTTCTTTTAATTTTCTACCACCTCATCTATAGTTTCCATGGTCTGCTTATTTTTGTGATTTTATTTGTGGGCCCCACAAAGCCACAAAGTGACTTGCAGGGCACACCTCTGCTCTGTCTCAGCAGACACACCACCACCACCACCACCTGGTGGTGGTTTTCCAGCCAAACCAGTGGGCCCCAGGCCATAAACCTTGTTCCTCTCAACCCCCTCCTACCATACTTTGGGTTTTGACCCTTGGGTTGACCTGAAATCCCCTGGGACCCACCTAAATCAAGCTCACAAGTCTGTCCCATTTTTAGTTAAGTTTCAAAGTTCCTATTGCTTATTTGTTGGCTTTTGGCTTATTCTGTGGGAACCTTTTAGCTTATTCCAGCTTATATAAGTTAACCTAACTTATTGGAACCAGATTCAGCTATTGTGGGTCCCACCCAAGCCAATTTGAGCTCATTTCCTCCCACAGTTGACCAAAGTCAACTGTCTCAAGTCTTAGCTTGTTTTCAACTTATTTTTAAGTTACAAAAAATTTGTTTTTACAAAAAGTTATTGTTTTTAGTTATAAATCAAGTTTCTAAAAAGAAAATCCAGAAAAACAAATTTATTTATAAGTGATAGTTTCTATTTAATTTTATTTAAATTTTATTTTTCATTTTTAGATTTTAATTAAGTACTTGTCATTTTTATATTTTTATTAATTACCTATTATATTAAAGTATTTATAGTAATTTTCTCAGAATTTTATTTCATCATTTAGTATTTATTAGAATTAATATTAGTTTTATTAATTATTAATTAATATTAAGTTTTAAATAGCATAACTAGTTTTTATTAAGCAAAATCTAGTTTTTATATTTTTCCTAGCTTTTATATGTTGTAAAATAATTTTAGAAATTTTATTAGAGTTTTTACTGTTCATTTAGTATTATTCTTAATTTAAAATAGTTAATTAGATAATTAGTAATTAATTAATAAAAAATTCACAAAAAGACAAAAATATTTATTTTTATTTTTTATACTTTCTTCAAGTTCTTTTTAAGATTTTTGTAAATTCTTAAGTTTATTTTATAACCTTTATTATTTTTAGTTTATTTTAAATTAGATTTAAAATAGTTTTAAGTAATAAATTAGTGTTTAAATATTAAAATAATAATTTTAATAACTTTATTTTCATTTTAAATTTTCTTTTATCTTTTAATTTGTAAAAAGTTCATTTTCACCCCCTTGGTGTTTTCAGATTTTCGTTTTCACTTTTTATTTTGTACGTTTACGTTTTATTTAAACGTAACGTACGCGTTTTTAGGTTTAAATCATTTCTGGTTTTTCCCACTTTCTTGTCTTATTCAAATAGCTTGTTTAAGCTATTTTCTAGTATATCCCTTAGTTCTAATCACTCAAAACCTTTTCCTGTCCAATTTCACCCGATCAAATAACCGTTTTGATTGCCATCCACACCTCGTCGGGACATAACGACCCGGGGAAACCCTATATTCCGCGGAGCATTGACTCTGGGCCTTTGACCTTGTTGACCATCACCTGGTCAATTTAGGTTGACCGTTTGGAGCCAATCAGAAGTGTTGTGTGATGTTCAATTGCGCGCACCAATCTTTGAATGGGTTGTCGCAAAACTGCTTCCCATTGTCTGGTATGATCTCTCCAGGTAGTCCGAAGCGACAGACAATGTTATCCCATACAAAGCGTTTAACCTAGTTGCCCGTGATGCTCACCACTGCCTTTGCTTTCATCCACTTCGTGAAGTAGTCTATGGCTACGATGAGGAATTTTAACCCTCCTGCTGCAACTGGAAAAGGTCCTGCGATGTCAATTCCCCATTTGTAGAATGGCCATGGTGAGGTAATGGGTGTTAGCTCTTGTTGTGGTTGGCGCGGAATTGGCCTGTGTACTTGGCAATTGCTGCATTTCTTTATCATATCGCGCGCGTCGCGAAGCATAGTTGGCCAATAATACCCTGACCGTAGAGCGCGCACCACAACAGATCATGGCCCTGAGTGCATGCTACATGATCCAGCGTGGATTTCTCGGAGTAGATAGTCTGCTTGAAGAGGTCCAACACATCGGAGCCACGGTTGCAAGAACGAACGTCGATATAGGTTGTTGTCCCGTAGTTCAAATCGCTGCGCTGTGCGCCGCACTCTTCGAGCGTCCTTATGATCTTGTGGTAAGACTCCTTTGCTAATGAATTCGATGATAGGTGTCATCCATGTGGGATCTTGTTCTTCTATCACTGTGGATACTTCCATCTCCAAGAATGACTTGTTTTGTAAGGTTTCTACCAATACCTGTTTAGATAAGTGCGCAAAGCTTGTGGATGCAATCTTGCTAAGCGCATCAGCCTTCCTGTTGTCCCCTCTAGGTACTTGTTTTACTGTGAACCTATCAAAGTTCTTAATTAAGGACTTGGTCTTATCTAGGTATTGGATCATGTGCTCATCCTTGGCTTCATATTCACCTAGCACATGGTTAGCGACTAGCCTAGAATCTACGTTTGCCTCCAGGTTGCGTACACCCATTTGGATTGCAATACGCAGTCCGGCGAGTAGGGCTTCGTATTCTGCCTCATTGTTTGTGGCTGTGAATTCGAAGCGCAGCGCATAGGTGAATTCCATACCTTCTGGATTAGTAAGGATAAGGCCTGTGCCTGATCCATCCACGCATGAGGATCCATCTGTGAACAGAATCCAGGGTTCCTGTAGATCTGTTTTGGTTGTTGAGGTTGGAGTATTGGTATCTGGCTTTTCAACAATAAAATCAGCTAATATCTGTCCCTTGATTGCAGTGCGCGGTCTATACGAGATGCTATATTCGCTTAACAAGACACTCCACTTTTGTAGCCGCCCTGATGCGTCAGGTTTAGAGATAACTTGTTTGATTGGCTGGTCTGTGATTACGGCTATTGGGTGTGCCTGAAAGTATCTGCGCAGTCTTTTAGCTGCAAATACTAGAGCCAAGACCAGCTTTTCCATGGCGCTGTAGTTAGTCTCTGTTTTCTTCAATGCTTTTCTTACGAAGTATATGGGTATCTGGACGGAGTTTCTATCTGTTAATAGTACTGCGCTAACTGCTCCGTAAGTAGCAGATAAGTACATGATCAACTCTTCCCCTGGTCTTGGTGCCACAAGTTTGGGGAGTGATGCCAGATGTTGTTTCAGCTGCTGGAAAGCTTCCTCTGCTTCTTCAGTCCAACGGAAGTCTCCCTTTTTAGTGCACTTCGTGAGTGTTTTAAAGAGAGGGAGTGATTTGTCTGCTGATTTAGATAAAAAACGGTTTAGCCCAGCTAGCTTTCCGTTTAATGACTGGACTTCCTTGAGTGTTCGCGGTGAGGGAAGATCGATAACAGCTTTTGTTTTTTCTGGGCAAGGTTTGATTCCATCGGGTTCTATTAAGTATCCGAGGAACATGCCTTCTGTTGTGCCGAAGGTGCACTTCTTGGGATTTAACTTCATGTTTATTTTTCCCAATGTTTTGAACGTTTCCTCAATGTCGCGCACTAATTCATCCTCGGTGTGGCTTTTGATGACAAGGTCGTCGACTTAGACTTCCAAGTTTTGACCTACTTGTTTTTCGAAAGCTGTGTCCACCAGTCGCTGGTATGTTGCGCCTACATTTTTAGACCAAAGGGCATTTTTGTATAGCAATAGACCCCTTGACTTGTGTGGAAAGCTGTTTTCTCTTCGTCCTCTACTGCCATCTGGATTTGATGGTATCCTTTGTATGCGTCTAAGAAGCACTTGAAAGGATATCCGCATAGGGATTCTACTTTCCAGTCTATCTCTGGCAGTGGATAGCAGTCTTGTGGGCATGCTTTGTTGAGGTCTGTGAAGTCCACACACATCCTCCAACTGCCATCACTCTTCTTTACCATCACTGGATTAGAAATCCAATCGTGATAGTAAACTTCGCGCATGATGCCTGCGTCTACAAGTTTGTGTACTTCTTCCAGAATAGCTTTTGCACGATCTGGGGCCTGGGCGCGCTTCTTCTGTCGTATTGGGGGATATCCTTGTCGGATTTGTAGCTTGTGTTCTGTGATAGAGCGTGGCACTCCGGTCATGTGCTTTGGTTCCCATGCGAAGATATCTAGGTTCTTTTGCAAGAGTGCACACACAGCTGCTTTACCTTTTTCAGATAAAGATCCTCCAATCAAAACTTGTTGGTCTGGGTAATCAGGGTGAATAACGACCTTTAGGTTTGGTGTTTTTTCTATGCGCTGTTCTGGAATATTCTCCACCTCAGTGGTTACTGTGTTGCACTCTTTTGGTGGTACCGTGGTGTTGTAGAGGGTAACAACTCCTCCTTCCACTGGAAATTTAAGCATCCCATGTGCTGTGGATGGTACAGCACGCATGGATGATATTCCAGGTCTCCCAATGATGCCATTGTATGGTGAGGGAGACTTGATTACCATGAAATTTATCCATGTTGCTGTTGAGTGTTGTTCATCACCCACAACTACTAGCAAGCGCAATTGTCCCATAGGCCAAATTTTTTCTCCTGTGAATCCAGTCAACGAAGTTGTGGCTGGTATCAGTTGACTTTGTATCTCAGGTCGTAGCCTTTTGAAACAATGATCATATAGGATATCTGTGGATCCCCCCCCCATCGATATACATGCGGTGGATATCATGTCCCCCCGTATGTATTTCAATAGTTAGTGGCTCTACTACTGCGTTGTCCGCAACTAGAGTAGGGAAGGATATCTCTTTTTCTGGAGAGAATTTTTGACTGACTTTTTGTTTTATCTTGCGTTGCCATGACTGTATCATGTAGATGATGTCAGCTTTGTCTTTGGGAGGTTCTTTCTTGCCCCCATTCCTTTGCTTGTCCTTTCCTTCTTTGATGTTTTTTACGAGGTGGTCCATTCTGCCTTCTCTTACTAATTTTTCGATTAGTTGTCGTAGCTGGACACACTCGTTGGTTGTATGGCCTTTTTGGCCATGGTATTCGCAGTATCCATTCCCTATGCGCTTGTCCTCTGCGGTACGCATTGGTGGAGGTTTTGGGAAGTTTGCACCTTCTGTTACAAATATTTCCCTCGGAGTCTTTGTGAGAGGGGTATATTTGTCATTGTCTCTTCCACTGCGATAATTCCTGCTGCGGTTGCTATTCTGATCGTTGGATTGTCTCCTAGGCTGTTCTTGTTGCCTATAATTTGAGTAGCCTTTTTTGCTGTCCGCAGCGGCTGCTTCTCCTTGTATGAAGGATCTTGTGCGCTTCATTAGCTCATCGAAGGTTTGGGGAACCTTGTCGTTTAGCTTCCGAATGAGTTCAGGGTTATTAATCCCATTCATGAACCCTGAAATTTTTAGGACTTCGGGACACGCTTTGACATGTATGCACTCATCTTTAAAGCGTTCCACATAAGCACTGGTTGATTCCCCTTGGCGCTGTTTTACTCTAGCTAGTTCAACAGGGTTTTTAGCGCACTTCTTTCTTTGGGTGAAGTTTAAACGGAATGCTTTCCGTAATTCTTCAAACCCGTCAATGCTCCTTCATGGGAGCTTGCTAAACCACGTGCGCGCATTCCCTACTAAAGTGGAATTAAACATATGGCACCACACAGGTTGTGGCCAATTTTCGATGGTGGCGGCCGACTCGAAAATTTTTAGGTGATCATCCGGATCACCTGTTCCATCATATGTTTTGACATTAGTGGGCATGCGCCTCCTTTTGTGATTGGAGTAATCGCTGATGCGTCGTGTGAATGCATCAACTTTCTGGCGACGCCACGGAAGACACATGTCTTCGTCTTCTTCTTCACGACGTCTTCCTCTAGACTTCCAGTGTCCTGTTTCCTTATCCTCGTTGTCCGAGGAGTCATTGGAGGAGGAATAGTCTCTTTTGCGGCGCTTGCACCGGCTTCCTTCAGAGGAAGAACTTGAGGGGCTTTCGCTTGGGGATATCCTTCTCCCTAATCTGTCATGAATTCTTTTGCTCCCAGACCTGGAGGAACCTTCGCTTGGTGAGTTCTGAGGTCCTAATCTATCTTGTATCCCTCGACTACCAAGTCTGGAATGAACATTAGTGTGCCTCTCGCCGTCTTCATATTCCTCTGAATATTGTGAGTCAGATATCGTACCCAACCTATCATGGATAGTGGTACGTTTTTCATTGTTTTCACGTCTCCCTCTTAGGTGGCGTGGTGGTGATGCTTCGCGTTCAGGACCAAAGTTGAGCCGGGCTTGCAGGCTTGTATTCGACCTTCTCCTCGCTTCTTCTTGCATAAGGGCGGTTAGAGTTTCGTAATTTTGGGATACAAAATTACTTAGCGTTAAGTCAGGCGCGTCCTCATACGCTGCAAGAATATCTGCCTTAGTATTGGGTGCCCTATCCCTGTTAGGTGCGCCCGGCGGCACAGTGTTGTCCACTGTAGATGCCGTTTGATGAGGAGTGTTGAAGAGGGTGCGCTGGATTTCCTCAACACTTGGGACTACGGTGGTGTCGTGGGTAGTCCTTACAAGCAATTCCACCACTGGGAGGGATTGGGTAGGTCCCGTTTTCTTGGTGACCAGGCGCACTGGTTGTCTCAGAAGCCTGCCTAGGGATTGAATCTTGTTGATTCTTCCTCTGGGGGTCACGTGTTTTTTCCACCTGCAGAGTCCGCTGGCTTGAATTTTTATTCTTTGTCATTCTAGTTCCTTGCTTCTTGGTGTGGGTCCCACGGATGGCGCCACTTGTTGATACAAAAGTTGGGCGTTCCTGGTTTGGGCTCTTGCTCTCGTACCAATTCGCTTCTTAATGCTTGAATCTTGCGCACTAAGAAAGTAAACAACACCGTTAGGCTTATCGTGGGATTGTCTCCCACGATTAGACTCCGGCGTGAGAGTAAGTAATCGGTTTAGGGTTCTCGTAAAGAGTTTAGGGTTTGTGAATCGTACCTTTAATTAGAATTATGTCATTCCTTATATAGGCACAGAATCCTTGTAGGTTTCGTGCTCCTTACGTTTCGCACACGTGGTGCTTATCCGGGTTAAGGATATCTATTCCATAGATAGGAGATCCTTATCTATACCGTATATAGTTTAGTTGGGCTTGGGTCTATGTGAGCCCAATCCCATTATTAATGCGGCCCAAGTTATAATAGCCCACCGGTGGTGGTTGTTGGGCCTTAGTGATGTTTATCATTTGAGCTTGTGGCCCAAATATAGACTATACGTCATCACTCATAGAATGTGATTGAATTCCGGTGTTTGGTAGTAATAGAGAATCCATCCGGAAATATGTTACATGGTAGATTCTCTTGTTTGTTACTAGCATAGAATGGACTAATACTGAAAATTCAAGATGTAGTTAGCACTCTAAATATACTCTTAACACCGAAAGTCCCAGTATTATATTTGAATAACATAATTTGGTTTCAGAAGATATAAAACCACATTTAACTATAGATATTATAAAGAAAACGAATTGAAACCCGCAACAGCAAGTGACATGTGAAACATTAACGAACTGTATCTTGATAGATAAATTCTTTTTGTGTTTTTTAGTAATTTTTAATACCATTTTTCTTACCAAAAAGAAGTTCAATGTTTCAATTTATGATTGATCTTGTTTTAAGATCGAATTATTGGGATTTGAGGTTGAATAACAAATAACAAGCTCAAGAATTTCGAATAACTAATTTCAGTTCTAATACCGATTATTGTTCCTAAGAAGCATATTATCAAACACTTTGTCTACACATTATTCTGAGACCACAAAACAGGATTTTGAAGTATTCGTTACCATGAAGGGTATCAAAAAGTAATTAAAACATTTGATTTTATGGAATAGAAATAATGACCAAATATAAATGAAACTGTTATGCATGAAGATGGCATAGAAAATTGAATTTGCCCAAAGAAGCTTGCGAGAAGATTTGGTTAAAGTTTGGATGTTTTCCAATTTTCGTTAGCATGTGCCGTGCACATAGTTGTCCATTTTATACCCCACTTAAATTATAGTAGTTCCTTCATTCTAAGCTGGAATTAAACCGAGAATGGCTTACGTTTTGTCAGTTGATTCTCACCTTTCTCCTCTTTTTTTAGGAATGCAAAAGCTTGGATGAGAATCAAAAAATCTTTCTCCGTTTCCATTCTCAACGCACACAAACAAGACAATGCCTTTTCATTCCATTTCTTCCCTTTCCATTCACTCCTACCAAACATCCCCTAAGGGTGTGTTTGCTTTTTTATTTAAAAAGAAAAAAAAAGAAAAAAAAAAAAAAAAAAAACAACTTACTAGCCCTCTTACTTTTACCAGTAAGAGCTGGGCAGACGTTTTGCTTGTTTGCTTTTTTTCTTTTAAGTGAGACCCAGTTAGACATATTGTTGGGTAAAAAATATGACCCAATTGCCCGTACAAGAATTTGAAAATAAAATAGCCTATCTTGCTCACTTTAGTTACTGAGGTGGTGTCAGTGAGTAAAATAAGTGAGCTACAAACAAGACCGATGTCACTGAGATTTGACAAATGTCTCAGTGACACTGAAGAAGCTATCTCTACAACAGACTGAAAAATATGGGCAGTAACTTCCAAAAGGAGGAGTCAAAGCAAAGTACAAAAATGGCCGCATAAGTGGGAATATGTTTACATCACTCCTAAAGCATAGTGGCTGCATTTGCATATTCAAAAGAAGAAAAGGAAGTGGACCACTAAGAAGTGGATGACAACTCACCCATCACATGTTTACTTGTACTTTTCCACCTATATAAATGTTTGGTTGTAACAGGGATAGTCATGGATTATTAACAAACATAATAATACTTAGTATTAGTTGATAGAATTATCCTCTCATTGCATCTCAAGCATAGCTTGGATCAATGAGAGTTTATTTGTCAATCAATGGGGATAATATACCGAAATTATTCCCGTAAAGAATCTTAAGATGTTATCATGTAGTCATGTTGGTATTGAGTAATCTTGTAACTATTATTCATTATTATTAATGAAATTGTTCTTTATTATTATCAAGTATTACTCAAATCTCATGGATCAACAAGTGGTATCAAAGCAGGTGTATTTTTCTTTAATCCATATGTGTTCATATGACTACTAATAGCATTTAAAGAATGTCAAAATTCATGTGTAAAATCTTCAAAAAATGCTACTGCTGTTGCATTTTTTGCATTTTTTTAGGGGGAGATAAACACTGAACTTTGACAAGAATGACAAAACAAATACACCTACCCCACAAAAACCCACTAACCGACACACTCACATACAAAAACCTTATCACTAGATCCGGAACTATAACAAAAAATTCAGATCCGTTGTCTTCACAAACATCCAAAAAACACGACACTCAAAAATCATCAAAAGATGATAAAAACCTAAATCCTATCACTTTACAAACACAAGCACCGAGATCCAATCTATGTCACAGACAACACCAAATAAAACACTCACAAAAATAAATAAGTATATAAATAAATAAATAAAACGATCTATTTATCACCATCATCAAAACACCAAGGTTCTCCATTTAGTATCACTTGGATTTGTAGATTGAAGATTTTAGGATTAAATGGAATTTTGGGCTGTGTTAAAAGTGGTTTTCAGGGCTGAGCTTGATTGATGATAGTGAATGGGCTGTAATATTTGACAGTGTCCCTGAAAAAGCAAGAAAGTTGCTGAGAAAGTCAAGTTGACAGTGGTGAGGCAAGGAGTGTTTTTTTTTTTTTTTTTTTTTTTTTTTTTTTTTTGTAACACAGGGTGTGATTTCAGTGTCAATATTTCTTTCAGGCTTAGCCTGAACAAGACCTCGACTCAAGTAATGAACTTGAGGAATCAGTGAGTGGTAAGATAGTAAAAAGAGTAAAAAAGAACACGAATGTGGTGTACTCAGTGGATGAAAGGGGTGTGAGTCGAGGGCATGATAAGAATCAGTCCTTTACGACTCAGGGAGTGGTGAAATAAATCATGCTAAACCTAATGGTATCTATAAAAAAAAGGCGCTGCGGAAGCGCGGTGGGCCCATAATAGGTCGTGGCATCAGGGGTTGATAAATGTTGCAACTCAGAAAATGTTAACTCATGTGATCAAAATTGTTGGTCACTAAATATGTTGTATCCTTGTATACTGAGAATTGTAACATTGAATACTGAGAAAGTGTGAAAAAATAGACACTGATGTATCAAATTGAACCAGGTCCATAATTAGCTTTATAGTTAATAGTGTATCAGTGTGTGAAATAAGGGTGTGAAATACAGTAAGGGGGAAGACACTGATGTATCATAACTGAACCAAGTCTCTTTGAACCCCGGTCACTGAACCCTACTCACTGACCTAACTGAACCAGTCACTAAACCCACTGAACCCTTGATTACTAAACTGGTCATTGAACCTTTGGTTACTGAACCTGGTCACTGACCCTGAATCCCCTACTCACTGAACCTCAGTCAGTGAACCCTCCTCGTTGAACCCATGTTCCTGAACCCTCAGTCCCTCATTTAATACCAATTACCTTAGGCTATTTGTATATTCAAATAGGGGGAGACTGTTGGGTCAAAAATTTGACCCAATTACCCTTACAAGGATTTGAAAATAAAATAGCCTACCTTGCTCACTTTACTTACTGAGGCGGTGTCAGTGAGTAAAATAAGTGAGCTACAAACAAGACCAATGTCACTGAGATTTGACAAATGTCTAAGTGACACTGAATAACTATCTCTACAACAGACAGAAAAATATGGGCAGTAACTTCCAAAAGGAGAAGTCAAAGCAAAGCACAAGAATTGCCGTATAAGTGCAAATATGTTTACATCACTCCTAAAGCATAGTGGCTGCATATCCAAAAGAAGAAAAGGAAGTGGACCACTAAGAAGTGCATGACAACTCACCCATCACATGTTTACTTGTACTTTTCCAACTATATAAATGTTTAGTTGTAAGTTGTAACAGGGATAGTCATGGATTCTAAACAAACATAATAATACTTAGTATTAGTTGATAGGATCATCCTCTCATTGAATCTCAAGCATAGCTTGGATCAATGAGAGTTTGTCAATCAATGGGGATAATATACCAAAATTATCCCTGTAAAGAAGCTGGAGATGTTATCATGTAGTCATGTTGGTATTGAGTAATCTTGTAACTATTATTCATTATTATTAATGAAATTGTTCTTTATTATTATCAAGTATTACTCAAATCTCATGGACCAACACATATAACATCTTACTCAATAAGAGGTGGGAGACTTATATTACTGCCTCTTACTCGATAAGAGATTGAAGACTCGTGTTAATAGAATATATTTGATAGTTTATTAACTATGTTATATTTATGATAAAAAGTCTTGTTTCATATTTACATAAGTTACTTAAATAAATTGCAAAAATGAGTAATTAAAATCATTCGGACAATTATACAAAAACAAACAACATTATTTCATTCAAATTTAGACTTTCTAGCCACCTCTTATTGGTAAGATGTCATAGTTAGATTCAGACCTAAAACATCTTAATGAAACAAACACACCATAAATAAAAAATTAAACGTCATCAAATCAGAAAAATCAACTAAAACACACAAAAATTGAACAATTGAAGCATACAAAATTTGATGAGAAAGAAAAGGTTGAAAATAAACCAGTGATAGCTATGGAAGATGGTAAGATTATTCTAATCCTTTATTATGATGTTATTTAACTGTCTCTTGTGATTTTGTGTTTATTTATGTATTTATTTGTGTTTTTGATGCAATTTGGAAAGATTTTTGTGTGTTTTTGTTGATCTCTTGTGATTTGATTTATACGTGATTAGTTTGTTTAGGTTAGGCTATTTTGAATTGTGTTTTTGATGCTATCTAGTTTGATGCACGCCAAGTGTTTGATGAAATGCAAAGTTAATTAGAAAACTTGTATCACAAGTGATATTACATTTGTGTAACATGTGACAACTGGTACTTTGGGTTTTTGTGTTTCTATTTCATATATTATTGTTCATGGTTTATAAGTATATCTCGCGTCCTAGTATGTACCACTGCGAGTCTTGGCACAATAATAACTAAAAACGTGAACATTTAGTTAACGGACGACGAAAAATTTACGATATATGTATTTATAACCGAAGTTTATGGAAAAACGATTCTAAAATTTATGGAAATGGTTTCAGGTGCTCGGGAATTAGTTATGGTACATTTTATTAATTCTGTTAGTATATCGTTAAAAATATAAGAGAATTGGCAAAATCAGTCCCTATGGGCGCACTAGGGTTTGTCTCTAGTCCCTACAAGACCCTATGAATTCTATCCTTAATAGCAACTAGGGTTTCCACCATCTCACTACCATTAGCAGCCGCTCCCTTTACCCACCATTTTTTGGCCATTTTTCTGGCCACCGGAGCCTCACCACACTGAAACAAACACGCAATCGCCACCACCTTGATCCCCACATTATCTGCTTTATTTTAGTACCTTTCACGAGCCATAATACGCCTCCAAACACCACGACTTCCATCTCCACAGCCACGAATCACCACCAAAACCTCCTTTCTTTTTGTTTCTTGTTTACCGGAAGTCGAAAGGTAAGAAACCCACCATATTCGTGGTCACCTACACCACGGTAGGATTACCACTCGCGTAATTCGAGGGTTTTGCTATTAAAATGAATAACACTAATTAAATGAAACTTAATAATGCGATTTGGTATCATTTGTTGTTTTTGTCGAGTTTTGGTCACATGTTGTGTCGAGTCATAGTTCATAGCGAGTCAAGTTGTGGCTGTTGTGATCGGATTTGGGTTAGTTTGGGTCTCAAATGGACTGTGGTTGTGGATTTGGGTAAAACCGAGAGTAGGGATAAGTAATAGATGGAT
Source organism: Artemisia argyi (assembly GCA_030686995.1). Lineage (NCBI taxonomy): Eukaryota > Viridiplantae > Streptophyta > Magnoliopsida > Asterales > Asteraceae > Artemisia > Artemisia argyi. The sequence continues at coordinate 35,058,787 of CM060697.1, forward strand.
GGATTTGGTTGTGGTAGTCATTGTTGGTGTCGATGTCTTGTTGTCGTCGTGGTCAAGAGTTGTGGCAGCCGAGATCTAGGAATAAAGATAGACACAGAATTTTGAATATTGATTTGTGATGTTGAGTTCTTGTTGTTGTTGTAGTTTCCTATTGTCGTTGGTGTTTAGATCGACATAAGGGTCCGTTGGTTGAGTAGATTAGGCCGAGAAATGGAACCGGTACCATAGAGGTCCTGGCATAATTACTGTTGTTGATTAGGTAGTTGTCGTGGTTAAGGTTGATTAGTGTTGTTGGTGACTTGGGTGGTTGATGTTCTTGTCGAGTGAGGGAGGATCCGTTTGGGTTGTTGGTTGGCCGAGAAGTAGAGTCGAGGCCGTTAGGCGAGGCAAGTGATTTGGAATTAGAATTATTGGTTTAGTGAAGTTGTGGTGACGAGGAAGTAGATGACGGAGTTTAGGATAGACGTGCGCCGTAGACGGCCGTGTATTGTTGAAGTTTGTTTTGCGGCCAATAGATTGTTGTGGGTGAATTATAGTTACCGTTGTCATTGTTTGAGCCACGTCGGGCGTTATCGGGACTTTTTAGTCCCATGTGGCCCCGACAATGCCAAAAGAGACTTGTTTTGAGCATATGGACATTTAGATTGACTAGTTGACCCGTTGATAAAATAAACTCGAAATGAAGAGTAACTCATAAAAGATAATAATGATCGAACGTTAATAACACACGTATATGTATACATTCAAGCTAATTATAAATATTAAGTCGTAAGTGAGAACTTGCTACTTAATATATATGTAAGCTAACAATAAGTATTAAAATGACGATAAAGACGGTACGTAATATTTTCTAATTACTAAGAAATATTAAATAACGTTAAAGCGTTAATTAGTATTTCAAAAGTTAAAAAGAAAATATTAAATAACGGAAAAGGCGTTATTCAAATACTTAATGTGAATAATAAGGCAAACAATGTTAAATATAATTACGGATGAGTTACTAATCAGTTCGAGGGCACATTTATCGAGATATACTAGTATTGAAGATAATAGGATTCATTGTAATTGCATGACGATTTTGGATTGATTTACATTAATATGTCTGACTTTCAAGGTTATCAGACTTATTGGGCTAACGAGTCCAATAAGGGCCCAATAAGCGTGGCGGAGGAAATTTATTAACGGAAAATGCATCCTCACAACTCAATGGCTAACGTGAATGGGTTTTGGGATAATAAATGACACGAAGGAATTATTGGACTTATCGAGTGATAAATTCGATAAGAACTTGACAATTCGGTCGGGAAATTTAGTAAACTACGACTAATATCATTTGACCCCGACCTAGTCTTTTGAGTCGTTTAAATTTTGGTCATTGTTTTGGCGTGTGCTCACTCGAGTCGGTGTCGTGTCTTTACAACACACACGAATGATACCAAACATTTATAAATGAGAATAACGATAAACCTTAATAATCAAAATGAATACTGTTGGTAATAATTCACTTTTATAAGTTTATAGGTTTTGAATAAGATACTAAGACGAGTTTATTTAATAGGTTGTTTGTTTCTTGTATCACCTCTCGTCTACTACTTGAGGTGAGCTCATAGCCCCATTTTTCACTCTTTTCAATTGTTTTGAGGGACAATACATGCTTGTCGTTATCTTGTCTTCATTTGTTATCCTTGGTATTATGATGTCTACTTCGGATTATTTCGTTGGTATTATCATGTCTACTTCGGGTTACTTCTTTGGTTTGTCGTTTTCATTAATTCTTGGTTATCTATTGTTGTCATGGTCATTCTTTATATTGGGATTTTGTGAGATTGGTTATTTGGCCGCTAGTGCGGGGCTATTAGTTTAGGTCCGCTCTTGTGTGAAAGTTAATTGAAGCCCGCTTGTGCAGCATAGAGCTATAATGTGCACCTATAGGATTATTCTTTGGATGTTTGTTATGGGTTATCGTTATATCTTGGATTCTTTACGTTGCGTATTGTTTTGTGTCTAAACTCTATGCAATCGCCATCGTAAGCTGACCCCTTTTAGCACGTATTCTCAGGTACTGAGTAATTGCTTACCTGCTGTTCATGGGCTGGAGGCTTGGCAAGCGCAGTGGTCACATGGATCAGTCATCAGTCTAAAACTCTGATAAAATAAAATTGGGACCTATCTATCTTAAACTTGGGCTTCATAATTTTATCTTGTAGACTTTAAATCGTAACATTAATTATCTATCTAAAAGTTTATATCGTTATTATGTTCCTTATACTTGTGTTATATGCCAATCCAGGTAGCACCCCAAAACTTTGTAAAGTCTTCCGCTGTACTAAATTTTGGGGGTGTTACATAACCTCTGTGAAATTTGAGATATTGCCAGCTGCTCTTTTATTAAGTTGTCATATATCACATGTTAGAACATTTGGAGCCATTTGATCATTTTCAATCAAGGTGGGTAGTTTACTGTAAGGATTTAGTTTCTTAAGAAATTATTATTATTATTATTATTATTATTATTATTATTATTATTATTATTATTATTATTATTATTATTATTATTATTATTATTATTATTATTATTATTATTATTATTATGTATTATATTAGAGGTTAGGTTTAATTGAAAACAAGAGATATTATGATGTTTCTATTATATTCGTGGTGGATCTATCTATTTTTACAATGGGATTTCAAAATTTTATGATTGAATCAGCAAGCTGAAGAAGCTATGGTTAAACAAAGTACAACATCTTCATAAACAAACTAAAAAAGCTCAAAAATCTATGACATCACACCTGATATCACACGTGATTCAACAAATAGAAGAAGCCGACACATATGTGATGTCACATGTGATATCAAAGTCTCCTCCAAAAAGTTGAACAACATGAGAATGGGATACACTACAAAATAGCAATAAAAGTGTGGTAGTTAATGGTTATTGAGGGATTGTTGTGATAATGTGATGAATGTTGTGATAATGTGAGAAATCTCAAGAGAAATATTAAGCTTGTAACATGCTTATGTTAGATTTGTAATGCATTAATTTTCTTAATTGATATAGTGTGCATGTTTCGATAGGTTTAAGACCGTACTCGACACAAAATATGTATTTATTAGGTCCCGAGCCACATTGCATGGTGCCGAAGTTTGTACTACTTTTGGGAATAGCTAAGTGACTTGTATGATCATTGTATGTAAACTAACAGTATCACATTTGATATTACTCTTAGCTAACTAAAACATTTTGTTTTACATTAAAATGTTTCATGTGACAAGAGATATAACACTGTCAATTACATATACCAAATATGTATAAAAACAAGAAACAAAACTAATAAAATAAAAAAGTTGACCTATTCTAAAAATCAAAGAAAGTGTTGCATCAAATTTAACCGAATATCACAAGTGATATAAACATCAAAATCAAACCCAGTGTGGCATCATTTTTAACAGAATATCACAACTGATACAAGATACAAAAACTGTAAATCACAAAAATCCTCATAAAAAATTGTTCCAAACTATTGAGCATAAGTTTTTTTTAAATAATATTGAAAAGTTGTGAATCACAAGTGATACATTAACAAAAGAAATTCAAAGAAAATGTAAAATCAGACTTTGACTGCAACAGATCCACCTTCAAAGGAGTTGCCTCCAGGAACACCGTCGCCACGCCCACCGTCTTCAGGGTCACTGCCCCCGGGTAATACCTAGGGAATACTGGTAATGCACTAGCAGAAACTATAGGTACCCATGATGATTAAACGATTTAGGGTTTTCACACTAGTAGAAGCTGTAAACAAAGGTGATAAAACACACAATTAATATGATATAATCAAAAAATTTAACAAAAGAAAGCTTTAACTATGATTATAAAACAATAACAATGAAATGTCAAAAGTAATACTATACATGACATATAATAAAGCTTAACAAGTAAACATAAAAGCATATCAAATAAACAAAATATCACAAGTGATACTATAAATATCACAAGTCATAATACACATATACAATTCAAAGCAAGCACGTGAATGTCACAAGTGATAATACAAATATACAATTCAAAGCAAGCACATGAATCAAAAAGAAAAGCAATTTAATTAAATTCAATCAAAAAAATAAACTAACAAAATAACTAATAAGAAAAAATGTATTATCATAAACTAACAATAACACAGGTGATACAACACAGAGCAAAGTGAAAAACATAAATACAGTCACAGCTTAAATACTAAGCAAAATCACACTAAGTAATTATGCGTTTAAAGCAAAATGAACATGTTTAAGTTGTTTACACTAACAATTTAAATAATAAGCAATATTACACTACAATGAACAACTTATCAGTAACTCAAACATATTTATCATCAACAAAAAACATATAAAACAACAAAATTATACTATCATCAACTTCAAATATCACTGGTGATACTACACATATGATACATAGCAGATTCCAAACAGCAATCGGACATAAAAACAACATCCAAATGTAGTTAAAAACAAAATTTCAACTAACAACTTAATTAATAAGGAAAATTACAGGAGCAGATAACAAAATTATCAAAAAAATTCACTCACACATTTCATCAAACACTTGGTGTGCAACTTGATAAGAAAAAATGTTAACAACTTGATCCACATAATTATCAACTTATTCAACAACCTTATCAACCGCAACAATATCAATCAAATTTGCTTATGAAACAAATGGTTCATTCAAATCAAAAGAAGCTATAAAAAAGGACTAATGATTGGGAGGTGATGATGAGTGATGCGTGGAATTGCACCCTCGCAAAAGGTTTTACCTCTCAAGGGATCTTGAGAAGCTTGCAATCCCCACCAGGCAGTGTACCTGTTCGTTATAGTATAGTATAGTGACAAGTACCGGGGGATTGATCATTCAACTCAGGAATAGTGTTCGCTAGGATTAAATGTCTATTAAACTAGGTCTAAAGGTGAAGGATGATTCTTTTTGTATTTTTTATATTTTTTTTGAAAGCAAGTAAAATCTCGGGTTTTGAAGGAGTGGGCGGAATTAGTAGTTAGTCAACTAACCCAATTAACTAAAGATGCAATCAAAATAAAATAAAATAGACTAAAACTAATTTGTGGTGTAAACAATAATAAGAGAAAATGTGTTTACTTAGATTTCATTACTCCCTAGATATCTTTTACCGGTTGATTAGCTTGCTACAATTGCATGGATGACGGGTTATATACCTTAATACTAGTCGTAGGGTCGTGTACGAAATTCCCTAACTCTATAAGCTCCTACTTCACTCCTATGTCAAGCCGACTAAAAGATCCTAACACGGGATCACTAGAATTCGCTCATGCATTAAATACAACCATAAATCGTAGTACACCTCCGATCATGTTACTTAAGACGTTCAAGCAAGTTACAAATTGGAAGTCTGTCAGTTTTCTTAAGCCTAACATCGAATACAATCATCCAAAACAATTATAAACAAACCATCAACCAATAATCAACATCTAGGTTTCATTACATCTAAGCATGTTAAAGAGAAGAAAAGCATAAGATAGAATCACACAACACATAGACATATTGTATGATTATTGGAAAACTTATCTTCAATTGAACATGGATCGAACAAGGGTTGAAACCCTTATTATCACATAAAATTCGTCTAGGGTTTTTACAAAGAAGCTCTCCAAAAGTTCCACCACTTATGAATAAAAATTAGAAAACTATATATAGATTTTATACCTTGATGGCATCACGTTTTAGCTTGTGACGCCGTCAACTCGCCACCAAGATAAAATTCGTATTGCCTAGATCCACTTCTGACACTGTCATGTGCAAATTTACTCTGGGCCGTCACATGTGTTTTGACCCTGACGACCTTGGTGACGCCGTCAAGCCAAATTGCCTTGAAAATGTTCTGGGCCGTCATGTGTATTTTCCACATCCACCTCTTTTGCCACTCTTGACGCCGTCACTTGCATTGCCTTGACGTCGTCAGGTACTGTTCCTGATGAGGCGAAAAGTGTACCGCTTTTAAGGGGTCATTTAAGCCCGAATTCGTGATTATTTGATCAATTATTGCCCTAAATCGTTCCTTTTGTCATTTTAGGTACTTTTGAGGAGAAATCTGGAAAAGGAAGCATTTTGGACGTTTTTGTGGCATAAAAGTGAAGAAAACAGCAAAGTCTCAAATTCCTTGCTGGGAACAGTACCTGACGACGTCAAAGAATAACACATGATGGCGTCAAGAGTGGAAAAAGAGGTGGATGTGGAAATTATAATGTGACGGCTCAGAGTGTTTTCAGTGCTAATAGCCTGACGGCGTCACCAAGGCCGTCAGGGTCAAAATGCAAGTGACGGCCCAGAGCATGTTTCTACATAAAGGCGTCAAGACTGGATCTACGCAATACGAATTTCAACTTGGCGGTGAGTTGACGGCGTCAGAAGTTAATACATGTCGCCGTCAGGATGCTTAGACTATATATATTTTTTTCCAATTTTTCATTGTAAAGGGTGGAACAAGTTGTGGAATACTAAAACACAAACCCTAGGTCGAATTTCCTGCTTATTGAAGGGGTTTCAAACCCTACTTTCTTCCACGTTTGAATAAAGATAAGTCTTTCAATAATCATTCAATATGTCTATGTATTGTTTGATTCTATCTTATGCTTGTCTTTCTTTTAACATGTTAGGCTAGGTTTTCATTGTGTTTGCTTAGATGTAGTGAAACCTAGATGTTGATTATTAGTTGAATGTTTGTTTATAATTTTTACGGATGATTGTATTCGATGTTAGGCATAAGAAAACTGGCAGACTTCCATTGGTAACTTGCTTGAACGTCTTAAGAAACATGATCGGAGGTGTACTATGATTTTTGGTTGTATTTAATGCATAAATGAATTCTAATGATCCCATGTTAGGAGCTTTTAGTCGGCTCGACATAGGAGTGAAGTAGGATCTTATAGAGTTAGGGAATATTGTACACGGCCCTACGACTAGTATTAAGGAATATAACCTATCATCCATGCAATTGTAACAAGCTAATCAACCGGTAAAAGATATCTAGGGAGTAATGAAATATAAGTAAACACATCTTTTCGCATTATTGTTTCCACCACATTAGTTTAATTTCATTTCTTTTTTTTTTATTTTTTTTATTTTGATTGCATCTTATTTAATTGGGTTAGTTGACTAGCAACTAATTCTGCCCACTTCTTCAAAACCCGAGATTTTACGTGCTTTCATAAAATATAAAAAATACAAAAAGAATCATCCCTCACCTCTAGACCTAGTTTAGTAGGCTTTCTAATCCTAGCGACACTATTCCTGAGTTGAACGATCAATCCCCCGGTATTAGTCACTATACTATACTACAACGATCAGGTACACTTCCTGGTGGGGATTGCAAGCTTCTTAAGATCCCTTGAGTGGTAAAACCTGTTGCGAGGGCGCAATACCCAGTATCAAGTTTTTGGCGCCGCAGCCCGGGGAATAGTTGTTGTCTAGGTTAGAATTTCTTTTTACTAGGTCTACTTGCTAGATTCCTTTCTAGTAAGATTTTTATTTTTATTTTTAGGTTTTCTTTAGTCTATCTTATTTCTTCGTTTCTTTGTTCGTAACTTTTACCATCCGCCATCATGGAAGGTGGTAATATCTTTGAACCTATCAACCCACCACAACAAAACCACCCACAAAAGCCACCACTAGCAAACCAACCTCCTAGACCCCGAACTTTTGGAGAGTATTCCCATCCTAGCCACAAGGCTATCGAAACACCATTGAGCTCACTCAAGGAGCCAATGTGTCCCCCTTGCGATCCGACACCATCCGGTTGGTGCAAATCGGATGTGCATTCCGTGGGTTTCGTTCCGAAGATCTTAATAAACATCTCAAGGATTTCCTAAAAATTGTAGATTCCATAGACCTTGATGTTGAAACTAGAGAGACAACCCGATTACGTCTATTCTAATTCTCTCTACGTGACCAAGCTAGTCAATGGCTTGAACGTTTACCCGCGGGATCCATCACCTCTTGGGATGATCTCACTTCTCGTTTCCTTGCTTAATTTTTCCCACCGGGGAGAACTACCAAGCTTAGAAATGATATCTTGATGTTCCAACAATGTCAAGGTGAAACTCTCTATGAAGCATGGACTCGTTTCAAGGACTTAATCCAAAAAGTCCCTTATCATGGCATAGATCTTTGGCTCAAAGTCCAAATCTTCTATGACCATATCGATCTCTCCACAAGGCGAACCATTGACCAATCGGTCGGTGGCAAGCTACGTGATCTAAGTGCGGAAGAATTATGGGAACTCGTAAAAGATCTTGCTCTCTATGACAACGAAAGTTGGAATGATCCCCGTGATTTGAACAAAATGGTCAAGGCAATATCTTTGCCTTCGTACAATTCTAGCACTCCCAACCGTAGGATCATGGAACTTGGGAACCAAGTCAAGTTTCTCATGAAATCCTACGAAGCTCCTAAGCCTTCAAGCCATGTGAACAAAATCACTTCTTCATGCGAATTATGTAGTTGTCCCCATGACACTCGTGATTGCGTGGAACTCCCCGGATAAGCTTTTGTGGATTACGCATCCTCGTGTACCGACGAAGCGGGAGACAAGTGGTACACTTTCAAACCCGAGCCAAACCCTTACGGTGATTCCTACAATCCTTCTTGGAAAAATCACTCGAACCTTAGGTGGAAACAAAACCAAAACATGCCCAAAACAATTCTTCCAATCAACCTAATCATTATCAACCAAACGGTCCACCCTCTAACCGTACTTTCAACAACAATCCTTCCAATAACTATGGTAGTACCAATAATCTTGAAGGATTGATGTCCAAGTTTATGGCATCTCATGAAGCTCGCATAGCTAAGTTTGAAACCGAATTCAATCAACAACAAACGGAGATGACCATTAAAATTGACAACATGTTGAAAGCCCTCAACAACCAAGTGCTAACTACACCTAGGAAGGACACTAGGGACACTAGTAGCGGAATCCAAATTAAGGACCCCTCATCATCCAAACACGTCCACTTTGTCAATGTTGTCACCATTAAGCCAATGGATAAGAATATAGAAGAAAGTGACTAGGATGAAGTTGGAATAGAAACTGAACCTAAGGATGAGACTAAGGAAGTTGAGGATATTAAGGAAGAAAAGTTAGAGGAAGTAGAAAATGTAGAGGAATACTTTGATAAGTTACCCACCAAAGAAGAACGGGAATACCATAAGAATCTATTCGATGACCCCGAGAGACCATACGTCCTTGGTTCACCACTCATCAAAGTGGGTGATCCCTCTAACATCAACATACCATGCAACATTGGGCATACGCATGTGTGGAAAGCTTACATTGATTTTAGGTCTCCCATAAACATTATGACTAGGATCTATTATAATTGGGTAATGAAGAAGCAGCTTGGATATAGGATGATGCCTAACACGGGTTAGATGAGCAACTTTGTAGGAAGAGTGAAAGGATTACATGTCTTTGTAGGAAACTTCACTTATGTTACCGACTTTGTGATTGTAGACGATATTCGTCCGGTAATAGAAGGTTGCCTAAGTCAAGTAGTGTTCGGAAAACCGTTTGTTGAAGCCTCTAAGATGAATTATGACCCGTCCCTAGGGATAGTTAGATTCAAGGATGAGAACGATGAAATTGCTTACCAAATACCCTATAAGATTGAACAATTCCGTCTTCTATCAAACCTTGAAAAGGAACACAAGCAAGTGGTTTACTATAGGAATGATGAGGATAGACGTAGAGGAGTAGATTATGTCATGAGTAGAATATTCGGTTTCTACAAGGAATGTTTGCAACTAGGTCCGAAATACAAAACTAAGATTGAGGATGACCTAGAGAATGAGACCAATGACGAGGTCACGTAGTAGCCCATGACCTTGAGTCTAGCTACAAGACTCGTAAATAAAGAAAAACGCTTCTTGGGAGGCAACCCATGTTTTGTGTGTTTTTATTTGTTTCTGTATGGATGTTATATTTTTATTGTTGGTAAATCATGTTTCAAAGTAAATTGTGAAAATGCTTTATTTTGTTTTTAACTTCGTCTTAATTACATATAAAGGTATTTTGCAAAAGCTAAGTGTAAGGGAAACCAAAATTTGTTTATAAGAACGAAAATGATCATGATTCACTACAATATTAAATGAACATGTATATTAGTGTTTGTTAGAGTCAAATGCTTGTATAGAGTCATAATGATGTTTTGCAGGATTTTCCAGGAAATAAGTCATAACTTTTTCCAGGAATTTTCCGAAAACTTAACATAAGATTTTTCCAGGAACATTCTGACGACGTCAGGAGTTACAACCTGACGGCGTCAAGTACTAAAATTCTGAAAAATTTTGCGAGTTTTGTTTAAGCCGGAGTCTTAAAGTTTTTGTTGATTCTTTAGTTCTATAAACTCCAGGAGATCTACAAACATTCATTCCACAAGCATTATATCTTAAATTGTTTTCTAGGATTTGTTAGTATATATAGATTGCCGTCGATTTTACGCGAGGTTTGCCTTGATTGTTTTCTCAGGTTTAACAGGTTATATATGACAAGAAGATGATTTATATTTCTGAAGGGAAGCTTTCAACGTTCATTTTCTTGGAGGAAGATCTAACCTTGTTGACACACTATCCACACCGAACGAGTCAGGGGAGTATTCGTTTTCATTCTTTTACCTATTTTACTTTTACATCCTTTAATTGAACATTGGGGACAATGTTCATCCTAAGTGTAAGGGGAGGGTAAATGATGATACCTTATAGGATACAATTATGCTTGAGTTTGTTTGTTCGATAGTAGGTGTGTAATAAAACTAAAAGAAATACTTGTTAGTGCAATTTTAGCGTCAAATTTAAATTTTTTTACAACATTTAGGAGTGAAACTTTAGCCTTAACAAGCGTCTCATGGAAGGGAGTTGTATGACTAGCACAAAACCGTACCACTAAAAAAAATCCGCCCAAATATGTGAGGTTCGCCTTTAGATTTGATAGGAAAAACATTCATTATTAGTGCTTATGAATGTACCGGTAGCATTTAGATTCTAGAACTTGCGTTAGTGATACATCCCGAGACCGCTAGTGAGACTACATTCGTGTAGTAGGACTTACTACATGATAAGAGGCATTAGGATCACCCTTGTGTTTAAACCCGTATCATAATTACTTGACCATTTAAGTCATATTACTTGACTAGCGAAGTCAATTAATTTTCCCACACCTTAGCGTTGTACTCATTTTTAGTACACGAAACCCCTAGTACACCCCTCTGAGCCTATCTTTTTGTTTCTAACTTTAAGCATCTTACTTAAAGGAAGAATTTGTTACAACCCACCAAAATGTGCAACCAAATCGCCTTAGCCTTCCGTGTAGCACTCATCTTTAGTGCATTATTGTTATTTGCTTAAACCCTTAGTTAATTATCTAATTGATTACATGGTTGCTAAGTCGAGTCATATCTTGTACATATTGTTTTGGGACGATTGGGACTCATTGGTAAAGTACTTGTGTTATGGAGTAATGGGGAAGAACATCAAATTATTACCCCCAGATGTGCGTTAATATTTAAAAAGTACTCCAAGTGTTTTGATTATCTTGATTCGAGTCATTAGAGTAGTTTATTTTAAAGTATGTAAAAGTTCAAGCGTAAGGGGAATACAAATTCCTTACGATGTATTATTTTGGATGGTAGGGTAAAAGTGTATGCAAAAAAAAAAAAAAAAAAAAAAAAAAAAAAAAAAAAAAATCGAAAATATAAAGAAAAAGAAAAAAAAAGAGAAAAAGAGAAAAACATACGGACTACCATCCCGTTTCATTCTATGCTTGTTTTATATTTTTGTTATTTTTGATTTATTAGCTTAAGTCGAGTCGAGTCTTGGCTTAGCAACGCCATATTGTATATGTAATTAACCAGGATGATTAACTAGCCACCAGTAAATATTGCTTTTATCCAACAAAACCGTGTTTATCATATCCCTACACCTAACGTTATAACCCTTTTTAAAAGACCTCTTTGATAGTTTATCCTAGGTGCTTACGCCAAGTGGTGGAGGTTTGATCCTTTCCCAAGCCTATTGTAATCTATTTGCTATGAAAGGTAGTGAGAGATATTTTTCATTTCCATACTGTGATATATACTTTATTACACCCGAGAGATGTGAGTATCTAAACACTATTTGTAAGGTGCTAGTGTATGACCTCCGTGCTTGTTTTTGGTTTTTAGTGGAACGATTATTTGTTGTAATTACTTTTATATTAGTGTTAAATGACCCCTAACTTGTATTTTGATTATAATAAAAGCGCATTTGCTTGAGGACAAGCAAATCTCAAGTGTAAGGGTATTTGATGAGGCGAAAAGTGTACAGCTTTTAAGGGGTCATTTAAACCCGAATTCGTGATTATTTGATCAATCATTGCCCTAAATAATTCCTTTTGTCATTTTAGGTACTTTTGAGGAGAAATCTGGAAAAGGAAGTGTTTTGGACGTTTTTGTAGCATAAAAGTGTAGAAAACGGCAAAGTCTCAAATTCCTTGCTGGGAACAGTACCTGACGACGTCAAGGAATAACACATGACAGCGTCAAGAGTGGCAAAAGAGGTGGATGTGGAAATTATAATGTGACGGCCCAGAGTGTTTTCAGTGCTAATAGCCTGACGACGTCACCAAGGCCGTCAGGATCAAAATCCAAGTGACGGCCCAAAACATGTTTCTACATAAAGGCGTCAAGACTGGATCTAGGCAATACGAATTTCAACTTGGCAGCGAGTTGACGGCGTTAGAAGTTAATACATGACACCGTCAGGATGCTTAGTCTATATATATTTTTCCAATTTTTCATTGTAAAGGGTGGAACAAGTTGTGGAATACTAAAACACAAACCCTAGGTCGAATTTCCTACTTATTGAAGGGGTTTCAAACCCTTCTTTCTTTCATGTTTGAATAAAGATAAGTCTTTTAATAATCATTCAATATGTCTATGTATTGTTTGATTCTATCTTATGCATGTCTTTCTTTTAACATGTTAGGCTAGGTTATCATTGTGTTTGCTTAGATGTAGTGAAACCTAGATGTTGATTATTGGTTGATTGTTTGTTTATAATTGTTACGGATGATTGTATTCGATGTTAGGCTTAAGAAAACTGGCAGACTTCCATTGGTAACTTGCTTGAACGTCTTAAGAAACATGATCGGAGGTGTACTACGATTTTTGGTTGTATTTAATGCCTAAATGAATTCTAATGATCCCATGTTAGGAGCTTTTAGTCGGCTCGACATAGGAGTGAAGTAGGATCTTATAGAGTTAGGGAATATTGTACACGGCCCTACGACTAGTATTTAGGAATATAACCCGTCATCCATGCAATTGTAACAAGCTAATCAACCAGTAAAAGATATCTAGGGAGTAATGAAATCTAAGTAAACACATCTTTTCGCGTTATTGTTTCCACCACAATAGTTTAATTTCGTTTCTTTTTTTTATTTTGATTGCATCTTAGTTAATTGGGTTAGTTGACTAGAAACTAATTCCGCCCAGTTCTTCAAAACCCGAGATTTTACTTGCTTTCATAAAATATAAAAAATACAAAAAGAATCATCCCTCACCTCTAGACCTAGTTTAGTAGGCTTTCTAATCCTATCAACACTATTCCTGAGTTAAACGATCAATCCCCCCGGTACTTGTCACTATATTATACTACAATAATCAGGTACACTGCCTGGTGGGGATTGCAAGCTTCTCAAGATCCCTTGAGAGGTAAAACCTATTGCCAGGGCACAGCGCAATCCCCCGTATCAGTTCCCAGCAAGGATTTGGAGACTTTGTCATTTTCTTCACTTTTTCGCTCCAAAAACGTCCAAAATGTTTACTTTTGTAAATTTCCTCTGAAAAGTACCTAAAATGACAAAAGAAACAATTTAGGGCAATAATTGATCAAATAATTACGAATTCGGGCTTAAATCACCCCCCAAAAGCGGTACACTTTACGCCTTATCAAATACCCTTATACTTGAGATTTGCTTGTTCTCAAGCAAGTGCGCTTTTATTCTAATCAAAATACAAGTTAGGGGTCATTTAACACTAAGATAAAAGTAACTACAACAAATAATCATTTGTAATAAAGTATATATCACACAAATAGTGTTTAGATACTCACATCTCTCGGGTGTAATAAAGTATATATCACAACAAGGAAATGGAAAACATATCTCACTAACTGTCATAGCAAATAGATTATCATAGGGTTGGGAAAGGATCAAACCTCCACCACTTAGCGTAAGCACCTAGGATAAACTATCAAAGAGGTGTTTTAAAGGGTTATAACATGAGGTGTAGGGATATGGTAAACACGGTTTTGTTGGATAAAGGCAATTTTTACTGGTGGCGAATTAATCATCTTGGTTAATTACATGTATAATATGGCGTTGCTAAGCCAAGACTCGACTCGACTTAAGCTAATAAATCAAAAATAACAAAAACTTAAAATAAACATAGAATGAAACGGGGTGGTAGTCCGTATGTTTTTTCTCTTTTTCTTTTTTCTATTTTTTATACTTTTTCTTAATTTTTCGAATTTTTTAATTTTTATTTATTTTTTATTTTTTGCATACACTTTTACCCTACCATCCAAAATAATACATCATAGGGAATTTGCATTCCACTTACACTTAAACTTTTACATACTTTACAATCAACTATCTAATGACTCGAATTAAGATAATCAAAACACTTGGAGTACTTTTTAAGATTAACGCACATATGCGGGTAATATATGATATTCTTCCCCATTACTCCATATTACAAGTACTTTACCCATGAGTCCCAATCGTCCCAAAACAATATGTACAAGATATGACTCGACTTAGCAACCATGTAATTAATTAGATAATTAACTAAGGGTTTAAACAAATAACAATAATCCACTAAAGATGAGTGCATACACGGAAGGATAAGGCGATTTGGTTGCACATTTGGGGTGGATTGTTAACAAATTCTTCCTTTAAGTAAAATGCTTAAAGTTAGAAATGAAAAGATAGGCTCAGAGGGGTATACTAGGGGTATCGTGTACTAAAAATGAGTACAACGCAAAGGTGTGGGAAAAATTAATTGACTTTACTAGTCAAGGTAATTGACTTAAATGGTCAAGTAATTATGATACGGGTTTAAGGGTGATCTGATGAGTGCTTATTCACTCATCCTTTTTAGACCAAAAATCAGACCAAATACACCAAATACTAACCAAAAATGCCAAGAGAATGCATGTTTTTGTATTTGTGTATGTGCAGGTACGGAATGAGGAAAATGAACAAAAACGATGCCAAAACCGACAAAAACGAGCACGAGAATGGAAAAAGGTCATAAGCCGGAGCTGGGGAAACAAAATGATCAAGGAAAGCTCAGAATATCATAAGAAACCCTCAGGAATTCCAAAAGTTACAAGAAAAGTCCCTGGAACAAAGTTTTGAGAAATTGGCAACATCAGTCCCTGCAGTTTCAGAATTTGGCAAATATGGTCCTTTGAAGAATTATTCGAAGAAAAGTCCAAATATGGTCCTTCATGATTCAGAAAATTACAACAATTACCCTTGGAAGATATTTTTGAGATTTGATAGTTTTGGTCCCTAAGATTTCAAATTGTGCAAAATTGGTCCTTGTTTGAATAATACTAACTAATAATACTACTATCCGGATCCATTTAATTGATCCAAAACAAAACAAGTCCACACAACCCCCCAAAGCCCAAGCAGCCCACTCCTACTTAACAAGCCCAATCACCACCCCTAATTACTTTAACCCGGTCCAATCCTTTTATCTTTACCCGGTCAAATAAATACAACCGGTCAACGAAATAAATAAATAAACAAACACCCCCAATTCACTCCCGCCCCCCAATTTTTACAAACCCAGAACGATTTACAGTAGCATGAACCCTAGGATTCACTTTACCCAAATTACCCCACTTAAACCAATTATTACCTCATGATTGATTGTTTCTAGAAGGGTCAGGCATGACAGAAGCATGTCAGGGTACGTGGACCAATGAGGAGCCACACGGAGGATTAGTCTCAATCACTCAATCAATCCAAGGGCTCAAAATGAAGCGTGGGATCAAAGCAGGGATATACGGACAAGATGGCATCAAAGAAACACAATTCTAGAAAGCTCCTCAACCCTAGCAGCTCCCCATTCGTATATAAATACCCCCTCCCCCTAGTCATTTAGGTGTGCCATTTTTTAATTAATGTTATGCTGTTAATTTTTCTTTGTAATGAATTTTTATTAATGAAATTTAAGCTTTCTTATTTCCTTGTCTTGCAATTTACTTTATTTTATTAAACTGCTTATTTAGATAATCTGTTTTAGCTTATTGTTTTTTTTGTTTTCTTTTTATCTTATTGCCTTTTCATTTAGTATTACTTATCGGTATTATTTACTTATTGCTATTTCAAGTTTACATAAAAAAAAAATAAAAATAAAAAAAAATCAGAAAATATCGAAAAAAAAAATATATCAAGTACTTTTTCAACAAGCTTCAATAAGCTTGTATTATTGTTTAATTAGTTTCATACTAGCTTATAATAGCTTTTGTGAAGTTTTGTTTGGCACCAAATACTAAAATCTCTCAAAAGCTCAACAAGTCAACATATAGTCAACTGTTCAGCTTATTGAGAATAAGCTGAGCTTATTTTGGTGTGAAAGGCAGTCAAGAGGTGTCACTTGGCCTGTCAAAAGACAGGCAAGCATAGTGAATCCCCTCTATTTGAGCTGTGGGGGTATTGGCTTTGAAAGTTCCTATTTAATTTCCATTTGAAATGCATAATCCTAGTTATAGTTAGTATAGATCCATTACTTATTGCTTATTTTTGTTTCTCTTTTGATATTTGCATTAAAATTCAGCTTATCTTAGTCTTAATTTCATTCAGATAATCGTTTGCATTATAATTTTAAGTTTCACTGTTTCATTGCTTAATCTCTTGAATCTGTGAATCTGTTTGGATTTGAGTTCATTATCTGTAGTTGTGTGTTGTTTTAAGCTTGTTGATTCATTGTCTCTATCTGAGGTTGAGTTTGGTTGGCATTGAATCAGATTTGAAGTGATTATAGTAGTAACAGTCATTGAAAGGGGTGTTTGGATTCAAGCAGTTTGCTAGTATAGGTTGTAATACAGAGGTTTAAATCAGTTTAAGCAGTTTATATAAGTAGTATTTAGGTTAAGTAGAACATAAAATTCATAAGTTACTTTATTAGAAGTCAAAATCATAATTTGTTTCTTCATTTTGCATATCAGTAGGATCAAATAGTTTGCATAATCATTCAAGTTGTTGCATAAGTTTGTGATTTAACTTATTTTACTTATACACTAGGTTGATATCATATTTTCAGTAAGATCTCAGCATTTAAAATTCATTTTAGTCAAAGTCTCAATCAAATCAAAAAGTCAAATAGTTCTTGGTTGCCTGTTTTTGGTCAGAATTTTATAAGCTTGCATAGTCCTAATTTTTGATTCAAAATTCATTTGGAAAGCTGTTTTGCAATATTTGTCAGGGTGTTTTCAAGTTTCAATAAGAGTTTTGCAATTTGGAATTGGTTAGCTTACTGAAAGTTTGAGTTGAAATTGATTGTCTGAACTAAAAGTACCCTGCACACTCAGCTTTTGACCTAGTTCCTAGGCAGATTTGAAGTGGTTAATTGGACTGGAAGTCTGTTCTCTGGGTAGATTTATGATCTATGGTAGTTAGTCAGTGTATTGCAACCATAAGCTCACTCTCACAAGCTTATTAGGACTGGTTATTTAGCCTGCCAGGTAGGGTAGTTCAGCATAGGGTCTGATTTAGACTTAGGGCTGCAAGTGCTTGTGTTTGTGCATCCTTTGAGTTTTATTGATCATTTGAGCTCCATAGTACATAAATTAGTTGTTCTCAGTTGATTGGTGCCTATTGCATATTCTGTTCAGCTTATTGCCTTTTCTCATATTGCTTATTTGGCCTAATTGCATCATAATCTGTGTTTCTGAGTGATTTCTGGTCTCAATTCTGTTCCAACAAGCTTGTTTTAGGCTAATATTCATCTGGTCAAAGTTTGGGTCAACTGGTCAATCATTGCTTATTAATAAGCACTTTTGTATAAGCTGTTTTGAGCCCATTCAGCACTTCCAGTGCTTATTTTTCAAATTTTATATTTTTCCTAGCTTTTAAATATTATTTTAGATTTTTCCTGAAATTTTCATATTTTTCTGAGCTCATTTGCTATTTTTCCTATTTAATCTTCATTTTTAATCATTTTTTAATTACTA
Source organism: Artemisia argyi (assembly GCA_030686995.1). NCBI lineage: Eukaryota > Viridiplantae > Streptophyta > Magnoliopsida > Asterales > Asteraceae > Artemisia > Artemisia argyi. The sequence continues at coordinate 35,077,097 of CM060697.1, forward strand.
AAAAATACAAAAAAACCCCAGAAAAACCCCAGAAAAATCCAAAAAAATATTAGAAAATTATTTTTAGTTATTTTAGAATTTTAGAAATTTATTTTGCATTTTTCTCAATTTCTTTGCATTTACTTTTAATTTTTAATTAGTTAAATAGTTTTTAATTCATAAAAAATAAATAAAAAGTAAAAAAAATATTTTTCTTTTTCTCAAAATTTTCTTTTATCGTTTTTAACATTTCAAAATTATTTTCAAGTCCGTAGGAGTAGCGTAGCTTAAAAGTCGCATTTTATTTTGTACGGTTACGTTTATTTTCCGTTTTAGCTTACGTTTTCAAATTTACGTTACGTTTCTAGTTGCCTTACTTGATTTACGTGTTTAGTTGAATATTTGTGTTTCATTTACTATTTCATTAGTGTAATCTCATAAAAATCACTTTTTACTACTTTCACGACACGTTTCACGAATCGGGAATTCGAAATTCCATTCATCCTTCACACGGACTACGACCTCGGGTTGTCCGTATTTCTTTGCGGAACTCTTGAGCTTATATCTATACTATAATATTGATATTGTGTTTTCCACGAATCAAATTTTGGCGCCGCTGCCGGGGAAGGTTGATATGAATTTTTTCGTTTTCGTTTTTCGAAATTGTGTTTTGAAAACCTTCCTTTTATATATTTTCTAAAAAAAAAAAAAAAAAAAAAAAAAAAAAAAAAAAAATTGAAAAATCAAAAACACTTTTCCTAAAGTGTTTTCAAAAATACCAAAAAAATAATAAAGTTACAGCCTCGACTCGACCGAAAGGAAGGGCGTTGTAAACCAAATAAGTCTCCCAATATAACTACGCGTGAAATTAGTTGCTAATCGGATTACTTTAATTCTACAACCGAATAAGCGGAAAATACGGAAGCTTTGACATTAAATTGCAAGCTGAAGAGAGATCCATTCTTCTCTCCCGTTCCGTCGCGAGTTGATTAAGGGAAACGTTTTACAATTAACGTAACGTTAGAAAAAGAAAAAAAACAAAAGTTTAAGTTTTTGAATTTTGCTTTATAAAAACAAAAATACAAAAAGATTTTCCTTTTCAAATTTGATTTTCCTTTTATTTTTCAAAATTTGAGTTTTTGTGGTGTATGAACACCCGTTCATCTTCTAAACGTCTTATTTCTCCATTATCGAACCCCGAGAGTTTGATACGTCACACACACAAAGTTCGTTTCCCTAACATTACGGAAATGGAACAAAACAACCACAACAATCAACACCCTCCGGTGGGTGTTGTTTAAAATGCACCAGCTCCCGATCTCCGAACGATGGAGGAGCTGTGTCAACCGACAATGCACGGTAGAGGCGGTCCGATTGCCCCTCTCAATATTGAGGCTACGGATTTTGGACTTAAGCACCATATGATTCAACAAGTCCAAAATTCAAGCCAATTTCACGGATTACCGGGTGACGATGTTAACAAGCATCTCGACAAATTTTTAACCGTCACCCAAAGTATGAAACAACATGGGGTCTCCGATGACGCCCTTCGTCTTTCTCTTTTCCCTTATTCTCTTACACATCATGCTACCGCTTGGTTTGATCGTCTTCCCAAGAACTCGATTCATACCTTTGAAGAAATGGTATCGAAGTTCTTGGCGAAATATTTTCCACCATCGATGGTGACGAAACTTCGAAACGATATTAGCAATTTCCGTCAGCTTCCCGATGAATCTTTATTCGAAGCTTGGGAACGCTATAAGCTTGCTATTGATCGGTGTCCAAACCATAACATGCTTCTTGTTACGATAATTGATACGTTTTACAATGGTTTGACTTTGCGACATCGGGACACGATCAATGCAGCTACGGGTGGAACTTTTATGAAACGACGTCCTGAAGATTGCTACGAACTTATTGAGAACATGACTGCTCATTACAATTACTGGGATTCCTCTGCCGAGAGGAATGAGTCGAGAACAACCGTTGCTCACAATTCTTCTACGTCTTCAGAAATAGCCGCAATTACTAAGAAACTCGATGATTTGTTGACTGTTGTTTTACGAATGCACCAAATGTCTCAGAATCAAAATCAAGTCAAAAAGCATCAAGTTAATATGGTCAACAATGTTTGTGAGACTTGTGGTGGTCCTCATTCGTATTTTGAGTGCCCAGCCACCGGTGGCTACACTCACGAGAATGTGTATGCTACTTCGGGAACCTACAATATGGGCGGTAACGGATACCAACCACAGGGTGACCGAAATCTTCTTAGCTACCATTCGAACCATTATGTTGGACCACCCGGTTTCAATCAACCGACTCAAGTTAATCAAGTCAATCAAGTTAATCAAAATGTGCAAAACCGAAATTGTTGATACAAAAGTTGGGCGTACCTGGTTATTGGCTTTTGCTCTCGTACCAATTCACTTCTTAGCACTTGTTACCTGTGTACTAAGAAAATAAAACAACACCGTTAGGCTTATCGAGGGATTGTCTCCCCCGATTAGACTCCGGCGTGAGAGTAAGTAATCGATTTAGGGTTCTCGTAGAGAATTAGGGTTTGTATATCGTACCTTTGAATGAGAGATGTCATTCCTTATATAGGGGCTGAAACCGTGTAGGTTTCTTGCTCCTTACTTTTCGCATACGTAATGCTTATCCGGGGTAAGGATATCTATTCCATGAATAGGTAATCCTTATCGCACACCCGGTTAAGTTTGGTTGGGCTTTGGGCTTCGTGAGCCCAAGCCATGTTTATTACGGCCCATTATTCGTTATAATAGCCCACTCGTGGTGGGTTTGGGCCAAATAATGTTTATCATTTGGGCTCGTGGCCCAAATATAGACTATACGTCATCATGTCCCCCCAGTCTAATGTGCGCGGCTCGTAGCCGCGGATACTAGACTTCATATTATCAGCGGTAAGCGTGGCGGGGGATCAAGGAAATATTACCGCCTATTTTTAAGTACAATGCACCTAACCATAAGTATTTCAAACGGATACCTCGAAAATCGGGGGTGGTGTCCACGTAGCCCTCGGAAATCGGGAAAAAGTGCATGTACCGGTTCAGCTCTTAGCCATACATTTTCTGTGAGTGGGTTCCACGTGGAGAGAAACTAGGGTTTTTACCACTCCCTATATAAGAGTCACCGCCCCACTTTTTACAATCACACAGTAAAATACACACTTATCACTATTCACCTTCCTTGAAAGCTTTTTTTGCAAAGAAAATACCATATTTTCGTAGGTAATTGTGTGCGTCTCACTTAATATTTTGATGAAGATGGTTGCACAGTTAGAGGATTTTCGCTCTGCGATGTCCATTGAGGATGTTACTGAATTTGCGTCCGACTATTTCGTGCCTCTGGATGTCCATCCAGAGGCTCCAGATGTGGACGCGTGTATAGCTGACTTCCCCGAAGGGAAAATAGGGCTATACACGAAATTCTTTGAGTACGCGAATTATCGCGTACCCATATCTATTTTTCTAAGAGATTTGCTCAATCACTATCGCCTTCACATCTCTCAGCTGCACTGTATAGGTGCGGCTAAGGTGTCGAATTTTGAAGTAAACTGCCGTTTACTTGCGATAGAACCGACCGTGGCCTTGTTCGCTCCTTTTACCACACGACGTGGTCAAATGGTTGGGTTTCTTTTGCGAAGCGTCAGGGGACGCTTCAGTGTTATACAGAGAAAGTTGACGCCCTAAAGAATTGGAGGGAGTACTTCTTTTGGGTTGATGACGTGGTCTTTTCCTTTCCCTATGAGTTTTATAATCAGGAGACATTGCCAAGGGATGGGCGCCCCGCACCCGGTTCCTACAGGCTGGCTGACGCGCAGACTCTAGATGCCAACCGACTGGCCATTAACCCCTATCCGGAGGAGTTTTGGTACATATGGGGTTGAGCCGCGCTTATTTTGGCGCTGCGGATGAGGTGCCTACTTTCCTGAGTGAGGATGGCCGGGGTGGGTGTTCATCCCTTCTACTTCAAGCTTTGTAAGTCTTTTGTGTATGTGCGCTTTTAATAACTAATCCCTTTTTTTCTTTCTTGCTTTATTGATGTGCGCAGAGATGGATCTATTTGCTGTGGTTAAGCTGGACAAGCCGAAGCTGGTAACTATAGGGGTGCGCCCTCTGAGGGAAGGTGAGCAGCCCCTACTGGAGGCGACAGAGGGTCATTTGACCGTCCTGCCAGAGGCGGTCCCTGAGAACACGCCACCGCTCCAAGTGACGCCTGTTCAGAGCGTGGCGCCCGATGCGGAAGTGGCGCCCACTGTGGAGGTGGCGCCCACTGTGGAGGTGGCGCCCACTGTGGAGGTGGCGCACAAGGAGGCGCAATCGGAGTCATCTGACAGGATAAAAATCCTTAATCCTGAGGAGGTGCTGAAAGAGGAAGTTGCGCAGAATGTTAAGCGCAAGGGAGAGGCTGGAGGCAGTGGTACCAGGAAGAGGCGTCGACACGTCATTAGGGACGCGGAGTCTAATGCGGAAGAGACATCTACTTCTGGCGCACGGTTGAAGGTTGAGGAGGCCTCTCCGTTTTTGTAAGTGTCTGTGTTTTTATCATCTTTCTCATTTTTTTTTTTTTTTTTTTTTTTTTATCATATTACTTGTTGTAATATTTACTAACTATTTTTTGTTGCGTAGGGATGATGCTGCGAAGAATGATGGAGTCTTCGTTGATTAGGTTTCCTCTCCACAGAATGAAAACAGGGAGGGGAAAGCCAAGGTTGCTGATGGTGGCGAGGCGCAGCAGCTGATGGATGAGCTGGCTGCGACCGCTGCGCGCCAAGCTGAGCTGGTGGCTTAGCTAAAAGAGAAGTATGTCGGGGAGAGCAGTGCTCTTGCCCAGAAGGATGAGGAGTTGGCGAGACTCCATGCGCAGTTGGCTAATGCGCAAGTGGAGTTGGAGGCCTCGCGGGCGCATGCTGAAAAGATAACCCATGAGAAGCTGTCTGCCATGGCTGAGGTGGTGAAGGTGCGCGGAGAGTTGCACCATTACAAGTCTGACTTGACATTTGCTGTGCGTTTCTTGGAGGAGAAGAAGGTGGAGCACTTCGCTAGCATCGCCAAGTTTAAGGAGGAGATGTTGAAGATTATCCAGGCGCAAGAGGATAAGCTACGTGGCCTCAATATTGAATATGACGAGGAATTGTATCCTCATTTGATGTCTACCATTTGCTGAGCGCAGGTATTTTTGTTTACTTGTCTTCATAATAACTTTATCGCCATGCTTTTTATTTACACAAATTGTCTTCGTGAATGTAGGTGGTTGATTAGCCATGGACTGCGCCTGGCAGCTCTGGGCGCGCTAGAGTCCCCAGAGGTAGTAGACGCCTTTGGGAAGATGGTGCATTGCGCGATGGCGCGTGGCAGATCCCAGGCTATGGAGGATCTCCACGAGGCCGAGCTGCTGAAGAAGGACTTGGCGGAAGTCCCTGGGTACAGCCCTACAGCTTATGATGAGTTGCTGCAAACAATGGCGGGGCTGAAGGTTCTTGAGTTGCCGCACATTGGGAGGCTGGAGCGCGATCAAGATGACCCTATAGATGTACTGATGGCAGGGTTGACATTGCAGCGCCATCTTGGGGATAATGCGGAAGGGGAATCAGATTACTATCTGAAACCTGATGTTTCGCAGCTTCAAGTTCCCGTGTTCGCGCGTCCTCGCGATATTCTCAAACCCTTTGCTCTTGAGAGGGAGATTCCCTTGAAAGAAGTGCTAGAGCGACATGAGCAGAGGGTTGCTGTGAAGAAGGGTATTAAGGGTAAGGCAGTGATGTGTGGCATTGGCGCAGCACACATCCCTAGGTCAGATGGTGTGCCTGTAAGCGTTCCAACCGTCTCTATGCAGGATGCCTTAACTTTGAGGAAGCTGCAGGAAGCGGGGAGTTCTGCCGCCCCGGAGGAGAGTCCTGAGCATCGCCATAGCATATAGGCTTGTTGTATGTTATGTTTTTCCCTTGTAATTTTTGTAAATAACTTATGAATAAGATATTTTTTTGTTTAAGCTCGTGACTTAAAATATATTTGCATTGTTTGCCAGAAATTATTTAACCAAGTGTTTTAAGTGCATGACTTTAAGAGATACTTGCATTGTTTGCGAAGTTTTGGTATTTGACCAAGTGTTTTGGCTCGTTATTTGCTAAGCTTGTACAGTGTACTTAGTATGTGCGCATCCGTCGTGGGGTGCGAACGCAAAACTTACCTTGACGTCTCAAGAGTAAGGCGCTTAGCAAGGATACGTGATCCTATGTTGATGGGTTTGCAGCCCTCTTACTCAACAAGTGAATTAGTAGGTTAACTTATCCTTTATGCCTTCGTGGGTCTTTAAGTGGTGCATGCACGCCATGTAGGCAATGAAAATGTAAGATAACAATATTGACATTTATTATGTATGCAATAAAGTAAAATACGCTATGGAGTTAGCTAAAAACCATAACATTTTATTGATACTTGCAAGTTTTTAAAGAAAATAGAAAAATACGATTCCTAGGAAAGAAAAAGAACAAACACTTATTGGGCATCACGTAGGATGCGAGGATGTCTGTGTAAGGGCCGTAGCCTAGAAGTAACATTTTTTAAGATTGCAGATGTTCCAGGTACGCGCTAGGTCTTGGCCTTCCATATCGCGCAGTCTGTATGCGCCGTTGCCGAGTGCGTCTGTGACCTCGTAAGGTCCTTGTCATTTAGGTCCGAGCTTGCCTGTGTCTTCTGCGTGGCTCGCGTCGTTGGCGCGGTAAACAAAGTCTCCTGGTCTGAAGGAAGTGTGTTTGACCTTTGCATAATACTTCTTCATTTTTGCCTTAGCCTTTGCTTCGCGTATAGCTGCGCGTTCGCGTCTTTCTTTCAGTATGTCTAAGTCTATGCGCCGTTCCTCGTCGTTTGTCGTGACGTTGACCTCTGCTGTGCGTATAGTTGGCATTCCTATCTCGGCTGGTATGACGGCTTCTGTTCCATAGACTAGGGAAAATGGCGTGTCGCCAGTACTGGTTTTGATTGTTGTGCGATGCGCCCACAAGACATGCGAGAGCTCATCTACCCACCTTCCTTTGTGTCTGTCAAGGCGCGCTTTTATTCCTTCGCCTAGACTGCGATTTGCGCGCTCAACTAGGCCATTGGTTTGTGGGTGCTTGACTGAAGCAAAGTGTTGTGTGATGTTCAATTGTGCTCACCAATCTTTGAATGGGTTATCACAGAATTGTTTTCCGTTGTCTGATATGATCGCGCCCGGTAGTCCGAAGCGACAGACAATGTTGTCCCAAACAAAGCGTTTGACTTGGTTTCCCGTGATGTTCACCACCGCTTTTGCTTCGATCCACTTTGTAAAGTAGTCTATGGCTACGATGAGGAACTTTACTCCTCCAGCTGCGACAGGGAAAGGTCCTGCGATGTCAATACCCCATTTGTAAAATGGCCATGGTGAGGTAATTGGTGTTAGCTCTTGTTGTGGTCGGCGCGGAATTGGCCTATGTACTTGGCAATTGCTGCATTTTCTTATCAGATCGCGTGCATCGCGATGCATTGTTGGCCAATAGTATCCTGACCTTAGAGCGCTTGCCACCACGGATCGTGGCCCTGAGTACATACTACATGATCCAGCGTGAATTTCGCGGAGTACGTAGTCTACTTGAAGGGGTCCAACACATCTGAGCCATGGCTGTAAAAAAGACCGTCGATAGAGTACGTTGTCGCGTAATTCAAATCGTTGCGCTGTGCGCCGTATTCTTCGAGCGTCTTTATGATCTTGGGGTAGGATTCCCTTGCGAATAAATTTGATGATAGGTGTCATCCATGTAGGATCTTGTTCCTCTATCACCGTTGATATCTCCATTTCCAAGATTGACTTGTTTTTTAGGGTTTCTACCAATACCTGTTTTGAGAGGTGTGCGAAGCTTGTGGATGCGATCTTGCTGAGTGCGTCCGCCTTCCTGTTATCTCCTCTAGGCACCTGTTTTATTGTGAACCTATCAAAGTTTTTGATCAAAGATTTTGTCTTTTCCAGGTATTGGATCATGTGTTCATCTTTGGCTTCATATTCACCTAGCATGTGGTTAGCAACTAGTCGCGAATCTACATTTACTTCTAGGTTGCGAACACCCATTTGGATTGCGATGCGTAGTCCGGCTAGTAGGGCTTCGTATTCTGCCTCATTGTTTGTGGCTGTGAATTCAAAGCGTAGCGCATAGGTGAGTTCCATACCTTCTGGATTTGTAAGAGTAAGGCCTGCGCCTGATCCATCTACACATGAAGACCCATCTGTGAACAGAATCCAGGGTTCCTGTAAATCTGTTTTAGCTGCAGATGTCGAGCTGTCGCTGTCTGGCTTCTCCACGATAAAATCGGCTAAGATTTGTCCTTTGATTGCAGTGCGCGGTCTGTATGAGATGTTATACTCAGTTAGCAGTACACTCCGTTTTTGTAAGCGTCCTGATGCGTCAGGCTTAGAGATAACTTGTTTAATTGGCTGATCAGTGATTACAGCTATTGGATGCGCTTGAAAGTATCTGCGCAGCCTTTTGGCTGCGAACACTAGAGCCAAGACCAGCTTTTCCATAGCACTGTAGTTAGCCTCTGTTTTCTTTAGGGCTTTGCTTACAAAATATATGGGTGTCTGGACGGAGTTCCTGTCTGTCAATAGTACTGTGCTGACTGCTCCATGGGTTGCCAATAAGTACATGATTAGTTCTTCCCCTGGTCGCGGTGCGACGAGTTTGGGAAGAGATGCCAGATGGTTTTTAAGTTGTTGGAAAGCTTCCTCCGCTTCGTTAGTCCAGCGAAAGTCTCCCTTTTTTGTACACTTCGTGAGTGTTTTAAAGAGGGGAAGAGATTTGTCTGCTGACTTAGATAAGAAGCGGTTTAGCCTTGCTAACTTTCCATTCAGTGACTGGACTTCTTTGAGTGTGTGCGGGGAGGGGAGATCAATAACAGCCTTTTTCTTCTCTGGGCAAGGTTTGATTCCATCGGGTTCTATCAAATATCCGAGGAACATGCCTTCAGTTGCGCCAAAGGTGCACTTCTTGGGATTCAACTTCATGTTTATTCGCCCCAATGTTCTGAATGTTTCCTCGATGTCGCGCACCAATTCGTCCTCTGTATGGCTTTTGATGACAAGGTCGTCAACATAGACTTCCAAGTTGCGGCCTACTTGTTTTTCGAAGGCTGTGTCCACCAGTCGTTGGTATGTCGCGCCTGCGTTCTTCAGGCCAAAAGGCATTTTTGTATAGCAGTATACTCCTTGACTGGTGTGGAAAGCTGTTTTTTCTTCATCTTCTACTGCCATCTGGATCTGATGATACCCTTTATATGCATCTAGGAAGCATTTGAAAGGGTATCCGCACAAGGACTCGACCTTCCAGTCTATCTCTGGCAGTGGATAGCAGTCCTGCGGACATGCTTTGTTGAGGTCCGTGAAGTCCACGCACATCCTCCAACTGCCATCGCTCTTCTTTACCATAACTGGGTTAGAAAGCCAGTCGTGATAGTATACTTCGCGCATGATGCCTGCATCCACGAGCTTATGTACTTCTTCCAGAATAGCCTTTGCACGATCTGGGGCCTGGCCGCGTTTCTTTTGTCGTATTGGAGGGTATCCTTGTCGGATTTGTAGCTTATGTTCTGTGATAGAGCGCGGTACTCCCGTCATATGCTTTGGTTCCCATGCAAAGATGTCTAGGTTCTTTTGCAAGAGTGCGCATACAGCTGCTTTACCTTTGTCAGATAAAGATCCTCCAATCGAAACTTGTTGTTCCGGATAATCTGGATGAATAGCGACTTTTAAATTTGGCGTTTTTTCCGTGCGCTGTTCTGGAATAGTCTCTGCTTCAGTTGTTACTGCGATGCATTCTCTTGGTGGTACTGTTGTGTTATAGAGAGTGACAACTCCTCCTTCCACTGGAAATTTAAGCATTCCGTGCGCTGTGGATGGTACCGCGCGCATGGATGATATTCCCGGTCTTCAGAATCAAAATCATGGTTTTCAAAATCAAAATCGGGGAAATTATAATCAAGGCCCGAATCAAGGGAATTTTCATGGAAATTTTCAAAATGTTAATCATGGGAATTATAATCATGGAAATCAAAATTTTCAGAATCAAGGTTTCAATAACAACAATCGTGGTCAAAATTTTCAAAATCCAGTTGTGAATCAGTCTTCTTCGGATGAATTACTTAAGCAGTTTATGAAAAGTCAAGAGGAAATGAATAAAATGTTAATCAATCAAATGGCCGAATTGAAGTAGTCTTTAAATGATCGACCCTCGGGCTCGGGTACTCTTCCAAGCAACACGATCGCTAACCCGAGGGGAGATGCTAAGGCGATCACGACTAGGAGTGGTATTGTAATCGATGGACCAACGGCTCTGACTACCCCTTCTTCTTCGTCTCCCAAAATAGTCGTCCGTGAAACCGAGGCGACAACGGATACGGAAATTCCTAGTAATAATGGAAGGACCGAGAACATCCAACCTCCGGTGGTCCCGACGTCTAAAGGAAAAGATAAAGTTGTTAATGAAACTGAAAGTCCTGTGAAAGTTAATTTGCTTTATCCGTCACGCTTAAACGAACAAAAGCACCGTGAGAGAGATAAAATTCAGATTGAAAAGTTTTACCAAGTTTTTCAAGAACTACATTTTGACATAACTCTCGCGGATGCTATACTTTTGATGCCTAAATTTGCTTCTATGCTAAAAGATCTTTTGAATAACAAAGAAAAATTGTTTGAAAAATCTCGAACCCAGATGAATGAGAATTGCTCAGCGGTTATCCTCAAAAAGCTTCCCGAAAAGCTTGAAGACCCCGGCCGATTTCCCATTCCGTGTAATTTTCCTGGGATGGTTCAATGCTTCGCCTTGGCCGATCTTGGTGCTAGCATTAACCTAATGCCGTTATCCATTTGGAAAAGTTGTCTTTACCCAATTTGACTCCGACTTGTATGACCCTCGAGCTTGCCGACCGATCTACTTCCCGCCCGATGGGAATAGCCGAGGATGTCTTTATTAATGTTGGGAAATTCCATTTCCCTGCCCATTTTGTCGTTGTTTTGATGCTGATCCGCGGGTACCTCTCATTCTCGGGAAGTGATTTCATTTTGGAAGAGATCGAGGCCTTTCTTGTTAATGATTCGATTTCACCGGAAATTGATCATTCCGATTGTGACCCGGAGGGAGATGTTCTTTTGATTGAGAAATTATTAAACGAAGATCCCAACCCGTCCCTCCCTCCGCTTGACCTTAAAATGGCCGACGTTAAAGAAGTTAAGCCGTCTACTGAGAATCCTCTGGAGCCCGAGCTCAAGGATTTGCCTCCTCATCTCGAATACGCATTTTTGGAAGGAACCGACAAACTTCCCGTCATTATTTCTAAAGATCTTAAAGATGAGGAGAAGAAACGTCTCTTAGATGTGCTCAGGAATCATAAGAGTGCCATCGCTTGGCAAATTTCTGATATTAAGGGTATCGACCCTCGTTTTTGCACGCATAAGATCTTACTTGAAGATAATTACAAGCCGTCCGTTTAGCAACAACGACGGGTTAACCCGAAAATTCATGAGGTTATCAAAAAGGAAGTTATCAAACTCCTCGATGCCGGAATGATTTATCCAATCTCGGATAGCTCTTGGGTTAGCCCGGTCCACTGCCTACCAAAGAAAGGTGGAATGACCGTCGTAACAAATGAAGATAATGAATTGATTCCGACACGTCTTGTTACCGGATGGAGAGTTTGTATTGATTATCGTAAATTGAATGATGCGACTCGTAAGGACCATTTCCCACTTCCATTTATGGATCAAATGCTAGAACGCCTAGCGGGAAATGAGTTCTATTGTTTTCTTGATGGATTTTCCGGCTATTTTCAAATACCTATTGACCCTCCGGACCAGAAAAAGACTACCTTCACTTGCCCTTATGGTACGTTTGCCTATCGTCGTATGCCTTTCGGCTTATGCAATGCTCCAGGCACGTTCCAAAGGTGTATGATGTCGATATTCTCAGATATGATCGAGAAAACCATGGAAGTTTTCATGGATGATTTCTCGGTTTATGGAGATTCTTTCACTTCGTGCCTCTCCCATTTAGAAAATATGCTGAAATGGTGTGAAGACACCAACTTGGTTCTAAATTGGGAGAAATGCTATTTCATGGTCAAAGAGGGCATTGTCCTCGGCCACAAGATTTCAAAATCCGGGATTGAGGTCGATAGAGCTAAAGTCGACGTTATTGCAAAATTACCTCATCCCACGACCGTTAAAGGAATTAGAAGTTTTCTTGGTCATGCTGGCTTTTACCGACGTTTCATTCAAGACTTTTCTAAGATTGCCCGGCCTCTGACCCACTTACTTGAAAAAGATGCTCCGTTTATCTTCTCAAATGAATGCATCGAAGCATTTAATGTTCTTAAAAAGAAGTTAACGGAGGCTCCCGTCTTAATTGCCCCCGACTGGGACTTGCCCTTCGAGCTAATGTACGATGCTAGCGATTATGCCATTGGTGCAGTCCTGGGGCAACGCAAGTCAAAACATTTTCAGCCGATACACTATGCTAGTAAAACAATGACCGACGCTCAATACCATTATACGACTACTAAGAAAGAAATGTTAGCCGTCATTTACGCTTTTGAAAAGTTTCGATCTTATTTGCTTTTGAAGAAATGCATAGTGTATACGGATCATTCGGCTCTTAAGTACCTTATGGCAAAGCAAGACGCTAAGCCACGCTTGATGCGGTGGGTTCTCCTCCTTCAAGAATTCAAAGTTGAAATTCGAGATAAAAAAGGAGCTGAGAACCTTGCTGCTGATCACCTATCACGTTTAGAGAATCCCCACCAAAGTGTTTTCGAGAAAAAGGAGATTAACGAAGCATTTCCTCTCGAGACACTTGGGAGTTTATCACATTGTGATTCTAGTACCCCATGGTTCGCCGACTTTGCGAATTACCATGCGGGGAATTTTATCCGAAAAAGGGATGTCGTTCCAGCAGAAGAAAAAATTCTTCAAAGATGTTAAGCATTATTTCTGGGACGATCCCTATTTGTTTAAGATATGTGCGGATCAAGTGATCCGGCGGTGCGTTCACGGCAAAGAAGCCGCTGAAATTCTTATGGCATGCCACAATGGACCCACGGGGGGACATCATGGTGCCAACTTCACCGCTAAAAAAGTTTTTGATTCCGGCTTCTACTGGCCGACAATTTACCGGGATGCTCATGAGTTGGTTAAATCATGTGATTCTTGCCAGCGTCAAGGAAAAATTTCTCAGAAGGACGAGATGCCTCAAAATGCTATCCAAGTCTTTGAATTTTTTGACGTCTGGGGTATCGATTTCATGGGTCCATTCCCGTCTTCTCGTGGTAACAAATATATACTCGTGGCCGTCGATTACTTGTCTAAATGGGTCGAAGCGAAGGCGCTACCCACCAATGACGCCCGAGTTGTAGTGAAATTTCTTAAAAGTCTCTCCGCCCGATTTGGTGCACCTTGTGCTATTATAAGCGATCGTGGGACCCATTTCTGTAATGACCAATTCGCTAAAGTTATGCTCAAATATGGTGTCACACATCGCTTTCTACGGCATATCATCCACAGACGAGTGGTCAAGTTGAGGTCTCAAATCGTGGCTTGAAACGTATTTTAGAAAGGACCGTAGGTGAACATCGTGCTTCATGGGCCGATAAGTTAGATGATGCACTTTGGGCCTTCCGTACAGCTTACAAAACACCCATTGGGTACACTCCATACAAGCTGGTTTATGGGAAGGCCTGCCATTTGCCCTTTGAACTTGAGCACAAGGCCTACTGGGCCTTGAAACATGCTAATTTTGACCTTCAAACCGCGGGTGATCACCGAAAAGTTCAAATGAATGAATTAGTCGAGCTTCGTGATCAGGCCTATGAGAATTCTTTGATCTACAAAGAGAAGACAAAGAGGATTCATGATGCTAAAATTAAAGATCGCGTCTTCAATGTTGGTGACCAAGTCCTTCTTTTCAATTCTCGGTTAAAGATTTTCTCGGGCAAACTAAAAACCCTTTGGTCTGGACCATTCACCATTACCCAAGTATTTCCATATGGAACCGTTGAACTTTCTCAACCTAATGGTCACAATTTTAAGGTGAATGGTCATCGTGTTAAACATTACTTCGGAGGGGACATACCACCCATGTTTGTCCCGGATCTCCAAACTTTCCCCAAGGACGATTAAATTCGGGGATCGAGTCAAGCTCATGTGACTCGGTGATCAAAAACAAGCGCTTCGTGGGAGGCACCCCATGCTTATCCATTTTCATTTTATTTATTTCTATTTTCTTTAATAACGTGACGTGAGGGGGGCGACCCTTTCCAAAATCGTGTTTTCGTGGTTGTTGTTTATGAATGTTCAGGAATTTCCCCGAAGTTTGAGGACTCTCGTGCTCGTGGTTTGTCGTTCTCTCCACTCGAGTCTCATCCTTCGTTGCTCTTTCGGAAATTCACCATATCCATAATCTTATCGACTAACGTTTATCTCTTGGCATACTTAATAAACGGCCTTAGATTTTACGTATGATTACCTTTACCCTAAAAACATTGAGGACAATGTTTCACTTTAGTCTGGGGGGGTGAATCTTCGATTCGATTTGACCTGTACCATTGTCTGAGCTGTTAACTTACGCAACTCCGTTTTCCACCAAAATTTAAAATTTTTGTCATCTTTTTATATGCAAAAAAAAAAAAAAAAAAAAAAAAATGATGAAAAAAAAATATATGATATGAATAGTAAGTTTTGACACCTTGTTTTGACTTTCCTACCGGTGAGAGTAGAAATAAATGTTCCGACTTGACCGGGCGTGTTGAGCCCTAGCTTGTCTCCCTTAACCAATATAATCATAAGATTATGGCTAAGCATCCGCGGATCTCATTACTTGGGATTTTAAATTTGCGGAGATCGAGGAATGATATAGTTTATTTAGAAGTTTCGTGCTATACACGGATCGCATTACTGGGATTTAAAAAACCCACGAGAGGTACTTGTGGCCTCCTTGTTCCTACAAGCTTGCACACCAATATATAATAGATGTATAGGATTAATTAAGGGTATACGGTTTGGGCAATACTTAGTTTTTTCTCGTTCGCAACAAAATCTCTGCATATGGGGGTTTGGTACACATAGGGGTACTGCCAGTGTTACGGTGAAATAGACTATTGCATCTTGCCGGTTCGCAGCCGATGTTGTGATCTTAGTAAAGGCCGTAGGACTCGGGGTTTGGCATATAGTTATGAATATCGATAATAATAGTCCAAAGTCAAATAAAAGGGCAGAGGAATCCAAAGCTATAAAAAAGCAGCGGATAGAAATCCAAAGTCATAATAAAGCTCTTACATCTTAGTGGCTCATAAACCGTTGACTGTAAAAGAATAAAGGACTAAGGACCAAAGTATTATTAAAGTGCTTATGATTATGCAAAAATGCCAAGCTTCGACTCCGGGGGTTTCCCTAATAAAAAGCTTCCGTTTCGGGTATCAAATATGGTATGTCTCGGTCGTAAATAAAAAGGGGACCTCCACAAATCGTGTTAAATCAGAGACCTTCATGTGGACCCGATTTCTGTATGCAGGGGTTTTCGAGGGAAAGTTTGGAAACTACTTAGCGTTCAAATTTTGTGCTCTTATCGGACTAACAAATATCGAAACGAGAAAATATGAAACAATTCATTTCCCACAAATTAAAATCTTTAGATACAAAACTTAGGATCTGGGGACAAGAGGTAATATACAAGTAACTTTTGTGGGCAGTGTTAGCATCTAACTTCTGGATAAACAATGATTTCGATTTTACGCTTAGTTTGGGAGCTTGTGAAAAATCAAGGATGCCGATTTTTATCCGTATGGTCTCTTCTCTGTGAGAAGTGTTTCTACTCGTTGACCCTGAAAATTATCAACAGATAAGAATTGATAATGAAAGTCAAGGCAAACCGTCACCTATAAGAATGAAAAAGTACAAAAAGAGTAGTAGTAGTTGTTATTTATGAAAATCGGAAAAACGGAGCGTTTTTGAGAATAAATGATTTTACTATCTCTTTTGAACATCATTGCTACTTTACAACGTCAGTAAAGAGAGGTTTTGAAATTATTTATCTCTTAAGCATGAGGTGATGACATTGCGTGAGGGCACGACAATACCTTAGTCGGGGGGATTTTGATGAGTGCTTATTCACTCATCCTTTTTAGACCAAAAATCAGACCAAATACACCAAATACTAACCAAAAATGCCAAGAGAATGCATATTTTTGTATTTGTGTATGTGCAGGTACGGATATGAGGAAAATGAACAAAAACGATGCCAAAACCGACAAAAACGAGCACGAGAATGGAAAAAGGTCATAAGCAGGAGCCGGGGAAACAAAATGATCAAGGAAAGCTCAGAATATCATAAGAAACCCTCAGGAATTCCAAAAGTTACAAGAAAAGTCCCTGGAACAAAGTTTTGAGAAATTGGCAACATCAGTCCCTGCAGTTTCAGAATTTGGCAAATATGGTCCTTTGAAGAATTATTCGAAGAAAAGTCCAAATATGGTCCTTCATGATTTAGAAAATTACAACAATTACCCTTGGAAGATATTTTTGAGATTTGATAGTTTTGGTCCCTAAGATTTCAAATTGTGCAAAATTGGTCCTTGTTTGAATAATACTAACTAATAATACTACTATCCGGATCCATTTAATTGATCCAAAACAAAACAAGTCCACACAACTCCCCAAAGCCCAAGCAGCCCACTCCCACTTAACAAGCCCAATCACCACCCCTAATTACTTTAACCCGGTCCAATCCTTTTATCTTTACCCGGTCAAATAAATACAACCGGTCAATGAAATAAATAAATAAACAAACACCTCCAATTCACTCCCGCCACCCAATTTTTACAAACCTAGAACGATTTACTGTAGCATGAACCCTAGGATTCACTTTACCCAAATTACCCCACTTAAACCAATTATTACCTCATGATTGATTGTTTCTAGAAGGGTCAGGCATGACAGAAGCATGTCAGGGTACGTGGACCAATGAGGAGCCACACGGAGGATTAGTCTCAATCACTCAATCAATCCAAGGGCTCAAAATGAAGCGTGGGATCAAAGCAGGGATATACGGACAAGATGGCATCAAAGAAACACAATTCTAGAAAGCTCCACAACCCTAGCAGCTCCCCATTCGTGTATAAATACCCCCCTCCCCCTAGTCATTTAGGTGTGCCATTTTTTAATTAATGTTATGCTGTTAATTTTTCTTTGTAATGAATTTTTATTAATGAAATTTAAGCTTTCTTATTTCCTTGTCTTGCAATTTACTTTATTTTATTAAACTGCTTATTTAGATAATCTGTTTTAGCTTTTTTTTTTTCTTTTTTTTTTTTTTTTTCTTTTTATCTTATTGCCTTTTCATTTAGTATTACTTATCAGTATTATTTACTTATTGCTATTTCAAGTTTACATAAAAAAAATAATAAAAAAAATCAGAAAATATCTAAAAAATAAAAAAATATATATATCAAGTACTTTTTCAACAAGCTTGAATAAGCTTGTATTATTGTTTAATTAGTTTCATACTAGCTTATAATAGCTTTTGTGAAGTTTTGTTTGGCACCAAATACTAAAATCTCTCAAAAGCTCAAAAAGTCAACATATAGTCAACTGTTCAGCTTATTGAGAATAAGCTGAGCTTATTTTGGTGTGAAAGGGAGTCAAGAGGTGTCACTTGGCCTGTCAAAAGATAGGCAAGCATAGTGAACCCCCTATATTTGAGCTGAGGGGGTATTGGCTTTGTAAGTTCCTATTTAATTTCCATTTGAAATGCATAATCCTAGTTACAGTTAGTATAGATCCATTACTTATTGCTTATTTCTGTTTCTCTTTTGATATTTGCATTAAAATTCAGCTTATCTTAGTCTTAATTTCATTCAGATAATTGTTTGCATTATAATTTTAAGTTTCACTGTTTCATTGCTTAATCTCTTGAATCTGTGAATCTGTTTGGATTTGAGTTCATTATCTGTAGTTGTGTGTTGTTTTAAGCTTATTGATTCATTGTCTCTATCTGAGGTTGAGTTTGGTTGGCATTGAATCAGATTTGAAGTGATTATAGTAGTAACAGTCATTGAAAGTGGTGTTTGGATTCAAGCAGTTTGCTAGTATAGGTTGTAATACAGAGGTTTAAATCAGTTTAAGCAGTTTATATAAGTAGTATTTAGGTTAAGTAGAACATAAAATTCATAAGTTACTTTATTAGAAGTCAAAATCATAATTTGTTTCTTCATTTTGCATATCAGTAGGATCATATAGTTTGCATAATCATTCAAGTTGTTGCATAAGTTTGTGATTTAACTTATTTTACTTATACACTAGGTTGATATCATATTTTAAGTAAGATCTCAGCATTTAAAATTCATTTTAGTCAAAGTCTCAATCAAATCAAAAAGTCAAATAGTTCTTGGTTGCCTGTTTTTGGTCAGAATTTTATAAGCTTGCATAGACTTAATTTTTGATTCAAAATTCATTTGGAAAGCTGTTTTGCAATATTTGTCAGGGTGTTTTCAAGTTTCAATAAGAGTTTTGCAATTTGGAATTGGTTAGCTTACTGAAAGTTTGAGTTGAAATTGATTGTCTGAACTAAAAGTACCCTGCACACTCAGCTTTTGACCTAGTTCCTAGGCAGATTTGAAGTGGTTAATTGGACTGGAAGTCTGTTCTCTGGGTAGATTTATGATCTATGGTAGTTAGTCAGTGTATTGCACCCATAAGCTCACTCTCACAAGCTTATTAGGACTGCTTATTTAGCCTGCCAGGTAGGGTAGTTCAGCATAGGGTCTGATTTAGACTTAGGGCTGCAAGTGCTTGTGTTTGTGCATCCTTTGAGTTTTATTGATCATTTGAGCTCCATAGTACATAAAGTAGTTGTTCTCAGTTGATTGGTGCCTATTGCTTATTCTGTTCAGCTTATTGCCTTTTCTTATATTGCTTATTTGGCCTAATTGCATCATAATCTGTGTTTCTGAGTGATTTCTGGTCTCAATTCTGTTCCAACAAGTTTGTTTTAGGCTAATATTCATCTGGTCAAAGTTTGGGTCAACTGGTCAATCATTGCTTATTAATAAGCACATTTGTATAAGCTGTTTTGAGCCCATTCAGCAGTGCTTATTTTGCAAATTTTATATTTTTCCTAGCTTTTAAATATTATTTTAGATTTTTCCTGAAATTTTCATATTTTTCTGAGCTCATTTGCTATTTTTCCTATTTAATCTTCATTTTTAATCATTTTTTAATTACTAAAAAATACAAAAAAAATCAAAAAAACCCCAGAAAAATCCAAAAAAATATTAGAAAATTAGTTTTAGTTATTTTAGAATTTTAGAAATTTATTTTGCATTTTTCTCAATTTATTTGCATTTACTTTTAATTTTTAATTAGTTAAATATTTTTTAATTCATAAAAAATAAATAAAAAGTAAAAAAATATTTTTCTTTTTCTCAAAATTTTCTTTTATCGTTTTTAACATTTCAAAATTATTTTCAAGTCCGTAGGAGTAGCGTAGCTTAAAAGTCGCATTTTATTTTGTACGGTTACGTTTATTTTCCGTTTTAGCTTACGTTTTCAAATTTACGTTACGTTTCTAGTTGCCTTACTTGATTTACGTGTTTAGTTGAATATTTGTGTTTCATTTACTATTTCATTAGTGTAATCTCATAAAAATCACTTTTTACCACTTTCACGACACGTTTCACGAATCGGGAATTCGAAATTCCATGCATCCTTCACACGGACTACGACCTCGGGTTATCCGTATTTCTTTGCGGATCTCTTGAGCTTATATCTATACTATAATATTGATATTGTGTTTTCCACGAATCATGATCCTAATGCCTCTTATCATGTAGTAAATCCTACTACACAAATGTAGTCTCACTAGCGGTCTCAGGATGCATCACTAACGCAAGTTCTAGAATCTAAGTACTACCGGTACACTCATAAGCACTAATAATAAATGTTTTTCCTAAAAAATCTAAAGGCGAACCTCACATATTTGGGTGGAAAATTTTCTGAGTGGTACGATTTTTGTGCTAGCTATACAACTCCTATCCATGAGACGCTCATTAAGGCTAAAGCTTCACTCCTAAATGTTGTAAAAAAAATTAAATTTGACGCTAAAATTGCCCTAACAAGTATTTCTCTTAGTTTTATTACACACCTACTATTGAACAAACAAACTCAAGCATAATTGTTTTCTCTAAAGTATCATCATTTTCCCTCCCCTTACACTTAAGCTGAACATTGTCCCTAATGTTCAATAAAAATATGTAAAAGAAAATACGATAAAAGAATGAAAACAAATACTCCTGTTGGGATCAAAGTTTTACTATTTTATCAAGTCTCAATCATTTGTAATAAATGTTAGGTTGCTTTATTATTAGTTACTTATATTTGGTTATCATTTATGTATTTAAGGCTTATGAAAGCCCATAAGGCCTTCAAGGCCCACGAATTAAGGATAATGGGAGCTAGGAGTGTTGCCCTAGCTTCCCTCCTATAAATAGAACCTTTAGGTCTCATTTATATTTGGTTGGTTATGTGAAATCTTAAAGAAACTCTTGCAATTCTAATTCTCTCATTCTCATAATCATCCCATCCTTATATCTATCTCATTCTTGTTTGTGTGAAATCAATATGGGTACCTAACAAGTGGTATCATTCGCTATATGAAGGTATAGTTATAGTTTCTCATTGAATTCGATCCTCAAACTTATTTTAAAATCGTTTTTTTTTGTCAAATTTTTGTACTTTCTTGCTTGTTTCTTTGTTTTTATCACATCTTTGCTTACAAACTTGTGCTAAATATCAAAACAAACAAAAAAGTTCCAAACTTCTCTCAAAATCTTTCGATTTAGTTGTTGTACTTAGTTTCGAAATCTTTTTCATCTTTGATAAAGTTTCTCAAGCTTTCAACTTTCTTTATGATCTCCTCATTTTATACCTAAAAGTACAAGAATCTTTAAATTAAAACGAGTTTGTGGCTTGCTTTCTTTGAAAACTAATTTTAACCAACTTTTGAAATCGTACTACTGCCCCTATTTCGAGATCTCTACTACTTGATTCTCATCGACCTCAGTTTTGTAGACTCAGTATTTCCTTTCTTGTACAAGAAAGAAAATTACTTCGACTTTTGGGTAAGTTTCGAAATTGGATAATTTCGAAACTTTGTAATTGAGCTTGTGTTTTCGAAACTTTCCTAATTTTCGAAATCATATAATTTCGCAAAAACTCTCAAGTTTCGTGAAAATTATTCAACCTCACTTAAGTTTCGAAATCTAAGGGCCTACAAAGTTTCGCAAACATCAAAGTTTCGCAAACCTCAACTAGTTACAAAAGTTTCGCAAACCTCAACTAGTTACAAAAGTTTCGCAAACTTATACACGTGTGCAAGTTTTTTGAGATCATCTAAGTTAGTTTTGCAATCATAGTGGACAAGTTTTTTTTTCGAAAATTGACTAAATCCCATACCTTCTACAAGATCCATCTTTTCACACAAGTGTTTCAATATGTCTCAACCACCGTATTACAACTTTAACCATCCTCAGCAACATCAGAATCAACATTATCATCAGCAATAGCAACAGTATCAACAATCACCACAATATTATCAACAACCGGTTTACTCACAACAACATCTTCTCATGCAACAACATCAGATGGTTCCAATGCAACAATCCTATCCAATGTCACAACAACAAAGCCAACTTCCATCAAAACCTACTCACTAGTTTGACAAGATGTGTGAAGTCATTTCAACTCAACAATCCAGACATGAAGCATGATCTATTGACACCCCACCAATGCTAACACCGGGTAATTATGTTCAGTGGGCAAGTCGATTCTTAAGGTTTATAGAACTCAAGAAACCCAATGGTAAGTACATGAAACAAGTTATCCTTGAAGGACCGTTTCAGTGGCCTGTTAACTACGTTGGTGGTGACCCATCTGCTGATCCCCTAGTAGCTCCAACTGCTGTGCTAGTTCCTGAGTCTGCACTTATTGCTGAACAACATCATCATCGCGAAGCAGATGAGTATGCTATGTCTTACATACTTCAGGGAATACCAAATATCATATTCAGAAGTGTTGATGCTCAAACAACTGCAAAAGCTATGTGGGAACACGTCCATCTACTTATGCAAGGCACACAACTGAACAAGGAAGACATGTAATCTAAACTTTACGTGGAATACACTAATTTCATGATCGAACCAGGGGAATCACTTGAATCTTACTATCATTGTTTCACCAATGTCGTCAACGACTTAGAGAGACATGAAGTACACCCTCCAAGGATCGCTGTCAATACAAAGTTTGTTAGTAGTCTTGGTTCTGAGTGGCAAAAGTATGTGACATTTG
This sequence comes from Artemisia argyi, assembly GCA_030686995.1. Lineage (NCBI taxonomy): Eukaryota > Viridiplantae > Streptophyta > Magnoliopsida > Asterales > Asteraceae > Artemisia > Artemisia argyi. The sequence continues at coordinate 35,099,495 of CM060697.1, forward strand.
TGAGACAAGCTAAGAATCTTCATCAAGATCCATATGGTTTGTTGTACGACTATCTCAAGCACTATGAGTCTGAAGTTGAAAAAGATAGATCCGCACGAGGAGGATATACACCACCACCTACTTCTAATCCCCTAGCACTCGTTGCTCAATCTCATGTTGCACATCCTCCGATGTCTAATCATGCTTATGTTCAGGAACATAATTATTTCAGTTACCAGCAACCTGCTACCTCACACAAAATGGTCCCATATGAATCATCCTCGCAATACGCTTCTCCTCAACCTGCTCCATATGACAACCATGATAGCATGTATTATTCTAATCAGATTGAAGATGATGATGAAGACGTCAATACGTTGAATCAAGGACTTGCTCTTATTGCTCGTGCTTTTAGCAAATTCTCTAACAAAACCAACAACAGTCTTCGTTCTTCATCAAATACAAGGAATCAAGCTGTCATTCAAGATGGTCGAGTTGAGATTCAGAACCGTAATCCTGGACGTTCAGGCTCAGGAGGGTATTCTAAAAATTCTGGGTATGGACAAAGATTCATCAACAATGGGGGATTCGGAAACAATTCAGGTGCTCCTCAGAGAAGTAATGACAATGTGGCAAATAGCAATACAATATCTGGATATGTGATATGGTGCTACAACTGCAACGAAAAAGGTCATATTGCCACAGCATGTCCAAAACCGAGAACCCGCGGCAGGTAGTTTCACAAGCAGGCATTACTAATGGCTCTCAATATTGAAAAGGAAGGAACTTTCAATGTATAAGAGAACAGTTTCTTTGTTAATGCTTACAACGATGATGATATGGAAGATCTTGAAGCCAATGCAGCTGTGATGCTTATGGCCAACATGCAGGAACATCAGTTGAATGATTCAGGCCCAGTGTTTACCACTGATGGTTTGTCTCAGGTAAATGACCTAACCACATGCTCCATAGAATTTAATGCATCACCCTCTGCTTCTGAATCAGATAAGGCGCAAGTTGTTCCATCTGAATCATTTTTATCTTCTCAAGAGGATGAACAATTAGACACAGTAGTTATACTTGATGATGACACTGTCGTTTCATTTGATGATCCTATTGAGCAAGACAAAAATGACCATATTGAACAACATGAACCTTCTTCTGATCCAGATCCTGACTCTACTGTCATGGCCAAACAACTTCAAGAACAAATTCTTACTACTCACATAATGGACGAGCAAACTAAAGTTTTGAAAGAAACTAATGCCATTTTGAAAAACGACATTGAATGTTATAAATTACAACTTTCACATTTTCAAAATGCAGTTCACCGTGAAAAGTGCTTTGAAAAGTCATTTCAGGAATCGTATGTCAAAGAACAAAATCTTCAAAAGCAAATATATGACATAATTGAGTCAAACGGTAAATTGGTTTCCAAACTGGAAAATGAAAAACATGATCTTCAAAAACAAGTTGTACAACTTCAAAAGGAACTTTCAAAAACACAAATAGAAGTGACAACTTGCAAACAGGAATTTTATGAACATAAAGTGCAAAAACGAGAAAAAGAAAATTCTTTAATTGAAGAAAATATCACTCTCGAACGTCAACTTAAAGCTTTTCAAAATATCGTTTATAAACATGGAGAATCTGTAACGACAATTCAAAAGTTTACTTTAAAACCAAGACACGATAAAGGTTTTGCCATTGGCGATTACATATCCACTTTTCTTCGCACTGCATTCAAAACAATTCCTAAACTTTACAGTATGGACCAATTGATGGATAATAAGGTTGTGCGTGTTATTGTACATAATACTGAGGAAGAATACGAACTTGAAGAAAAGAGTCGATAAAAAATGAGTCAACTTGAATATTGCAAACCATATGATTACTCAAAAGCTCTTCACATTTCAAAATCTTTTGTTCCATCAAGAGAAATACCTGAGAAATCATGGTATGTAACTGAGTCTTATGCTTCATCTTCCAATGGGGCTCCTGTCAAACCCGTAGCACAAGTAAATGGTCCATTACCATCTTCTGGTACTGTGACACCCTTACCAACACGTTGTAAAGTTTTAGACTATTTTAAAACATTCATGAAAGGCATCGAAAACATGGAAAACGTAATTGCACATCATTCAGAAATTAAAATTGATACTTTTCAATCAGCTTACGAGCGCGAAAAGCAAGACATTTTTCAAAAACAATTTATGCCTTTAGTTCAAAATTTGCGTCACTGTGCTACTCGTTGGGAACAGGAACTTTAAAAAGAAGTTAAAGATATGCAAAACATTTTCGCTCTTAATGAAAATGCAATTTTGGTTCAACAACGCAAAAACTGATTTTTGAAACCGGATTCTGATCAACTCTTGGAACAACTTCTCATAGCTGATATTATACTCTCATCATGAATGATCGCTATTATTCTAGCAATGCTACGGTATTTGAAAATTACTGTGCTGATATTGATTTGCTGAAATCAGAAGCTGAAACATTGAAACATAAATATGAAACGTTACGTCAAAACAATGATGATGTGAAAAACAAACTTTCAAACGAAATTTGTCAACTCAAACAAAGGCTTGAATGGTGTCAAGCTCAAAGTCTCGAAACCGAATTACAACTACAAAGTAAAAATGCTTTTCTCAAAAATAAATGGCTTCAATATGAAAAAGAAAATTCGGAGTTAAAAATTGAAAACGTTGAATGGCAACAAAACCGCGATGACATTCGTTATTGCAATGGTTTACTTGAGTCTGATATTCAGGACAAAAATCACATCATCATTGATTTGAAAGAGAAAATTAAGCTACTTCAAAAAGGTAAGTTTGTTGACATCACAGTGATAGCACCAGACATGTTTCAAATAGACAAAACAGATAAGGGTAATCATGCTAAGAGTTCTAATGTTAGTTCTTCCACTTCTACAGGACTAGTTTCCCCTAAGAGCGTTAGCAGCCCAAAGCCAAAAAGCGTTAAGAAGACTAAAAAGACTAGGCTCTGGCAACGTAGAAGATGAACACTAGAAGTGCAAGAAGTAGAAGCTCACCTTAGGAACTTGAATAAAACTCATGTTGCATCTGATTTAGATTCTAATCTGGCAAATTGTAATCAAAATCTTAATGTAACGAATGTTGAACCTTCAAATGTTTTGAATATTAATGTATCTTGTGTGTTTTGTCGTCAAAGTGTGTTATCTGGTGATCATACTAAATGTGTAGCTAATAATCTCTTACATCGTAAAAAAAAACGTAGATCCGGCTTTCCTTTTAGGCCCACTACTACCTCTAAGTCTACCTTAGGAAAAACGCCAACTACCGTTTCAAATGATGTTGTAGTCAACCCAAGATCAGAAATCAACAAATCTTGGAACACGCCAACAGCTAGTGCATTTACCAAAAACAAAGCCAAAACCAGTTGGAATTGGCAACGTTGGTTACAATACAAACCAAATTTTAAATGGATTCCTAAACTGTTAAATACTTGTGTTTCTAACCAACAGGAACCCACTATTTCTTCGGGTTCCACCCTTACTTCTGTTCCATCTCTGTCGTCTATTTGTGATGCAAGTGGTTCAGATCGTTCTCTGGATTGTTGATAGCGGTTGCACCCAACATATGGCAGGCAATCTCAAATTGTTAACTAACTTTGTCTCAAAGTTTATTGGAACTGTCAGATTCAGGAATGATCAATACGCTTTAATCATGGGTTACGGAGACTATGTGAATGGGAATATTGAAATTAGCAGAGTCTATTATGTTGAAGGCTTGGGTCACAACCTCTTTTCAGTCGGTCAGTTTTGTGATGGGGATTTAAAAGTAGCATTTTGAGAGAAAACTTGTTTTGTTTGTGATCTACAAGGAAATGTGATGAGGCGAAAAATGATCCGTTTTTAGGGGGTCATTTAAGCCCGAATCCGAATTTATTTGATCAAATATTGCCCTCAATCGTTCCTTTTGTGATTTTAGGTACTTGGAGAGTGAATTCTGAAAAAGAAGCCATTTTGGACGTTTTTGGAGCATAAAAGTGAAGAAAACGGCAAAGTCTCAATTTTCCATGCTGGAACAGTACATGAAGGCGTCAAGAGTTGTCACACCCCCAATTTACCTGACTTGCAGCGGAATGGAATGCCTGGGGGTGTAACTGTCATAGCACCATAACAAGGAAATATTGAACGACCTAAAGTGTCGTTTGGAAAATACATATCGTTTGATTTATTGAAAAGCATCAAGTGCTACAAAACATAGGTCCCCAACTGTTGAAACGTTTACAGAAAACAAGTTCTGAAAATGTCAAACGATAATTTACACAAGTGCATGAAAATCCAAAATGTAGTGCATCATCCCTGGCACACCCTAATGACTCCATGCATGTAATATGATGATGATGCCTTAGTTACCTGAAAATACATTGCAAAAACGGTCAACACGAATGTTGGTGAATAATCATAGGTTTATGAAATATAATGTTTGTACGGCCACCACAAGTATAAGTGCATGACAAAAGTCACGTAAAAATAGTACAATAGCCTTAAGCTCATGACACCGAAGCTATGACTGATGAAATTCTATGCCCCTCCCGAATGTTCTGCCAAACACTCATATGTAAAAGACATGACATGCATCCGCTTACTGTTGGTACTCACTACCACGGATGGAGGCGTCACCCTCGATAGATCTATCCACTCACTCTCGCTTAGCGGTAAATTAACGGTTCATGATGTTACAGGGGACTTATCACATGGCAGAGAAGCTACTTAAGCTATGTACATAGGTTTTGATACTTGGGCTCGTACTAAAATGGTGCAATGTATTCTCCCCCGTGGGATTTGAAAACAATAAAAATGTATACGGGGCTATGAATACTCACCTCAACTGATGATACTGCGATGATATGTAATGAACAACAATGATCGGTTAACTGCCGCAACCTATAATGAATGATGCATGATCTCGTTAAGATCACCAAATGATGTTTATGAATGTCCATGCTCATGTTTCTATACCACTCTACTCTTTAGAAAAACACTTGTGTTATCAAAAATATATATTCCAAGAATTTGGAAAATATTGCTATTAGAAAATATAAATGGCTAGTTATAATATATATACTTATATATATATAACGTAAGTTTCCATGTAAGCGTTGAAAAACTCGGGTTGTAATCCTTGAATTGATGAAAACATACTCATAATAACTAATACTACGTTAGTTATAAAGCTCGGTACTTGATATTATGTTTAGCTTAGAAATGCACTTCGTAGTTTTTGTGCCAAAATATATAAAAGCTGTCAATTAATAAAAGGGTTTTAGCCGATATTCAAACGAGTATATCTTTGTCGTTACTTGTCCGTTTTACTTGTTCTTTATATCCACGGTTTCGTCTTAGTATGTAGTAATATATTTTGGAAAGCTCGGCTCCTCCGGGTTACGTTTAAAGCCTCTTTTTGACCGACGAAAAATGTCCAACAGCAACTATTTTTCCAGAAAATACTTTTCGTCTATAATCTTGCAAAAATCATAACTCCTTCGTTATAGACTCTTTTTAATCCGTTCTTTCGCCTACGGATTCGTTTTTGAAAGTATTTTCTAAAAATTTTGCCAAAGTTTCCTTGGTGTTTACTGATTTTCCAGATTTTTACAAAATGGGACAGCATGTCTAAAATGAGTTCCAAATCATGTTTCCAAGGTTAAAAACCAATTTCTACCATCACCAATCCTCTTGTAATCACCACATGACTAATCTAATCTTACCATACACCTTCTTAGGGTGCCATGGACTCCTAACCAAGTTATTAGAGCTAGGGGATTCATAACTAAAAAGTTAGGGTTTGTAGGTTTCTTTTTAGCCAAAATAAAGTGTAGTATAGCTACTTGTACATGGTTTTTAGCATGATTCTTATGTAATACAAGTAAAAATAGGATGATTCATGAAAAAATAAAGATGAAAACTTACTTGACAAAATGAGATGATTATTGGATGATTATGCTTGATATTCTTGTGTTTTTGTTGCTTGTATCTTGATTAGACTTGTAAAATGAACAACTTTTGTGTTTTACTTCATGAAAAATGATCACTTGATCTTGGTGATGTTTTTGGGTCGTGGGTTTGAGAAGAGAGCAAGAGATGATGAACTTTTGATCTTTGTTAAAAAAAATGAGATTATGATTTAGGTAAATTAGTAAAGTTAGGTTTTGTAAGGTTTATTAGTATAATAACTTAGGAGTTAATGCAATAGGTTAAGGGGTGGTCTTGGGGCCGGTTTTCAAAGGGTAGGAGGGGGGGGGGGGTTAGGGTACTTGGTAGTTAATTAGAAACCTTGTAAGAAATTTGCACTAGTTAGCGTTTTTAGTTACGATCGGGTATCGGTTTTATTAGAAATAAATGTTCAAGAAGTATACCGGGATGAAATTAGTTATAATAATGTTAAAAACATATTAAAAATATGTTGGGTACATTTACTGAGTGATCGGGTGATTAATGTTTAGTTTTAACGAAAACCGTCATTATATTCATACGCGTACGTTATAAATAAAATAAATTTCCAAAATACTGAGTAACTGAATGTTATAACTTTTATGATGTTAAAATGGATATAAAAGTATGTCGGGACCATTGTGGGAATATTTAGATATATTCGTCGTGTATAAACCGAGTGTTAACGTTTACTATAATTACTTATACGTAAAAACGTTAAATGTACTGAATATGGAAATTTGAAAATCCTAAGAGTGGTATAACATGAAAATGCTGTTATGATGATATGCAGACTATCCCCAGTCCGTATGCAGTGTACTCAACACTAATGAAATGAATTCGCACCTAAACCAATCCGGTTACGCGAATTTGAATACCCGTAAACTAAATTTACGATGAAATGATTAATGCAAGCGAATGGTGAAAACTTTTCCGGAAATGAATAGTGTTCGGTGAATAGTAAATTTCCAAAAAGTTTCTCAGAATATCAAACTGACCTCGAAAACGATGAATAGTAAATCGATGAATAGTGTTTTGATGAATAGTGATTTATGAATAGTAAAAAGTCGAAGTTTCGGAAAATGACCTGAAATGGTAAATGACGTGAAATGGTGAGTTGTGACATCCGCCCACCCAAATAGGAATTCAGTCCCTGAATTCAGCTAGTGTTGGTCTCTGGAATAGGTTTGGTGAAAAGGTGTGGATACTTGCGTTGCATTTGGTCCTCTCGTTCCCATGTAAACTCAGGACCTCTTCGAGAATTCCAGCGAACCTTAACGATCGGAATTCTACTCTGCTTTAACTGCTTGACCTCTCGGTCCATGATTTCAACTGGTTCCTCCACAAAGTTAAGCTTGTCATCTAGCTGAATCTCTTCTAATGGTATAACTGAAGACTCATCTGAAAGACATTTCTTGAGGTTTGAGACATGAAATGTATTGTGTACGTTGCTAAGTTCTGCTGGTAGTTCAAGCTTGTAAGCTACTGGACCAATCCTTTCCAGTATCTTAAATGGACCAATGTATCTCGGATTCAACTTTCCACGCTTTCCAAATCGTATCACGCCCTTCCAAGGCGAGACCTTTAACATGACCTTGTCTCCAACCTGGAATTCCAATGGTTTGCGTCTAACATCTGCGTAACTCTTCTGTCGACTTCTAGCTGTTTCAAGTCTATCTCGAATCTGTATTATCTTTTCTGTTGTTTCCCTAACCATTTCTGGACCTGTGCATTGTACCTCTCCAACTTCTGCCCAACAAACTGGTGAACGACACTTACGACCATACAATGCCTCAAATGGTGCTGCTTTAATACTCGAATGATAACTGTTGTTATAAGAGAACTCGATTAATGGCAAATGGTTAGCCCAACCATTCCCAAAGTCAATCACACACGCTCGCAGCATGTCCTCCAGTGTCTGAATAGTTCTCTCACTCTGACCATCAGTCTGTGGATGGTAAGCAGTGCTCATGTCTAACTTGGATCCAAAGGAATCTTGTAATGACTTCCAAAAGTTTGAAGTAAAACGACTATCCCTGTCTGAAATGATAGAAACTGGTGCTCCATGCCTCGAGACTATTTCCTTGACATAAAGTCTGGCAAGCTGTTCCATGGAATAAGTCTCTCTAATAGGGATAAAATGTGCTGATTTAGTAAGACGATCAACAATTACCCATATAGCATCGAAACCTCCTGACGTCTTGGGTAATTTAGTAACAAAGTCCATTGTAATACGTTCCCACTTCCATTGTGGAATTTCTGGTTGTTGAAGTAGTCCTGACGGTTTCTGGTACTCGGCTTTCACTTTAGCACAAGTAAGACATTTGCTGACGTACGTAGCTATTTCTGCTTTCATGTTCGGCCACCAATACAGCTTTTTGAGATCCTGATACATCTTGTCAGAACCTGGGTGAATAGAGTACTTTGACTTATGTGATTCATGCATAATCAAATCTCGTACTCCACCATAGAGTGGTATCCAACTTCGCTCCTTGAAGCATAACACTCCATCTACTCTCTTAACAAAGCCATTCTTGCTTTCTGGCATACCATAAAGTTTCTCCTGTGGCCGATTTTCCTCCTTGAGAGCCTCAATCTGAGCTTCTAAGATTTTCGATGGTAATGGTGAAATAATAGTCATTCCCAATGACCTGACCCTCAAAGGTTTGAGTCGTTCCTTTCTGCTAAGTGCATCTGCTACGACATTTGCTTTTCCTGGGTGATATCGGATTTCACTATCGTAATCACTCAACAATTCTAGCCAACGACGTTGTCTCATGTTAAGTTCCTTCTGATCAAGTATATGCTGTAAGCTCTTGTGGTCAGTAAAAATTACACATTTAGTACCATAAAGGTAGTGTCTCCAAATCTTGAGTGCAAAAACAACAGCACCCAACTCCAAGTCGTGTGTAGTGTAATTCTTCTCGTGTGTCTTAAGCTGTCTAGATGCATAAGCTATCACCTTCTCATTTTGCATTAGCACAGCTCCAAGTCCTTTATGCGAAGCATCGCAATATACCACAAAGTTCTCAATACCTTCTGGTAGTGACAAAATCGGTGCACTGCAAAGCTTCTGCTTCAATAACTGAAATGCAGATTCTTGTTTCTCTCCCCACTCGTACTTCTGATTCTTCTGTGTCAGCTTAGTCAGCGACTTCGCTATCTTAGAAAACCCTTCGATGAACCTTCTGTAATATCCTGCAAGTCCTAAGAATTGACGAATTTCTGTAGGAGACTTGGGCGTAGCCCAATCCTTTACTGCTTCAATCTTTGCTGGGTCGACTTGTAATCCTTGGCTATCAATAACATGGCCAAGAAATTGAACTCTTTGTATCCAAAAGTCACACTTTGAAAATTTGGCATACAATTGCTCCTTCTTGAGTAGTTCTAATATTGTTCTGAGGTGTGCTTCATGCTCTTCCTTGCTCTTGGAATAAATCAGGATATCGTCAATGAACACAATCACATACTTATCAAGATATGGTTTGCATACTCTGTTCATGAGATCCATGAATACCGCAGGTGCATTCGTTAATCCAAAAGGCATCACTTGAAACTCATAATGACCATAACGTGTTCTGAATGCTGTCTTCGGGATATCTTCTTCCCGAACTCTGAGTTGATGGTAACCTGATCTTAAATCAATCTTAGAATAAAAACAGGAACCTTGTAGCTGATCAAACAAGTCATCAATCCTAGGTAGTGGATAACGATTCTTCACCGTTAACTTGTTCAGCTCACGATAGTCTATACACATTCTGAAAGATCCATCCTTCTTCTTCACAAACAAAACCGGTGCTCCCCAGGGCGAAGAACTCGGTCTAATGAATCCTTTGTCTAGAAGCTCTTGCAACTGGTTAGACAATTCTTGCATTTCAGAAGGTGCAAGTCTATATGGTGCTCGTGCAATTGGTGCAGCTCCTGGCACCAACTCAATCTGAAACTCAACCTGACGTGTAGGTGGCAGTCCTGGCAATTCTTCCGGAAAAACTTCTGGAAATTCCTTAACAATTGGCACATCTTCAAGTCGTTTCTCATCAGACTTCTTTTCCGTTATGTGTGCCAAGAATGCATAACAACCCTTCTTTATGTACTTCTCGGTTTTAATGCATGATATGATACTGAGTCTAGTTCCACTTCGCTCCCCGCGAACAACCAAAGTTTCACCTCCATAAGAAAGATGAACAACTTTCTCATCACAAATGATCCTTGCACGATGTCGAGACAACCAATCCATGCCGATAACGATGTCAAAACTTCCAAGTTCTACGGGCATAAGGTCTATATTGAATGGGTGATTTAGGAAATTGATGGTGCAACCACGGATAACGGTGTTTGTGTTAACTAAAGACCCATCGGCTAATTCAACAATGTAGGGAATGTCTAAGGTAGTTGGTTCTATGTTAAGTAAAGGTGCAAATGTAGTAGAAACAAAACTTCTATCCGCTCCTGAATCAAATAAAATGGATGCATAACGATTATTAACGAGGAACGTACCCGTAACAACATTCGGGTCCTCACGGGCATCTTCTCCTCCCATGACATAAGCCCTTCCTCGAGCTACTCCTCCCTGATTCCCAGCTCTTTGATCATTCCTCCTTGGGCAATTGTACTGGAAATGACCCAACTCTCCACAACCGTAACATGCTCCTGGTTGGTTCTGATTATTCGTTCCTCGTGGTGCTTTGCAGTCCTTAGTCCAATGACCGACCTTTCCACAGTTCTGACAAGCTCTTGGACAATTCCCAGGGTTATGATGAGTTCGACATTTGTTACACTTGGGTAGTTTTCCAATGTATCCTTTTCCTTCTGTTGGTCCTGCAGCATAAACCTTTGCCGCATCCTGCCTCTTTGGTGCTGGTTGGTTAGCATTCCCACCTTGGTTATTATCAAACTTCCTCTTGTTGTTATTGTTGTTTTGGTTATTGTGGTAGTTGCGGTTTCGGTTATTGTTATAGTTGTTGTTGTTGTTGTTGTTGTTTCGAGTGTTGTTGTAGTTGGTGTTGTTGGAACGGTTATTGTTATTACTTGCAGCAGACTTTCCTTTCAACACTTGGACCATAAGTTTCTGAGTTATGCGAATGGCCTCCTCCATTGTTTGTGGGTCGAAAGACATCACATCCCCTCGGATGCTTTCGGGTAATCCTCCAGTAAAGTTCTCCATCTTTTTCTCAGCGTCCGGAACCATAGTTGGACACAGTGTAGCCAACTCCTGAAACTTCCTGATATAAGTTTCAATGTCATCTCCTTTAGTCACTAGCTGGTAGAACTCTGTTTCTAGCTTTTGCACCTCAGTACGAGGGCAAAACTTCTTGGTCATCAACTTCTTGAATTCAGCCCATGTGAGTTTGTAAGCATTCTCCATGCCAATGGGCTGAGCATACGAATTCCACCAAGACATGGCTTCATCCAGCAGCATACCTGTAGCAAACTTCACCTTGTTAACCTCCTGACAACCACACATGAGAAAGACGTTCTCAGTCTTCTCGAACCAGCGGATTAAAGCAACCGCTCCCTCTGTTCCCTTATACTTGATAGGATCACTAGTCTTGAAATCCTTCCAAGTACATTCACGCCTAGCAGTGGGTTGAACCACTTCAGCAGTAGGTGGAACCTCAGCATTCCTAGCAGCAACTTCAGCTCTCTCAGTCTCTAGAGCTTCTGCTACACTATCCCTGACCAACTTGCGGATAGCTGCTTGTGTCATAGCAGGTTTTGGCGCCATATTTCTGATAAATAATAATCGACAACAACCATGAGAAAACTATAATAGAAATAGTCATCGTACAAAAATATACGCCCACAACATGTATATATACAACCACAACAAGTATAAATACAACCACGACATGTATAGATACAACCACAACAAGTATAAATACGTTAACCATAAAGAGCAACCATGAAACATCATAAATATAATCACAACACATGAATATAATACATGAAAATTTCGGCCTACATGGACCGATATATATATAGCACAACATTTCCAACATAGTAGAGTCGCACTTGATATATTTGTTTGTACAACAACAAAAGACTACAAGTTCTTGAACTACGTCCCACACCTCGGGACTAGGAAATAGTAAAAGCTAATATAATACTAGTCTATGTCTATGCTCCTCCTGGTGCTCTAGATGGTCCAGGAGCTCCAGATGCTCCAGGCTCTCCCCTCAAGCGGCGAATCTCACGATCCATCGCAACCACGATCTCCTCCAGATGCTGAACTCGTAACTGAGTAGAAACATCCCTGCTCTCCATCACTGTCAACCTCTCACGAAGCAATGCCAACTCCTCAATCTGCTCCTCGACAGCCTCAAGTCGAGTAGTAATGATCTCATCAACTCTATACCCCAACCTATCAACTTGCTCCTGCTGAGCACCCAACTGATCCTCTAATGTGACAGCTGTAGGGCTACTAGCCGCAGCCGCTCTAGAACTCTCACCTAACAGTAAACCCTCGATCTGCTTCTCAGCCGCCTCTAGTCGAGGAATGATATCCACATCAACCCTATAGTCTAAACTATCAATCTGATCCTGATGAGCCCCTAGCTGGCCCTCCAATGTAACATCTGCAGGCTCCCTAACAACAGTAGGCTCACTAGCCACAGTAGGCTCACTAGCAACAGTAGGCTCCCTAGCTGCTGCTGCTCTCGAACACTCCCCTACATGGTACACAAGTGGTGGTTCTGCTGATTCTGACTCTGTAGTGGTAGGTGAATCTGGAGTGGTAAACCTTGCGCGCTTCCTGAGCGGCAAGAGTGAGGTGGATATAAGGGTAGCAGTGGGTATGGCTGGTGGTGGTGTAGGCACAGTAGGACTAGGTAGGTTCCTATAAGTAGATGTAGGATAACGAACTCTCTTACTAGCAACCTGGATAGTTTTCTCCCTACGAAACATAAGTCTAGGTTCTGGTGGACTAGTGGTAGCAGGGGATGATGTATCAGTGGGTGTACAGGTAATCTCGGGTGGTGCAATAGGGGCAACATAAGGAGTAGGAGCCGTCTCCTCATCCTCAAAAGGTTCTGTGTCATCATCTGATGCCAAACGTGGCAACTCAGGTACAATAGGGCTAGGTGGTGGTGAACGGACAGTAGAAGACATATAGTCTTCAATAGGTGGTGGTGAACGGGCAGTAGAAGACATAGAGTCTTCACTATCGGAATCTGTGATGGTGTACAGTACAACAACATTTGGGTTTGCAGACATGGTTCTGTGATAATCAAGGTGAAATAAAATGAATAACTCGGAATGAAATCACTATAAGCAATGAACATGCACATATGATGAAATGATGAGATGCTATGATAATGTGGTTATAGTCTAGGGTCAATGATACATCCTAGTTCTCTATAACCTTAGCTCTGGTACCAATCTGTCACACCCCCAATTTACCTGACTTGCAGCGGAATGGAATGCCTGGGGGTGTAACTGTCATAGCACCATAACAAGGAAATATTGAACGACCTAAAGTGTCGTTTGGAAAATACATATTGTTTGATTTATTGAAAAGCATCAAGTGCTACAAAACATAGGTCCCCAACTGTTGAAACGTTTACAGAAAACAAGTTCTGAAAATGTCAAACGATAATTTACACAAGTGCATGAAAATCCAAAATGTAGTGCATCATCCCTGGCACACCCTAATGACTCCATGCATGTAATATGATGATGATGCCTTAGTTACCTGAAAATACATTGCAAAAACGGTCAACACGAATGTTGGTGAATAATCATAGGTTTATGAAATATAATGTTTGTACGGCCACCACAAGTATAAGTGCATGACAAAAGTCACGTAAAAATAGTACAATAGCCTTAAGCTCATGACACCGAAGCTATGACTGATGAAATTCTATGCCCCTCCCGAATGTTCTGCCAAACACTCATATGTAAAAGACATGACATGCATCCGCTTACTGTTGGTACTCACTACCACGGATGGAGGCGTCACCCTCGATAGATCTATCCACTCACTCTCGCTTAGCGGTAAATTAACGGTTCATGATGTTACAGGGGACTTATCACATGGCAGAGAAGCTACTTAAGCTATGTACATAGGTTTTGATACTTGGGCTCGTACTAAAATGGTGCAATGTATTCTCCCCCGTGGGATTTGAAAACAATAAAAATGTATACGGGGCTATGAATACTCACCTCAACTGATGATACTGCGATGATATGTAATGAACAACAATGATCGGTTAACTGCCGCAACCTATAATGAATGATGCATGATCTCGTTAAGATCACCAAATGATGTTTATGAATGTCCATGCTCATGTTTCTATACCACTCTACTCTTTAGAAAAACACTTGTGTTATCAAAAATATATATTCCAAGAATTTGGAAAATATTGCTATTAGAAAATATAAATGGCTAGTTATAATATATATACTTATATATATATAACGTAAGTTTCCATGTAAGCGTTGAAAAACTCGGGTTGTAATCCTTGAATTGATGAAAACATACTCATAATAACTAATACTACGTTAGTTATAAAGCTCGGTACTTGATATTATGTTTAGCTTAGAAATGCACTTCGTAGTTTTTGCACCAAAATATATAAAAGCTGTCAATTAATAAAAGGGTTTTAGCCGATATTCAAACGAGTATATCTTTGTCGTTACTTGTCCGTTTTACTTGTTCTTTATATCCACGGTTTCGTCTTAGTATGTAGTAATATATTTTGGAAAGCTCGGCTCCTCCGGGTTACGTTTAAAGCCTCTTTTTGACCGACGAAAAATGTCCAACAGCAACTATTTTTCCAGAAAATACTTTTCGTCTATAATCTTGCAAAAATCATAACTCCTTCGTTATAGACTCTTTTTAATCCGTTCTTTCGCCTACGGATTCGTTTTTGAAAGTATTTTCTAAAAATTTTGCCAAAGTTTCCTTGGTGTTTACTGATTTTCCAGATTTTTACAAAATGGGACAGCATGTCTAAAATGAGTTCCAAATCATGTTTCCAAGGTTAAAAACCAATTTCTACCATCACCAATCCTCTTGTAATCACCACATGACTAATCTAATCTTACCATACACCTTCTTAGGGTGCCATGGACTCCTAACCAAGTTATTAGAGCTAGGGGATTCATAACTAAAAAGTTAGGGTTTGTAGGTTTCTTTTTAGCCAAAATAAAGTGTAGTATAGCTACTTGTACATGGTTTTTAGCATGATTCTTATGTAATACAAGTAACAATAGGATGATTCATGAAAAAATAAAGATGAAAACTTACTTGACAAAATGAGATGATTATTGGATGATTATGCTTGATATTCTTGTGTTTTTGTTGCTTGTATCTTGATTAGACTTGTAAAATGAACAACTTTTGTGTTTTACTTCATGAAAAATGATCACTTGATCTTGGTGATGTTTTTGGGTCGTGGGTTTGAGAAGAGAGCAAGAGATGATGAACTTTTGATCTTTGTTAAAAAAAATGAGATTATGATTTAGGTAAATTAGTAAAGTTAGGTTTTGTAAGGTTTATTAGTATAATAACTTAGGAGTTAATGCAATAGGTTAAGGGGTGGTCTTGGGGCCGGTTTTCAAAGGGTAGGAGGGGGGGGGGGGTTAGGGTACTTGGTAGTTAATTAGAAACCTTGTAAGAAATTTGCACTAGTTAGCGTTTTTAGTTACGATCGGGTATCGGTTTTATTAGAAATAAATGTTCACGAAGTATACCGGGATGAAATTAGTTATAATAATGTTAAAAACATATTAAAAATATGTTGGGTACATTTACTGAGTGATCGGGTGATTAATGTTTAGTTTTAACGAAAACCGTCATTATATTCATACGCGTACGTTATAAATAAAATAAATTTCCAAAATACTGAGTAACTGAATGTTATAACTTTTATGATGTTAAAATGGATATAAAAGTATGTCGGGACCATTGTGGGAATATTTAGATATATTCGTCGTGTATAAACCGAGTGTTAACGTTTACTATAATTACTTATACGTAAAAACGTTAAATGTACTGAATATGGAAATTTGAAAATCCTAAGAGTGGTATAACATGAAAATGCTGTTATGATGATATGCAGACTATCCCCAGTCCGTATGCAGTGTACTCAACACTAATGAAATGAATTCGCACCTAAACCAATCCGGTTACGCGAATTTGAATACCCGTAAACTAAATTTACGATGAAATGATTAATGCAAGCGAATGGTGAAAACTTTTCCGGAAATGAATAGTGTTCGGTGAATAGTAAATTTCCAAAAAGTTTCTCAGAATATCAAACTGACCTCGAAAACGATGAATAGTAAATCGATGAATAGTGTTTTGATGAATAGTGATTTATGAATAGTAAAAAGTCGAAGTTTCGGAAAATGACCTGAAATGGTAAATGACGTGAAATGGTGAGTTGTGACAAGAGTTAACCCATGACGGCGTCAAACCCCAAGAATTAAAACCCGTAGCTCATGACGATGTCACGCAGGCCGTCATAAGTAGATCAAGACCGTCCGAGGAAGTATTTGGCGGCGAGATGACGGCGTCACACCTTTGTTCTTGACGCCATCACCCCGATTTTCCTATATACAGTTTTCTAGTTTTTCACATTAAAAGAGAGAAGTTTTGGAGAAACCCTAAAGACGATTTTGGTGCAACTTTTACAGGTTTTTCAAGGGTTCCAAACCCTTGATACCTTGCATTGTAATTGAGATAAGTGTTCTTCTAATTCAATCAATATGTCTATGTGTTGGTTGTCTATATCTTGTTCTTGTCTCAATTCTATCATGCTAGGCTAGATCTCTCTTGTGTTTGCTTAGATCTAATGAAACCTAGATATTGATTATGTGTTGATTACTTGTTTATTCTTGTCTTGGATGAATGATTTTATATGTTAGGCTTAAGAAAACTGGCAGATCTCCAAATGGTAACATGCTTGAACGTCTTAAGAAACATGAACCGAGGCGTACTAGATCTTTATTGGTTGTATTTAATGCATGAGCCACTGTTTACAATCCCTATAGTTGTGTTGGGCATGGTGTAGGAGGAGATAAGAGCTCATAGAATTGGGGAGTTATGTATGCCACCCCATGAATGGTATTAAGGAATACAATCCGTCATCCATGCAATTATAACAAGTAATTAACGTGTAAAAGATATATAGGGAGTAGTGAAATCTAAGTAAACACATTTTCTCCAATTACTGCTCACAACCTTAGTATAAATTAGTTTAATTTCATTTTTAGTATTTTATTTTGATTGCATCTTAGTTTTGGGTTAGTTGAATAGCAACTAATTCCGCCCACTCTTCAAAAACCCGAGATTTTACTTGCTTTCATAAAAATATAAAAATACAAAAATAATCATCCCTCACCCTTAGAACTAGTAATTAGGCTTTCTAATCCTAGCGACACTATTCCTAAGCTGAACGATCAATCCCCCGGTACTTGTCACTATACTATACTACAACGATCAGGTACACTGCCTGGTGGGGGTTGTAAGCTTCTCGAGATCCCTCGAGAGGTAGAGCCTGTTGCGATTCCCACGCATCAAGTTTTTGGCGCCGCAGCCTGGGGAATAGTTATTGTCTATGTTAGAACTTCTTTTTATTAGGTCTACTTGCTAGATTCCTTTCTAGTAAGATTTTATTTTTAATTTTAGGTCTTCTTTAGTCTATCTTATTTCTTTGTGCATTTGTTCGTAACTCTTTACCATCCGACATCATGGAAGGTGGTAACATCTTTGAACCCGTCATCCCACCACAACAAAACCCACCATTAGAACCCCTTAGGCCCCGAACCTTAGGAGAGTATTCCCGACCTAGCCACCAAGGCTACCGAAACACCATTGAGCTCACCGGAGCCAATGTGACCCCCTTGCGATCCGACACCATCCGGTTGGTGCAAAGCGGATGTGCATTCCATGGACTTCGTTCCGAAGATCCAAACCAACATCTTAAGGACTTTCTCAAAATCGTAGACTCCATAGACCTAGGTGTTGAAACTAGAGAGACTACCCGTTTACGCCTATTCCAATTCTCTCTACGGGATCAAGCTAGTCAATGGCTTGAGCGTTTACCCGCGGGATCCATCACCACATGGGATGATCTCACCACTCGTTTCCTTGCTCAATTTTTCCCACCAGGGAGAACTACTAAACTTAGAAATGACATCTTGATGTTCCAACAACGTCAAAATGAAACCTTTTATGAAGCATGGATTCGATATAAAGACCTACTCCGAAAAGTCCCTCATCATGGCATCGAACCATGGCTCCAGATCCAAATCTTTTACGATAAGGTTGACTATCAAACAAGGAAAGCCATGGATTACGCAGCCAAGGGTAGGCTAGATAGACTTAGCATTGACGAGTGCTGGAAAGTTCTTGAGGAGTTGGCACAATACGAAGAGGAAGGATGGGAAGACCCGATGTTCCCAAGCAAGGTAAAACTTGACTACGCATGTGCTACCCAAGAAGAGTTGTTAGGAAGCATCGAGAAGCAGGTAGAAGAATTGATGAATATTGAGAAACTTGCTGCTAAACCCGTGTGGAATCATAATCCACGTAGGAATACGGTTATCAACCAAAATTTTCCTGAACGCTCACGACAAGAGGAATTCGAAGGGATAATGGTAACCTTCATGGATAATCAGGAAAAACAAATCTGTGGAAAACTAGAAGGGGGGTTGAATAGTTTTACGTCTTTTTAATTTTATTTTGAAAACTTAGTTTAGTTTTAAAACCTTGTTTGCTTTTAAAACTTTGATTCAATCTTATGTGAACTCAAATCTTGAACAATATGAACAAGTATATCTAAGTATAAACAATAATAATAATGTATGCTAAGTATGTGAAATCAACACATGCATAATATAAACAATTGTAGCTATATACGAGAGATAAGTACGTAATCGTTTATTTTATAATCCTTAGTTGTATTTTGTATGAAAACTATACTTGATCGAAATGATCAATTATATGTATGTAACCTTTTTAGTTTGATTGTAAAAAACTTTGTTTTGTGAATAAAACTTTCGTTTGATCTTTAAGTAAAATCAATACTAGCACTATATGAGCAACTATATATATACGTCTACGTCTACAAAAGTAATAACGATATAAGCAAGATAATAAGTAAGATATGGAAAGATCTAACCACGAGACAAAGGATTTATAGTGGTTCGGCTACAAGGACACCTTCCTTGCCCTACTCCACTCCTCGAGTCACCTACTCGAGAGTTTTCTTCACTATATCAACAAGCTCCCTTATGGCAGAGAAAACCTTACACACCTTGGCTTACACAGGTTAACGACACTAAGCTAAATGTCGAGTTCTAATCGTAGCTAGAACCAATCTCACACCAAATATCACACCACGTGATCTTCACACCTTAATCACACCTTCACACCTTCTTCACAACTACTTCACACCAATCTACTACACACCTATCTTCACAACTACTTCACACCAATCTACTACACACCTATCTTCTACACACCAATTATCTTCACTACAATCTACTAGCCAATCACACTAACTATATTCCTAACACAACTATCTACAATCAAATATTCACAACACACTACACAAAGATATATGTAAGTGTTCTTGATGATGCACCAACAACTTGGATGTAGAGGTCACAACAAGTTGTAATACTTCTTATCTTGGAGGATAGAAGTATTCTTCTCTTGCACTTGAGAGGATGGAAATTGGATCACTTTGAAACAAAGAATATATATACACTTATGATCAAAGGATGAGAGAATAGAGAAATAGATCTAGATCAGAAAGTTTAGAAGTGCAAAAGGTGAGAAAATTCTGTGGGATGAACCAGTATTTATAGGGAGAAAAAATACTGTTCTGGAGCGTGGCCGGTCCCCTTAATTAGGGGCCGGTCCCCTTAATAATTAAGGGGGCCGCCTAGGGAATTAAGGGGGCCGCCCCTCCAGAACGTTGGGTTTATTTGTCTTTTTGTGGGGAAGGTTTTTCTGGATTAGATTTGCCATTTTTGGTTGGAAATTTGAATTCATATATTTATAATGAATTAAACATATTCCTTTAATTCCAAAAATATTTTGTAAAAGATATAAAATGTTTTGTGACATTTTATAAAAAGTCTAGTGTTTAAGAAAATTGTTCCTTTGATCATAGAATGCAATAAACACTTTGTTTATTCATACCTTAAGTGATTTGGATGTAAAGACAAATGTTAAGCACTAAAAACTTGTTTACGTCATAAGTTTTAGATTAATGAGTTTATGCTTTGTAATTATCAAAACATAGAGACATTGTTAATATGTTAACAATGTTTTTAGACATTATTAATTTATGTCAACAATCTCCCCCTTTTTGATGATTACAAAACCTTAAACTCTTTAAATCTAAAAATTAATTTTTAGACAAGTATTAGAGTTTAACATTCACTTCTCCCCCTTTTTGTAAAATCAAAAAGGTTATGCCGACTAGCTTCGTAAATGAAGTTAGACGGGATAAAAGCTCCCCCTTGATGTGTGCTCCCCCTTGTTCGATGGCACCAAGGGATCGAGATATGGAATGCTCGCAAGAAAAATATTAGAAGCACAAGCATATATAGAAGAATATGCAATATACAAATAACAAGCATAGTAAACAAACATTAAGGATACATAACAATTAATTCAAAGTGATTATGTTAAAAGATCCTAATTTGCCAAAGAGAGCCATCGGACTTGCTTGTAACAAAAGGTTGGTTGATTCGTATTTGAAAGTGAAAATCATAAGCATATGGTATGCTTAGATGGTTAATGATGATGGAGTGTTTGGAATGAGGATGGTTGAGTTAGGATAAGGTTGTTGGATTAATGGAGGTATATGTTCGGGTCATGAATGTTGGATAGTTTGGTGGTGGAGAGTTTGTAGCGGAAGAGGTTGATTGAGGTTTTGGATGTTGTTCAAGTGAGGGTATTGGATGTGATCTAGTGAGAAGATATTCAATCCAAGTGTTCATTGAATGCAATGGTTTTTAGGAGAAAGATGCAACAAGGTCAATTGTTGACATACTTCTCAAGTTGATTTATGTTCTGTGGTGATGAGGGTGATCTAGATGAAGGTGGATCCAAATTGCGTTGAGCAAGATGTAAGGCTAAAAGAGCACTAAGCTCATGGGCTTCTTTTAGCGCCTCAACGAACTTCAAGTGTTCGGAGGAAGGTGATGGTGGTGGAGCATGATAGTTGTCTTGGGTGATGGTTTGAACATGCAACATAGGAATGGCATGTGAAGTTGTAGGATATGGTGGTGATACTCTTGGTGGTGGAGACATGTTTGAGCTTGGGTAATCATGAAAACATGATATGGGTGGAAGAGATCCTTCATGAGTGGATGGTGTTTTTGTTGAATGAGCAACATGTAAAGTGTTGGTAATGTGGTTGGGATTATTGTTTTGGGATTGTGCATGCTCATCATAAGAAGGAGCATTAGTCGAAGCACGAATGGATGATTTGTTGTTAAATGGATCATTTGTGTGAGAGTGAGGTTTAGGTGTTGGTTTATTATGAACAACATCTCTTGAGTTGTGAAAAGATTATGAGGTTTGAGTGTAATGTAGAAGGATATGGGTGAGTAAAGGTTTTTGATATGTAATGTTGGTGAGAAGGAAAGTGAGGTGTTAGGTAAGTAATGTTTGAAAACATAGGAGGAATTTGGTGTTGGATGTTTGACAAGGTCATTTGATTTGACGGAATTTTAAAGGAAGTTAGGCTTTCTTCTCCAAACAAGTTTCTTGGTGGTTTTGGTTTAATGGGAGAGGAAATGATGAGATGAGTGGAGATTGAGAGGAATGAGAGTGTTTATAATGTAGGATTGGTGGGATTAAGGATGGATAAACATTGATGGAAGGTTTAGGATAAAATAGGTTTGTGAATTTTGGGAAGTGTAGGATGAAATGGGCTAAAAAAATAGAAAAGGGAAATAACACCTTCGACCATCAGATGGCCGGTCCCCTTAATTGGAGGCCGGTCCCCTTAATAATTAAGGGTTCCGCCTTATGATTTAAGGGGGCCGCCCATCTGGTGATTCCCAGATTGCCAGAAAAGGGTTTTTGGTAGTGAATTGCAGAAAGGTTGTGTTTTTGGTTTCAAACAAGTCCAACTCTTTGAGGCAATCAAGCATATACTAATTATGTAGGCAATTATGTAGCCAAAGCATGTTAACCAAAGAGATTAAGTAAACAAGCAATTTCATCTAGCATGCAAACATACTCATCAAGCAAGTAAAATATAAGTGCTAGGAAACAATAAGCAACATCAAGTATTTCATAACTACATAACAATGAGGATTAATCCTAATGTGTATCAATGTGCAATAAGTGGGTAGTTATGATAGCATGTATTTCTAGACTTGTTACAAACAAAGTCTTAATGAACAAACCATGGTCCTCTTGATTTGATTTAGTTCACTTATAAGTGTCATTTATATAAATATAGATGACAAATATGAGATCACCATGCATGATTTTAAAAGAGACGTTTTTAGCATTATTCAACAATGTTTGAAAGTAAGTTTTCACTTGGATGTGAGAGTTATTTGAATAAAATAGATTTGGTTTTTACTTCAAAATGTGTGAATGAACGGTAAAGAATATTTTCCCAATCTTTAGTTTTGATCAAAACAAAATTGTGGATATTGATAGTGAAAACATGTTATTTAAAAGTGGGATAGTTATTTGAAAGACTATTTTCCAAAATGTGAGGTTTTTGCATATTTTTAGAGATATTAGATTTTTGACAACAAATATCATAAATCAAATATTTTAAAAAATGTTTCTTAAAGATCTCGTGCTCAAGAGGATTGGTTAAGCCTATTATTATCTCATGCTATCATGTCTACATATCCTATGATCCTAAAGGAAATGAAGACGATAATTTATATGTTAGATGCGAGAGTGTTGAATGGGGTATAACCTAACATCTATAGTTCCTTTGTTTTCGCACGCTTATCTGACTTAATGCCATAGTCTACGAGAGCTTGTTTCATCCATAGTTTTCTTACGCGAGGGATCTAATCCTACTTCTATATTAATGATTGATCCACTTAACTCATTTCACTTCATCACCATGAGTTTCCTAATAGTGGATATAGAAGATTTCCATTTTCTATTTTGTTCGGCAATGAACAATTTTATCTTATTCCTAGGAAAGTCAACCAATGATGTTTCTAGGTTATAAGAATATAATCAATTAAGTACTAAGCATTAATCTAACTAATCATTTATCTAAGCATGCAAATTATAGTGATGAACTTAAAAGAAACGCGTACCTTTTAGTCTTCAATGGAATATCTTCAAGCACTTCAAGTGACCATGTTGACTTATAGAAGTCATTTGTAGATGAAATTCCAACTTCTTCCAAGATTGACAATTTAGCCACTTGGTCCCCATTGTCTCATTGGTCCAAAGTTGTTTGGACCAAACATATTTAACATTTGGCAAGGATGCATGTATGGTGGTAATATTTCCCAAGGATTGTAACTTGGTTGATAATTCCACATTTGATTTCTAGTGTTATTGTAATATTGTCTATTTAGATTTCTTCTAGGTTGAGATGTTTTAGATCTTGGATGATGATTTTTAGGTTTTCTTGGTGGTGGAGTTTTAGATCTAAATTTAGGTTTAGAGGATCCTACTTCGGTCTTTAAGAATGGTTTATAAAAAGTTTTTACTTTTTCATCATTCGCAATGGGTATTTTTCTATCTTTTGTAAGTATATACTTAGGATTTGATTCTAATGATTTTTGTTTACTAGATTCACATTCAAACTTTATACTTTTATTTTCACTAGTTGAAACATTAGTTGAAGTTAATCCTAGACCGGTTTTATCTCCCGAAGTTTCTTGAGCACTTAGTATTTTCTTAAGTGGGTTATTACTATTTTTAAACCTGTCAAGTTTGAAAATTTCATCTTTAAGTTTTTCGATTTCATTTTTAACCTCTAAGCAAGTTTTACATTTTACAAAAACTTCTTTTCCTTTTTCCAAATGTTGTAGTTTAATTTTTAATTCGAGTACTTCATTTTCTAATTGATTATTAATATGTTTTAGTGACTTATTTTTAGCTATAACCTTTTGACCTAATTTGCATAACCTATTATATTCACTATCTAGGTCTTTTTCATCTAATGATAAATTTTCGTCACTAAAGTATTCGGTTTCGGAACGTACCTCGCTTGATGTCTTAGCCATAAGACACTTTTCATCATTTGTGGTTTCTTTCTTGTCCTCATCGCTATCACTCCAAGCACCTCCAATAAACGCCTTTTGATTTTGATCTCTTGACATCATTGGACACTTTCCGATGAGATGATTTGGATTGCCATATTTAAAACACTTCCTTTCATTATATGGTTGCCTAATGTATCTTCCTCGTCTTTTGAAGAATTTCTTGAAGTCTCGTACTGCCATAGCATACTCTTCATCGTCACTTTTGGAGGTTGAGCATTCTTCGTCACTAGAGTCCTTTTTAGCTTTCAACGCAATTGATTTGCTTTGCTCCCTTTTTCCTTTGACCATCTCGGAGTCTTTCTTTATTATTTCTTCGTAGACCTTTAAGTTACCGATCAATTCGTCAAGTTGTAGAGTTGACAAATTCTGTGATTCTTCAATAGCCGTGACCTTAGCTCGCCATTTTAGAAGGGGGGGTTGAATAGTTTTACGTCTTTTTAATTTTATTTTGAAAACTTAGTTTAGTTTTAAAACCTTGTTTGCTTTTAAAACTTTGATTCAATCTTATGTGAACTCAAATCTTGAACAATATGAACAAGTATATCTAAGTATAAACAATAATAATAATGTATGCTAAGTATGTGAAATCAACACATGCATAATATAAACAATTGTAGCTATATACGAGAGATAAGTACGTAATCGTTTATTTTATAATCCTTAGTTGTATTTTGTATGAAAACTATACTTGATCGAAATGATCAATTATATGTATGTAACCTTTTTAGTTTGATTGTAAAAAACTTTGTTTTGTGAATAAAACTTTCGTTTGATCTTTAAGTAAAATCAATACTAGCACTATATGAGCAACTATATATATATACGTCTACGTCTACAAAAGTAATAACGATATAAGCAAGATAATAAGTAAGATATGGAAAGATCTAACCGCGAGACAAAGCATTTATAGTGGTTCGGCTACAAGGACACCTTCCTTGCCCTACTCCACTCCTCGAGTCACCTACTCGAGAGTTTTCTTCACTATATCAACAAGCTCCCTTATGGCGGAGAAAACCTTACACACCTTGGCTTACACAGGTTAACGACACTAAGCTAAATGTCGAGTTCTAATCGTAGCTAGAACCAATCTCACACCAAATATCACACCACGTGATCTTCACACCTTAATCACACCTTCACACCTTCTTCACAACTACTTCACACCAATCTACTACACACCTATCTTCACAACTACTTCACACCAATCTACTACACACCTATCTTCTACACACCAATTATCTTCACTACAATCTACTAGCCAATCACACTATCTATATTCCTAACACAACTATCTACAATCAAATATTCACAACACACTACACAAAGATATATGTAAGTGTTCTTGATGATGCACCAACAACTTGGATGTGGAGGTCACAACAAGTTGTAATACTTCTTATCTTGGAGGATAGAAGTATTCTTCTCTTGCACTTGAGAGGATGGAAATTGGATCACTTTGAAACAAAGAATATATATACACTTATGATCAAAGGATGAGAGAATAGAGAAATAGATCTAGATCAGAAAGTTTAGAAGTGCAAAAGGTGAGAAAATTCTGTGGGATGAACCAGTATTTATAGGGAGAAAAAATATTGTTCTGGAGCATGGCCGGTCCCCTTAATTAGGGGCCGGTCCCCTTAATAATTAAGGGGGCCGCCTAGGGAATTAAGGGGGCCGCCCCTCCAGAACGTTGGGTTTATTTGTCTTTTTGTGTGGAAGGTTTTTCTGGATTAGATTTGCCATTTTTGGTTGGAAATTTGAATTCATATATTTATAATGAATTAAACATATTCCTTTAATTTCAAAAATGTTTTGTAAAAGATATAAAATGTTTTGTGACATTTTATAAAAAGTCTAGTGTTTAAGAAAATTGTTCCTTTGATCATAGAATGCAATAAACACTTTGTTTATTCATACCTTAAGTGATTTGGATGTAAAGACAAATGTTAAGCACTAAAAACTTGTTTACGTCATAAGTTTTAGATTAATGAGTTTATGCTTTGTAATTATCAAAACATAGAGACATTGTTAATATGTTAACAATGTTTTTAGACATTATTAATTTATGTCAACAAAATCCATCACCTAGAGGCACGCATGGAAAGCACTCATAAAGCTTTTATGAATTTCGCAGACCAATTCATATCGAGGGTCAAAGAAAAGATCAAAGAAAATTCCATACCTAAAAAAATTGAAAAAGTCTTCGAGGTGTCAACCCCTTTGGTGTTTGACCAAGAGGATAGCGGGAAATTTTCCTCAAATGATTTACCATTAACTACCCCCATTCTCATGAACACCCCCATGCAGAGAAAAGTTCGCAAATCCATAACATTTTCATTGGATGTCTGCGAACTACATTCCCGATCTCATCCAAAAAACGTTCTTTTGGTTTTAAACCCGGTGTAAAGAGGTCGCACCTCAAAAACACCACTGATTTGATACCCCCTATGGAACAACATCTTTCTTCTCACACCAATGACCCGTGCATAGGGATCAACTTAGCCAAAACGTCACCCGACCCCTTCTACAACCTTACCTCTTTCCGTGACAGTAATGAGACGTTCGACCCTGGTGGACCTCGTTAACAGAATAGCTACTCATGGGTTTTACTAATGTTTAGTTATTCACGCAAAGAGCAGGGACTGAACATGAAACTACTCCAAACCTCACCTTTCACGGGCATCTGACGGCGTCAGATTTAACTCTTGACGCCGTCAGCTCGATGGATCAGCAATATTAACCCAAAACCAATCACTTTCAACCCATACCCCACAAATCCCACCCAAAGTGCTGCTGCTACTCCGATTCTCCAACCTCCAATTTGACGTCTTCCGCATCCAATCTTCACTTGGTAAGTGATTCTTCTTCATCTTTTTTCGATCAATTGTCCCTAGGACCCATCAATTTGAAAAACCCCTTTCGCCCGAAACCCCACTCTTGACCCAATATTAGCAAATCGTAATGCCATCCAATTGGTGATTTGTAATCATGGGGTTACCATTTGATGATGTTGTCTCACTCAAATCATGCATTAATTTAGAGAAAACCCATCATGCCTCGGATTCTTTGACCCCCCACCCTTGTTTCCTGATTAAAGGAGCGTTTGGGTAATGGGTTAAGAGTTTGAAAATTGATTTTTCCCTCGCATTTGCATGAGTCGGAGTTTTGCTGATTCTGACGGCGTCAGGACCAATCCTGACTGCGTCAGATGTATCTGACAGCAAAAATCAATAAAAATTCTTCTGCTAATTGTTTTCGTTCGCTCTAACTTTCTCCAGGAAAATGAGTAAGCGATCAAGACAACATATAGGTAGCTCATCCAGGTCCCAACAAGTTAATTGCGGGGAATTGGTCCACAGTTGGGGTCTATTTGACAACGATGCTGCCACCACAAAGTATTTGGAGCTTGCTAATCACCACATTGACGCTGGTTCTGTTATTGATTGGGAACTTCTTAGATCCCAAGGTCTAGAGGCTGAATTTCTGAGAAGGATCAATACTGATGGGTTTGCTGGTCCTCAATGGGAGAGGATGTTTAGAATGAGGGAGGTTGTTTATAGTGAGTTGGTAAGGGAATTCTTTGCAACTTTCCGCTTTGATCAGGCTGAGGCTAGGACAGATATGGGGGGCACCACTGTGTATTTTAGGCTAGGGAGAGTTGCGGTCATGTTCAGTGGCTGAGTTTGGTTGGAGGCTTGGGTTATATACTAGTGAGGAGGTTGATGGGACTTTTCTGCAGAGGTTGTTACATGGAGAGACTCAGAGGAGTGAGATGAGGTGTGTCACTTTTTGGCCGACCATAGGGGATGGGGTTTACACCTCGACTACTGGGGTTGCATCGATCAGGGACCCCATTGTTAGGTTGGCTCACAGGTGCATCACATACAGCCTGTCTGCATGTCATGGCACTACTCACCGTGTCACTGCCTCTGATCTGTTCTACCTGTATACTATCTTTTCAGAGGATGTTTACTGCAACATCCCATTTTAGGTGGCCAGTTATTTGAGGACCAGTGTAGGTGATAGGGATATAGATCGGGTGTATGGAGGGATGTTTGTGACCCGGTTGGCTCGCTCCTATGGTCTTCTTACTCCTGCAATCATGGGGTATTTGAGCGACTGCGGGGGCTGTAGGGTGGTGAGGGCTAAATCCCTCAGGCAGATGAACATCCTGATGCAGATGGTGGATGGGTCCTACACCTGGTACGTGGCAGCAGGGCCTGGTAGTGAGGATGCTGATGATGATGATGAGGGTATGCCCCAGCAGTATCAGTTTGCTGGGTATGAGGAGGGGACTGCTGACTACTACTGGCACATGAGCCGAGGAGATTGGCAGGCGCATCAGGGGGCTTGGATGGGTTAGGTGGATGCTTGGAGAACCACCACTGACCAGAGATTTGACTGGATGTATGAGCACACAGTCCGCCAGATGCAGCATCTTTCGACCCGTGATCACATCGAGCCCCATCTGCAGATTGACCCATTCCCTGGGTGCGAGCAGGACTATCCTCCCTATGGGTATACTGGGCACCTCCCACCTGGCTATGATTACCGCTTTGGTCCTCCCCCTTAGTGATTCATTTTGATATCTGTGGTTCTTGAACAATTTATTCTCGGTTGTATGATTTGAAACATTTGGTCTTGTAATAGATTAGGATTCAGCCTCTGTTGGCTTTGGACACTTTTTATTTTTTTTCTTTTAACAAATATTATGCATGTTCGGCTTTTAATTTTATTGTTGGTTAATCTTTGCAACCCATGTTTTGTGTGATTTTAATTGTTTATTTGTTATTTGCTTCCGTATGCATGTTTTATTTTTTATTGTTGATTGATCATGTTTCTTAATTAAATTGTGGAAATACTTTACTTTGTTGTTTAGCCTAGTCTGGTATTTTTGCAAAAGATAAGTGTAAGGGGAAACCCCAAATATGTTTTTAAGAAACAAACCGATCATGATTCTCCACAATATTAAATGAGCATGTATATTCGTATTTGTTAGGGTCAAATGCTTGTATTGAGTCATAATGAAGTTTTTGCAGGATTTTCCAGGAAGTAGAACCAAGTTTTTCCAGAAATTTTCCGGAAACTTAACATAAGAATTTCTGCAGGTCCATTCTGACGGCGTCAGAGGATTACTCTTGACGGCGTCAGGAGTTAAAAATCTGGAAATTTTACCGGTTTTGTTTTTCTAACGGAGTCTTATGGTTTTTGTGAATTATTAAGTTTTATAATCTCCAGGATATCTGCAAACTTCATTCCACAAGCATTATATCTTACTTTGTTTTCTAGGATTTAGTAACTTATATAGGATGCCGCCGATTTTACGCGAGGTTGTCTTGTCTATTTTTGTCAGGATTTACAGGTTATGTATGACAAGAAGATGATTTATATTCTGGAAGGGAAGCTTTGATTGTTCATTTTCTTGGAGGAAGATTTAACCTGGCCACCTATAATCCATACCGAGCGAATCAGGGGAGTATTTGATTTCATCCTCTTTACTTTTTTTCACTTTTACATTCTTTACTTGAACATTGGGGACAATGTTCATCTTAAGTGTAAGGGGAGGGTAAAAAGATGATACCTTACATATGCACTTTCGCTTGAGTTTGTCTTGTTTGATAGTAGATGTGTAATAAAACTATGAGAAATACTTGTTAGTGAAATTTTAGCGCCAAATTTAAAATTTTTTACAACATTTAGGAGTGAAACTTTAGCCATAGCAAGCGTCTCATGGATAGGAGATTATATGACTAGCACATAACCGTATATTCAGAAAAATTTTCCACCCAAATATGTGAGGTTCGCCTTTAGATTTGATAGGAAAAGCATTCATTATTAGTGCTTATGAGTGTACCGGTAGCATTTAGATTCTAGAACTTGCGTTAGTGATGCATCCCAAGACCGCTAGTGAGACTACATTCGTGTGGTAGGATTTACTACATGATAAGAGGCATTAGGATCGCCCTTGTGTTAAACCCGTATCATAATTACTTGACCATTTAAGTCATATTACTTGGCTAGTTAAGTCAACTAATTTTTCCCACACCCTTAGCGTTGTACTCATTTTTAGTACACGATACCCCTAGTACACCCCTCCGAGCCTATCTTTTCATTTCTAACTTTAAGCATTTTACTTAAAGGAAGAATTTGTTACACCTCACTTAAATGTACACCCAAATCGCCTTAGCCTTCCGTGTATGCGCTCATTTTTAGTGCATTATTGTTATTTGTTAAACCCTAAGTTAACTTTCTAATTGATTACATGGTTGCTAAGTCGAGTCATATCCTTATACATATTGTTTTGGGACGATTGGGACTCATGGGTAAGTACTTATTTTATGGAGTAATGAGGAAGAACATCATTTATTACCCCCATATGTACGTTAATCTTAAAAGTGTTCCAAGTGTTTTGATTTTCTTAATTCGAGTCATTAGATTAGTTTAATGTAAAGTATGTAAAGATTCAAGTGTAAGGGGAACTCACATTCCCTATGATGTATTATTTTGGATGGTAGGGTAAGAGTGTATGCAAAAAAAAATAAAAAATAAATAAAAAATAAATAAAAAAAAATCGAAAAAATCAAGAAAAAGAAAAAAAAATAGAAAAAAAAAAGAAAAAAAACATACGGACTACCATCCCTTTTTATTCTATGTTCATTTTATGTTTTTGTTATTTTTCATTTTTTAGCTTAAGTCGAGTCTAGTCTTGGCTTAGCAACGCCATCTTGTTCATGTAATTAACTAAGATTGTTAACTCGCCACCAGTAAAACTTCCTTTATCCAACAAAACCGTGTAATTCATATCCCTATACCTAACGTTACAACCCTTTAAAAGACCTCTTTGATAGTTTATCCTAGGTGCTTACGCCATGTGGTGGAGATTTGATCCTTTCCCAAGCCTATGGTAATCTATTTTGCTACGACAGGTAGTGAGAGATATCTTTCATTTCCATAATATATATTACTTTATTACACCCGAGAGATGTGAGTATCTAAACACTATTTGTGAGGTGCTAGTGTATGACCTCCGTGCTTGTCTATTGGTCTTTAGTGGAACGATTATTTGTTGTAATTACTTTTATATTAGTGTTAAATGACCCCTAACTTGTCTTTTGAGTAGAATAAAAACGCATTTGCTTGAGGACAAGCAAATCTCAAGTGTAAGGGTATATGATGAGGCGAAAAATGATCCGTTTTTAGGGGGTCATTTAAGCCCGAATCCGAATTTATTTGATCAAATATTGCCCTAAATCGTTCCTTTTGTGATTTTAGGTACTTGGAGAGTGAATTCTGGAAAAGAAGCCATTTTGGACGTTTTTGGAGCATAAAAGTGAAGAAAACGGCAAAGTCTCAATTTTCCATGCTGGAACAGTACATGAAGGCGTCAAGAGTTAACCCATGACGGCGTCAAACCCCAAGAATTAAAATCCGTAGCTCAGGACGGCGTCACGCAGGCCGTCAGAAGTAGATCAAGGCCGTCCGAGGAAGTATTTAGCGGCGAGATGACGGCGTCACACCTTTGTTCTTGACGCCGTCACCCCGATTTTCCTATATATAGTTTTCTAGTTTTTCACATTAAAAGAGAGAAGTTTTGGAGAAACCCTAAAGATGATTTTGGTGCAACTTTTACAGGTTTTTCAAGGGTTCCAAACCCTTGATACCTTGCATTGTAATTGAGATAAGTGTTCTTCTAATTCAATCAATATGTCTATGTGTTGGTTGTCTATATCTTGTTCTTGTCTCAATTCTATCATGCTAGGCTAGATCTCTCTTGTGTTTACTTAGATCTAATGAAACCTAGATATTGATTATGTGTTGATTACTTGTTTATTCTTGTCTTGGATGAATGATTTTATATGTTAGGCTTAAGAAAACTGGCAGATCTCCAAATGGTAACATGCTTGAACGTCTTAAGAAACATGAACCGAGGCGTACTAGGTCATTATTGGTTGTATTTAATGCATGAGCCACTGTTTACAATCCCTATAGTTGTGCTGGGCATGGTGTAGGAGGAGATAAGAGCTCATAGAATTGGGGAGTTATGTATGCCACCCCATGAATGGTATTAAGGAATACAATCCGTCATCCATGCAATTATAACAAGTAATTAACGTGTAAAAGATATCTAGGGAGTAGTGAAATCTAAGTAAACACATTTTCTCCAATTACTGCTCACAACCTTAGTATAAATTAGTTTAATTTCATTTTTAGTATTTTATTTTGATTGCATCTTAGTTTTGGGTTAGTTGAATAGCAACTAATTCCGCCCACTCTTCAAAAACCCGAGATTTTACTTGCTTTCATAAAAATATAAAAATACAAAAATAATCATCCCTCACCCTTAGAACTAGTAATTAGGCTTTCTAATCCTAGCGACACTATTCCTAAGCTGAACGATCAATCCCCCGGTACTTGTCACTATACTATACTACAACGATCAGGTACACTGCCTGGTGGGGGTTGTAAGCTTCTCGAGATCCCTCGAGAGGTAAAGCCTGTTGCGATTCCCACGCATCAAAATGATTTGATGTCAGGCAAACGTGGCACTAATCTTTAAACAATTTCAATGTCTGACATGATCGCTTCATCTCCTATCTATCTTCTACCCAAAGCTGAAATGACAAAATCCTGGTTATGGCACAGACGCCTTTCTCTCTTGAATTTCAAAACGATGACTGATCTCGCTCGTCTCAAACTTGTTGAAGGCTTTCCAAGATTCTGCTATGCCAAAGATCACCTATGTCCAGCCTGTGAACAAGGAAAAAGTACCCGTGCTCATTTTCCTCAAAACCAGAACACAGTACTAATCATGTCTTACAACTGCTTCATATGGATTTGTGTGGTCTGATGCGTGTTCAAACGATCAATGGTAAACGCTACATTTTAGTAATTGTTGATGATTACTCTCGCTGGACTTGGGTTTATTTTCTTCGAAGTAAAGATCAAGCTCCTCAAATGATCATCACCTTTCTCACCAAAATACAAGTTCAGCTACGCAACACAGTCAGAATTGTTAGAACTGACAATGGCACAGAATTTAAGAATTAGACTCTAAGGTCGTATTTTGAGAAAGTGGGAATTGAACATCAAACATCCATTCCACGAACACCCGAACAGAATGGAGTAGTCGAAAGATGCAACAGAACGTTAGTGGAAGCTGCTCGAACAATGTTAATCAATGCTCAATTACCAGATTACTTATGGGGGGAAGCTGCCGCTTGCTGCACCCAAAATTGTTGTATGATCACAAAACGCCATCACAAAACCCCATATCAGAATGTTCACAAAAGGAAACCGAACATCAGTTACTTTCATGTATTTGGAGCTCTATGTTACCCAGTCAATGATCATGATGATCTAGGTAAACTTAAAGCAAAGGCTGACATTGGGATATTTGTTGGATACTGTGAAAATTCAAAAGGCTTTCGGATAAGGAATCGTCGTACTAGGGAAATTCAAGAAACTATTCATGCTAATTTCGATGAACTCGCTAATATGGCTTCTGAACACAACAGCTTAGGACCCACATCCAACCGTCTAAACTTTCCGGTATCTTTGGCTGAACGTTGTCACTTTCCCGTAAAGAAGTGGAAACCTTGTTTGCTCCATTGTTTGATGATACACTTGTTAACCGTCCATCTGAGGACACACAAAATTCCGCTGCACATCTTGATCAACATCAAGTACCTGATACACCTCAACAAACAACAACTACTGGTGGAAGAGATGGTCCTCCAGTCATATCACCTACAACAAAAGAACAAACCGGGTCCAACTCACGACAATCAGCTGGAGACTCCATACCTTTATTAGTTCCACAACCCGCAGAGCATGACCCAGAACCATTCATTAACCCATTTGCACATGCTCAACCTGTCCCCGACATTGCTGAGTCATCTACACGCAATTTGGGTCCTGCTCACTTGCGAGATACTTATCAACTTCATCCTTCGATACACAAATGGACTAGAGATCACCCCTTAGTTCAAATTATTGGCCATCCAGATGCACCAACTATGACAAGACAACGACTTCACACAGACGGTGAAACTTGCATTTATGCACTCACAGTTTGTGAAACCGTGCCTAAAAACGTCAAAGAAGCTATGACTTATGAAAATTGGATTGAGTCTATGCAAGAAGAATTTGAATCCTTTCAAAGATTAGAAGTCTGGGAAATGGTTGAAAAACTAGATGGAATCATTGTCATTGGATTAAAATGGATCTGAAAAAACAAACTGGATGCAGAAGGCACTGTCATACGCAACAAATCACGCTTGGTAACAAATGGATACTCTCAAGAAGAAGGAATCGATTTTGAAGAATCATTTGCTCCAGTAAATAGACTTGAAGTTGTACGGATCTTCTTAGCATTTACTGCTCATCAGAATATGATTGTTTGCCAAATGGACGTGAAAACGGCTTTTCTGAACGGTCAACTCCGTGAAGTGGTTTATGTCAGTCAACCTGAAGGATTCGTTGATCCAAAACGTCCCAATCATGTCTACAAGCTTAAGAAGTCTCTCTATGGTCTCAAGCAAGCCCCCAGGGCGTGGTATGATAAGCTTTCTAAATTCCTATTGGCTAATGATTTTACTCTAGGCTCGGTGGATCCAACACTGTTTACAAAAACATACGGGATGGACTTATTAATCGTTCAAATTTATGTCTATGACATTATTTTTTCTTCAACCAACAAAAATTATTCAATGGATTTTGCAAAATTAATGACAGATAATTTCGAAAAGTCCATGATGGGTGAACTTACGTTCTTTCTAGGACTACAAGTTCATCAATCACCCCGTGGAATTTTTCTAAATCAGTCCAAATATGCTCTTGAGATTTTAAAGAAACATGGAATGCAAAGCTGTGATACAATGAATACACCTATGGCCAATTCCACAAAACTAGATGCTGATATACATGGGACTCCTGTTGACCCTACCAAATACCAAAGTATTATTGGGTCCCTCATGTATCTCACATCTAGTAGACCTGACATTGTATTTGCTGTCTATATGTGTTCACGATATCAGTCTAAACCAACTGAGAAACACCTCAATGAGGCAAAAAGAATCCTTCGATACATAAAGGGAACCATCCATTTGGGGATCTGGTATCTGAAGGATTCTGGTTTTGAACTAATAGCTTTTTCAAACGCTGACCATGCAGGATGCTTAGACATGTGAAAAAGTACATCAGGTGGCTTACAGTTTCTTGGAGATAAACTTATGTCTTGGCAATTAAAGAAGCAGGGCTGCACTTCACTGTCATCAACAAAATCTGAATACGTAGCTATGTCTGCTTGTTGTGCTCAAGTCATTTGGATGAGATCACAACTTAAAGACTATGGCTACATATTCAATAAGATTCCGATCTACTGCGATTCCAAAAGTGCTATTGCAATCTCCTGCAACACAGTCCATCACTGCAAATCCAAACACATTGATCTCCGATATCATTTCATCAAGGAGCATGTCGAGAAGGGTACAATTGAATTATATTTTGTAGGCACTGAGTACCAATTGGCGGACTTACTTACAAAAGCCTTAGCTCCATCAAGGTTTGCTAGTTTGGTTCACCAAATTGGTATGCGATGTTTGACACCAGAGGATCTGGAAAAGTTCCTAAAACATAAGTAAAATGTCAAACATTAAAACCAAAACTATCTTTGTAAAATAATTTTTCTCTTATTTTTCATAAACCTCAAAAACACAAAAATATTTTCTCTATTATCTTATTTTAAATATATATATATATATATATATATATATATATATATATATATATATATATATATATATATATATATATAAAACAAAAACCCGCAAGTATATTGCTTCCTTTCAACACCTTGTTATTTTACAAGTGTTGAGGGGGAGACACGCTCACATTTTTTTCTCACATTTTCCAAAACGGTATAATTGCATATTACCTTTAGATGTGTTGTTTCAGGAAGTTATGCATATCTCATATCATTTTGTCTTTTCTCAATACGATGTCATAAGGAGTATATTTTTATAATATTGCCATTGTTTAATTACTTGTATCTAACTCTTGGACTTATATTACAATATGGAAAGTTAGGGGACTAAAAGTGTCAAAAATCAAAATTGCTAAATATAATCTCAAAACAAACACCCCGTGTTTTTCAAAACTCATTCAAAACAAATATCAAACAAACACCCCTTTTGAGATCTACGGTTTGAATTCAAACAAGAAATCCGTGCAACCAATCTTCAATCCGTAAGTTTCTATGTGTTCTTTAGACAATTTCAAACTTTGGTTTTCGTTTAATCACATAGTTAACAGTTAGATTTCTTGATTTTTCGATTTGAAAACCTAGGGTTTATAGAATTTTGGAATTTTACTAAACGTGTTTGGGGAGTTAAATTTTGATAGGGGTTCTGTTACATTACATGTTTCTAACTTACCTGTATCATTTAATCATGCTTTCTATCATGTTTGTGCAAAATTCGAAATCTAGGGTTTATGCCGATTTGGGTTTTGTGGTTTTGTTGTTTGTTTTATTGTTTTTGTTGGTGGGATTTGTTGCCATGAGTGAAAGAATCATTGTTATGCCACTAATTTGTTCCATATTGATATTTGCTTGATTCTCGATGAAGTGTGGTCTTTTGTTCAAATAGGGTATTTCACATACAATGTTTATACAGTCTGCTATTTCTGCCTAAACTTGTTCATATGCATGATTTATGATCCTAGTTACTACGTCTATTAAGTGAATTCATGATTTTGTGTCTTATCGAAATCGTGTTCTTGCATAATTTCGAGATCATTGTATACATGATTATACCATTATTCTTATTGTTGCTTTCCATCATTTACAACAAGTTACAACATTTGGATCACATAATTTCACTTAGAAACGTACGTTTGCCAATCTTCGAAATTCTTGTATAAGAATTTTTCGAGAACCTATCTTTTCGCAATTACAAGCCCTGATGAATCTTTTTTGAAAACACACCTATCAAGGGTTTTCGAAAAGATCTCAAGGTTTTGTATTTTTCTCGAAAAGTACACCTTGATATCTTTTCAAAAATGGTTGAACATGTGTTTACGAAATGTTTTCATGACTGGTCATTTTTTTTCGAGATCACATCTGAAGACAAAATTTTCGCAATCACATAGTGAATATTTTCGAAAATACTTTAAAGGCGTTTGTTCTCGATAAACTATTTATCGAAAACTCTCCTGAAAATGTTTTCGAAAATCTTCATTATGTTTGTTTGCGAAAATCTTCTCTTATGACTGATTTTATCGAGAACAGACTATCTGTAATTTTTCAAGATGATGAGCTCTTAATGTTTGCGATAAATTGACAGTTTCAATATTGTGTTATCTTGTAATCTCGAAAACATGTATATTGTGATAATATTCATTATTAGATGTATCATGTGATGTTATTTATGTATCTTGGATGATCTTTGTGCATATGTGATTATATAAATGCTTCATGATTCTAAAATTATCTAAGTTTACTTCACTCATCATTATACATGTAATAATTGAACCATCCGTGCCTAAATGATTCTAAATGCTTATCTATAATCAAACTTTTCAATCGTGCTAACACGTAACAAATCTGGATGTTTGGTTTATGATAATGTTTTCAGATTAACATGGTTGAACACAACGAGAATGTCCCTCAACAAACTCTTCCACTACTCACCATGGATGACATCACTCCCGCTGACTACAACGTTAAAATTGGCAATAACAATCCTCGAGTTGACTTTGACAAATTGAGAATTCCTGAGAACTAATGCAGGATTGTCAAAGATATTCTCCTTGCACATCCATGCAAGCATCTGCTCAACAAATCTACTTCAGTTCCTGTGTTCAACCTTCATCAGTTCTGGCTTACGGCTAAGGTTAATTTAGAGGATGAGTCTTTCACTGTTACGCTGGATCGACAAGTCTACACTGTAGATCACGATGTCCTTCGTACAGTCTTCCTTCTGCCTCAACCTGACAATGAATTTGCTCCAATACTGCCTGAACCGGATCTCCTGGATTTCTTCATTGACCTAGGATATGATGTTCAAGATGACTTACCTCTGATTAAGCATTCCAGATTCAATGCGAAGAACATACCTCAGCCTTGGAGAACATTCTGTCTGTTAGTTGTAAGATCTATATCAGGAAGAAAAAGTGGTCACGAACATCCCAGACTTGAGCATTTACAAGCATTTTCGGGAATGGTGACCATGTCACCTATTGACTTTGCAGTTCCAATAATGAACAATATAGTCTACAGCATCCAAACCGGACGTGAAAAGACTATGATCCCATTTACAAGATTCACAAAGCTTCTCATTGAATATTTCTGCAAAGACACACCGGAATTCATCAAAAGAATTGGGAGACACTAATGAGCCTAAGCACCTCTTCGAGGACGACTTCACCATCTCTTTTGTCAAGACGACCACTTCCTCTACCAAGCAAAAAGGAATGAGGCTTCCCGAATACCTTCTTGATGACAATATCAAGAAAAGTTTGAACTACAAATTCTACGATGATGCTTACAATGGGATACAGGAAGAAGCTACCATATAGACTCGCAGTAAAGGAAGTGTGAAATCTGGGAGTACTACAAGCACCACTTGCTCACTGCAGACAAAGTCAAAGGCTACTCCCAAAACCAAACCTTCTGCCAAAACCAAAACTTCCACCAAACCTAAACCTACACCCAAACCTAAGCCTGCAACGAAACCAAAGAAGAAGGTAACACCAAAGTTCGCTCTTCAAGATGAACCTACACCGCCACCCTCCGAAGGCGACTCTTAGTTTGACACAGAATCTGAAGAAGAAGAGGAAGACTTTGAACGAAGGGTAAGAGTACCTGAAGAAGCATTTCCTGAAATGGAGATTGCTATTCAACAAAGTCTTGAAACCTTTGAAGCAGATTCAAGAAAGAGAAAAGGGATCACGATAAATGAACCCAATGATGATGAAGAAGACGAACCAATCGTTGAACAATTGGTCGACAAAAGGAAATTGAAAAGCATACTTGTCGACACACGAGCTGAAGAAAAGCAATTTCTCAAAGAACAGAGGGAAGCAGCACTCCACAGCTGACTTCTATCTCAACCTTCAACACCACATGTCAATCAACCTGAGCATGAAGGCGCTACAAGCAGCATAGTTCCTCCCATTGTGTCTACTATTTTTGAACCAGCCTCACAACCTGATAACGAAGTAAAAGACACAGATGATACAGGAGACATCACTATGACTGAGACTGCAAATGTAGAGGAGAATGTTGGCGAACAGGAGAACGTTGCTACGGACCTGGAATTTGATCACTTCACTACTCCAGAGTTTCTTGCACAGGAAGAAGAGGAACGCAGAAGAAAAGAAAATGAAGAAAAGGAAGCATTCGACACCAACATATTCCTTCAATCATCTTCGCAATCTAAGCAGACATCTTCACAGCAACCTCCACCTCCTCAAGACTCTCCACCAAAGGATCCGACTCCTCCAGCTTCTTCTTCAAGTTCTCACAATGAGTCATCATCTGAATCATCACCTGAGCATTCATCTCCCACACCTTCTGAAACCGCATCCAAGCAACAATAAATCAATGAACCAATTAAATCAGTTGATCTTCAGGAGCAGTCAACACTCTCACAACCATGGTCACCAGTCTTGCTAAACAAGTTGAAGACTTTCAGGAGGCAAAGCAGCAGATCGATAAGTTCATGAAAGCTGACTTGACAGGAATGATCAGGACTTTCACACTAGATTATC
The DNA here is from genome assembly GCA_030686995.1 of Artemisia argyi. Lineage (NCBI taxonomy): Eukaryota > Viridiplantae > Streptophyta > Magnoliopsida > Asterales > Asteraceae > Artemisia > Artemisia argyi. The sequence continues at coordinate 35,139,453 of CM060697.1, forward strand.
TTACTGACAATCTGGTTGAAATTGTCACTCCTGAAGTTACAAATCTTATTGCACCAATCAGGGACAATTTGGAGCACAGAATCAGAAGTGTTGTAAAGAAAATGTTGTCAACAACACCATTCACGCTTCACCCTGCTAAAGCTTCTACACCAACTCCAACCATCCCTGAACCATCATTCGATGACCTGCTTGCTCAACTCTATGACAAAGTTGCCTACAAAACCACACAGACACCTGAAGAAAAAGCACTTGTCGATGCCATATCTGCCAACTTGTCTAAAGAGTCGTGCAAAGATGCTGCTGGAACCCTAAAGAGGTCAAGCAAAGATGACGACCCATACCCGAACTCAAAAGGTAAGAAACACAAGTCTGGAACCGGTCCATCATCTTCACAACAACCACAAAAGGATTCTACTCCTCCTGGAAATCAACAACACACTTCAGCTACTGGTCAAGGTCCCACAGATGAAGAAGAAACTCTTATGCACCCAACTGATGATTATGAAGGGCAACCCGATACCGATTACCGTGCCTCCCCAATTCCCGATTCTCAACCTGGACCATCGTCACCATCAAAAGATAAAGACAAGGATGCTACGTCCAAGTCTAAGAAATCAAAGAAAAGAAGACGTCATTCATGGCTCGACAATGATGACACACCTGAGAATGATTGGTTGACAAAATTGGTAAAAGCTCAACCTCCTCTCGAAGATGAAGAACCTCTTCCAGGTAATACACTGCAATATACTCAGGTTATGATGGAGGATCTTCAACTTGAGAAACTTACTAAGGCTGAGCTAAGAAGAATCAATAAGGATGCACAGGAATCCTAAAATCCAGATCTGGAAACAAAATGGAATACGAATTTCACATGCAGAATATAGCTAGTGCAATGTCTGGAAAGTTTGACTGGCTAAACCCTGAAGTGAATTTCGACATCAATTCCAAAAACCACGAAAAGCCTTACTTCACCGATTGGACTAAACCATTACCTCTGCAAGGATTTCCCGAAAAACCAAAGTTACCTTACAGCTTTTTCTTCAACAAAGATTTTCGTAACCTCCAACTCACACAAGAGAAATCTAAGAAGAAATATGCTTCCTCATTAACTATCTCAGTACCAGCCGCAAGATACGAAGTTCCTGCAATTGAAGAATCTACTCCAGTATTTAGCGACTCTATCGTAGCTTACGACAGAGATGCTTTACTCGGGATTCAGCACTGGCCTGAACGTCGTCGACTCGGTTACACTCACAGATTACATCTCAAGTCATTAGAGAATGTGAAGCATAAATCAAAGATCATTGCTATCTTGGAAATTCAAGAGTCAAAAAAGTTTAACTACACGTTCATGAATGAGATTGTGGTTAAACGACAAGATGAAAAGAGGTATAAGTTCTCTGAAGCGAACTTTCCCAACCTTTATCTAAATGACATTGAAGACATGTATCTAGAAAAGGTTCAAGGAAGAATGCGTGGATTCGATAATGACACACAATACAACTTCATTTCATCTCTACTCCACTACATCCGACGATTGATAGTTCAAGAAAGAGTGGAAGATCTTCAGCTTGGAGTGGAAAGTTACCAACAGAAGATCAATTTGACTAAGCCACAATTCTCATTTGATGGAATCTATCAAACATCATAGTATACTCTCATCCATAAACCTTCATTTGGTTTCACCTACATCAACAGCAAAAATCTACAAAGCTTCATGAGGCTCGATGAGATACACAAGTTCTGTGATATTACGCTTAAAACCATTCGTGATGGGCTAGTCAAAAGGTTGAATGATGATCGCAGAAAGATAGCAAAAGGTGAAACTCCAAGGTGGAAATCCAGATCCAGAAGACAAGTTCGAAACTTTGTCTTGAAGATTGAAGAAAGGTTATTTCGCCGGGAACAGATCAGACGATTGGAAAGCTATATCGGTGTCAGACCTTCATTTCCCATCAGACTCTTCAAAAGACCAGAACCACAGTTCACTGACTTTGATGCTCCAATCACTGATGAAGCTTAAACTAGTACACATGGGTATTAACTTTTCAATATTAATTGTTTCATTTGATTGTATTGTTATCACTATGGCTTGTACACACATAACAGTGTACAACCCGTTCTTGTAAAGAAAGGACCCTGAGGTACGCATCAGTGCCTCAATCCTGATATAAGGAGCGAAGGCTTCTTACTTTTGAGTAGAGTTAATCAAACATTTTCTAATTTTCATAACTCTGCTCAAAAGACAAGTATTTTACCTCAATAAGAATTCACTTGTTAAGGGGGAGCACTTGAAACAAAATCATCGTACTTGAAAACAAAAGTTCTTGTTGATATCTCCCCATAAGTCTCAAAAAGCATATTTTAATCAAAAGTTTAACAAAAACAACATCTCATATGCTATTTTTGAGGGGGAGAAAAAGTGGATGTGATTAAAATATGAAAGTTCAAAGTTGCTCAAAAGTCAAATCTCATGCGAGCTAGACTCATATTCACCCAAGAATTGACGAAACATAAAAGTTAATAATCGAAAGGACTTATCCTCGACGGGTAATAACATCAAGTTAGTTACTAGAGCTAGTTGTCACCTAAAAGCTGACAATGGAACTCTTTAACTAGCCACATAAGCGTGTCTCGAAAAGGATTTGTCTTAGTAGAAATGTACCGATTCGAGAAACTTTCTGTGGACTTGACCAGGCTGGGTAATAACTTCAAGCTAGTCTAACTAGTGATGTAAGTGTGTCTCGAATCGGTCGGGTTCACTGAAAGCAGATCAATTCAAAAAGTGCTTGCTCCTCCCGCATGTGCAAATTTATTAAACACTTATGAGCACATGTGGAGGGGGAGCCCTTCATAAGAAAACACAAGACTCTCAAAGTGTTAAACAAAATGTTTGATAATCACAAACACTTTGAGAGATTTTCAAAGGTTTCATGGCTATTGTCGGATAATCATGGAGTTATAAGGTGATTAAGATAGGAAAAACCGTACTATGATCCGCCAGAGCCGGAGGGATCTACCCAAGGACATCACCAAATAGTTAGTATTAGAAGTCCTTAGGTATGATATTAAAAAAAAAATAAACAAATAAATAAATAAATAAATAAAGGAGTAAAGAATGAAAGGGGAAAGAAGGAGTTGAAGAATTAAAAAGAAAAGTAAAGAAAAGGGTGAAAAGAAATAGCCCTCCTTATGTTCAACCTTAGGGCAGACATCGGGTTCAATTCATATGCTACTGGTTGTTGTTAAGACAACACCGGTATTGAAGATAAAGTCGTCATGGACCCAGTGACGCAATGCACTAAACCTTCTTAACCACTCAAGTTCTCTTAAAAGAGCTTGTTTCATTCTCACGGGGAACCGGTGTAATCTATCGACTTATCTCTTAGAGATGGTTGATATTGAAGCAGGAGACCCCTCCCTAGTCTCCGCATATGAAACCTAAGTGTGCACTTTTCGAGTCTAGAGCCATGAGATACATCAAAGATCTCTTAGGAACACTTAGTATTTCTACAATTGGTGTTCTACATCAATGAACACCAGCTGTAAATTATCGAGTCCTTCGTAGATCTTAGCAATCTGCCGAGAACGTTTATGAGAGAATTTACATAAGTATTTCTCAATGATTGAACGGAAATCCTGCCAGGGTCAACATCAAACAACCCTGACAGCAGGTCACTTCGGTAACTCCTTGTGAGTTATGCTTAGTGTTTGTGGTGGTTTCTTAGCGGTCTAGAGCCGTGGAGTGATCCCCAGCGACTCACTCAGTCATTGAGCTACTTAGTAGGTCTTGTAAGCTCCTTCAGGAGTATCTGACATGGGAACGGCCTTGATAAGGGTTAGAAGGAGTCTTCACACAATGCTGTTGACGATCTCTAATTCCTTATCTGTAAGTACCGGATATTTTATTGCTAACTGTTTACCCGCAGGTACACATCATCTCCATGGCGACGGATTCCACATGCTCATACATGCATCTTGAAGTCATCAAAAGCTCCCTCAAAGATCAACGCAACACAAAATTCAAAGAAAGATTCTACGTCAAAAAGGAAGAATCTACAAAGTATAAAGACTAAAGATCAAAAGTGAAAGAAAGGGAACTACGTGCATGTATAAGTCAAAATTCAAAGCTGTATGAGCATGTTGGAATGGCGGACTACCACCATAGACGCGGAAGTGACGTAAGGCAGACAACTTCATAACTTGATCACTATCACAACAACAACGAACAAAGAACAAAGAATGATGAATGATTTTTGAAAGACGTCTAAAGCTATGAAAGTCAAAGATGAAGAAATGACAAAGACGTCAAGCAACCGTGATGACCGACCCTTAGGGGGAGATTGTTGGGATCAAAGTTTTACTATTTTATCAAGTCTCGGTCATTTGTAATAAATGTTAGGTTGCTTTATTATTAGTTACTTATATTTGGTTATCATTTATGTATTTAAGGCTTATGAAAGCCCATAAGGCCTTCAAGGCCCACGAATTAAGGATAATGGGAGCTAGGAGTGTTGCCCTAGCTTCCCTCCTATAAATAGAACCTTTAGGTCTCATTTGTATTTGGTTGGTTATGTGAAATCTTAAAGAAACTCTTGCAATTCTAATTCTCTCATTCTCATAATCATCCCATCCTTATATCTATCTCATTCTTGTTTGTGTGAAATCAATGTGGGTACCTAACAACTCCCCTGATTCGTTCGGTGTGGATAGTGTGTCAACAAGGTTAGATCTTCTTCCAAGAAAATGAACTTTGAAAGCTTCTCTCCAGAAATATAAATTATCCTCTTGTCCAATGTAACATGTTAAACCTGAGAAAACAATCAAGGCAAACCTCGCGTAAAATCGACGGCAATCTATATATACTAAAAATCCTAGAAAACAAATTAAGATATAATGCTTGTGGAATAAATGTTTGTAGATTTCATGGAGTTTATAAAACTAAAGAATCAACAAAAACTTTAAGACTCCGGTATAAACAAAACTCGCAAAATTTTCAGAATTTTTGTACCTGACGCCTTCAGGTTTTAGCTCCTGACGTCGTCAGAATGTTCCTGCAAAAATCTCATGTTAAGTTTCCGGAAAATTTCTGGAAAAACTTATGCCTTACTTCATGGAAAATCCTGCAAAACATCATTATGACTCAATACCAGCATTTGACTCAAACAATTATTAATACACATGTTCATTTATTATTGTTGTGGTTCATGCTCAATTTCGTTCTTATAAATGAATTTTGGGTCTCCCTTACACTTAGCTTTTGCAAAATACCTTTATATGTAATTAATACGAAGTTAAAAACAAAATAAAACATTTTCACCATTTACTTTGAATCATGATCCACAAAAAATAAAAATAAAACATGCATATGGAAACAAATAAAATTAAACAAATAAAACATGGGTTGCCTCCCAAGAAGCGCTTTTCTATATTTACGAGTCTTGTAGCTAGACTCAAGGTCATGGGATACCGTGTGTCGCTTATGCTCACATACCCAAGTGTGAGCCATCTAAAAGTTGCCTCATCTTTCTTATAGTCATCACTTGGTTCTAAACATCCGCGATAATACTTTTTTTTTCTTTTCATGAGGATATTTAAGCCCTTTCCTTTTATCATTCTCACTTAGCATATCAAGGGATGGGTACCTATTACATTTCTCAATAGAAAAATCCTTGAACATAGGGTGTGCACGGGGCATTTGGTAAAGAAAATCTTCATCCCCATTCGAGAATGTAATTAACCCTTCCATAAGTTTTTCATCTAGGTTGGTTAACCTTTTGAAGGGTTTCCCAAACACAACTTGGGTTAGGTTATTATCGATAAATTCTCCTTGATTCTCCATAACCATAAACTCAACCAAATAAAAAAAGCTTCCTACAAACACATGCAATGTCTTTACTCTAGCAACAATATTATCTTCCTTGTATTCCAACTCATTCACCATAACTTTATTGTATTCATTACGCGAGATTATATTCATTGGTAGAGATGAGTTAAGGTAGGCATCAAAGCTCCTAAATCCAATTTACAAAGAAACTTCATATTAAATGAGCTATCATTCTCAATCCATGTCCTAGGGTCGACATACCTAAAAGGGTTCACCTCATCTTCCATCCTATCCTCATTGATTACATCACCATCATCTAGTTCCTCATCGGAGTCTGAATAGTAAAAAGGACAAGCCCTATAGTCATTATCATGATCAGACTCATCCATTGCAGAATTATTGTCAAAGTGATGGTCAGGCAAGAGGTTAGGTGGGTTCTCATTTTCCACTAAAGGGACTGGGGCGGGTATTTGGAAAATCCTACGATGAAAAACACGAATAACAAGAATCAAACGATCAATGCTATTGTTATCCATCGAGATAGCTTACGAACAAAGGAAACAAAGAAGTAAGATAGATTAAAGAAAACCTATAAAAATAAAATAAAAATCTTACTAGAAAGGAATCTAGCAAGTAGAGCTAATAAAAAGAAATTCAAACCTAGACAATAACTATTCCCCGGGCTGCGGCGCCAAAAACTTGATGCGTGAAATTGCACCCTCGCAAAAGGTTTTACCTCTCAAGGGATCTTGAGAAGCTTGCAATCCCCACCAGGCAGTGTACCTGTTCGTTGTAGTATAGTATAGTGACAAGTACCGGGGGATTGATCATTCAACTCAGGAATATTGTTCGCTAGGATTAAAAAGTCTACTAAACTAGATCTAAAGGTGAAGGATGATTCTTCTTGTGTTTTTTATAATTTTTTGAAAGCAAGTAAAATCTCGGGTTTTGATGGAGTGGGCGGAATTAGTTGCTAGTCAACTAACCCAATTAACTAAAGATGCAATCAAAATAAAATAAAATAGACTAAAACTAATTTGTGGTATAAACAATAATAAGAGAAAATGTGTTTACTTAGATTTCATTACTCCCTATATATCTTTTACCGGTTGATTAGCTTGTTACAATTGCATGGATGACGGGTTATATTCCTTAATACTAGTCGTAGGGCCGTGTACGAAATTCCCTAACTCTATAAGCTCCTACTTCACTCCTATGTGGAGCCGACTAAAAGCTCCTAACATGGGATCACTAGAATTCACTCATGCATTAAATACAACCATAAATCGTAGTACACCTCTGATCATGTTTCTTAACACATTCAAACAAGTTACCAATTGGAAGTCTGCCAGTTTTCTTAAGCCTAACATCGAATACAATCATCCACAACAATTATAAACAAACCATCAACCAATAATCAACATCTAGGTTTCATTACATCTAAGCAAACACAAGAAAAACCTAGCCTAGCATGTTAAAGAGAAGAAAAGCATAAGATAGAATCACACAACACATAGACATATTGTATGATTATTGGAAAACTTATCTTCAATTGAACATGGATGGAACAAGGGTTGAAACCCTTATTATCACAGAAAAGTCATCTAGGGTTTTTACAAAGAAGCTCTCCAAAAGTTCCACCACTTATGAATGAAAATTAGAAAACTATATATAGATTTTACACCTTGACGGTGTCACGTTTTAGCTTGTGACGCCGTCAACTCTCCGCCAAGATAAAATTCGTATTGCCTAAATCCACTTCTGACCCTATCATGTGTAAATTTACTCTGGGCCGTCACATGTGTTTTGACCCTGATGGCCTTGGTGACGCCGTCAAGCCAAATTGCCTTGAAAATGTTCTGGGCCATCATGTGTATTTTTCACATCCACCTCTTTTGCCACTCTTGAAACCGCCACTTGCATTGCCTTGACGCCGTCAGGTACTGTTCCCAGCAAGGATTTTGATACTTTGTCGTTTTCTTCACTTTTTTGCTCCAAAAATGTCCATAATGCTTCCTTTTGTAAATTTCCTCTCAAAAGTACCTAAAATGACAAAAGGAACGATTTAGGGTAATAATTGATCAAATAATTATGAATTCGGACTTAAATGACCCTCCAAAAGCGGTACACTTTTCGCCTTATCAATGACATGATGATAGGAACGGTGATGGTGGTTAGGATGATGATGGTGATCGGAACGGTGATGATGACTGGAATGGTAATTGTCAATCCGGATAACTAATTTTTGGAGGGAAGGGATGAAAGCTGGAGAAAACACACACGAAGTGTGTAAAAAATGAGGAATGAAAAAAAGAAAAAGAAATAAAGGCTTTATATAGTTAGGATAATTCAAGTTAAACATATTAAATCTTAGATTAAATACCCACCATTAAATCAAACTAAATGGATTGTGAGGATTTGTCTCTCAGTAAGTACCAAAATAAGAGTAAGCAAATGAACTTTTTCTCTTAATGCTAGTATTACAAGTTTATATTTGACTCATGTTATGAGAAGATAAGTGTGACATGGTGGCTAGAAAAGAAATAAAAAATATGAGACTTGCTTAAAAAAACTTAATTTAATTAAATGAAAGCCCTAATTTATATATAAAGCCTAACATCCAATTTTTTAAGGCCACTTAGTTAATAATGATAAAATTTATCAATATACATATAACTAGATACAAGGCTCGTTCGAAAGACGGGCTAACTTAATAAACCTGTTAAGTTAACAATAAAATATTAAAATACAAAAAAGAACTAAATGTCTACCATTCATACATATAATTTACATTAGCTTCAAGGATATCAATCAGTAATATATTAATCAATAGACCATGGAATACAATAGAACGGTTCATATGTGTTACATTGCTTCTAAAGACCCTTTTCATAAATAGACCTGTCACACCCCCAAAATCGGGTCCAGCGGAAGCATACATGCAGCTGGGGTGCAACTCAATTGGTATTACAACGCAAGTTCAAAAATGATTTTCACTTGAATCATTTAGAATAAAATAGTTTAATCAAAAATGTTGTATTTACATTGTTTAAAATTAGGGCAGAAATAGGCCTTTAAAATACTTTTAAACCGTCCCCAAATTAATATCAGAGTCTTCTATGACCATGCCATGCCCTGCCAAAACCTCCTGTAGCGTGCCATTGCTTAATACCTGAAAATACATGCTAAAGTGTCAACACGAGGTTGGTGAGTTCATAGAGTTTAGTGTAAAATGAAATACATTGCATTTAAATGAAGATTTCTTAGCAAAGGCATCGTAAATCCACTCAGTTGCAAGTCCCGCCATAAGAGACTTGTAACCTGTGTGTTCACAACCCACTGCCAAAAATGATTTGAGTAATAATGTAGCCATGGCGATGTCGCCATAAAAATGAATCTGACCGTAAGCAAAACGCATAAATAGTTTATTGATTGCACTAAGTTCAAGGCACCGAAAAGGTTTTCTAGCTATATGTAGGAGGTTACGCTCCCAAGTAATGTAGGTAATCACATACCTAGGAGATGTGGGTAATCAAACATACCTAAGAAATTGTAGGTAATCAAACATACCTAAGTAATTGTAGGTAATCAAACATACCCAAGTAATTGTAGGTAATCAAACTTACCCAAGTAATGTAGCTACCGGTCCTTAACTTAGGCAATATTAGGCAATCGGTAAATAGTTTAAATTTATGCACTCATGTCCATGAGTAAATAACACGTAGGTAGTAAGTGAATAGTATTGCACTCGGATAATCAACAAGCATTTAGATAAAGCTGAAAATATTTGAGTAATCAACCATGTAAAACGAGTAATGCGTTTTAGTAAAACGAGCATGTATTCTCCCCCAAAGAGTTTGCAAAATGATTAAAAAAGTAGGGGCTATGACTCACCTGGTGCGATAGCTACGATGAAAAAAGTGATACTCGAAATGAGGCACGATCTCTAACCGCAACCTAATATGAATGATATGATCTAATGTAAGAAATGAAATAATGCTACACATGCAAATACGTATGTTATCGATACCACTCGTTAGTTTTGAAAATAATGTTTATCGTCGAAAAATATATTTTTGATGTCTCGTTGAGTAAATAACCACTTTTCATGTAAATATGTTGAAACAGTACTCCACGATCCTTGTTTGGTGTTCTATCGGTAAATATAAGGTTTTCGTCGCAAAAATAACATTTTCATTACTTGAAAACATGCCCAAAATGGCCTCGCAAAACAAGTCGCGAAATGTTGTACGTTAAGGGTTAGTGATGAAACTCGGTGTTTTTGAAAACCTTGTAAAAATATCTAGAAGTCGTGTCATTTAACTTTTGGCTATACGGGTCTTGATCGATGAGAAAATCGACTCTCATTGTTGTTACTTGAAAGTATTATGTTCAGCACTTAGAAAAATTCTATTATAGTAAAAGCTGTCAAAAATATATATAGTTTATCGGGTATATAGATGAGGTCGTAGTTTATTCGTTATAAGTCTATTTGACGAATGGCCAATTGATTTGAAAAGTAGGCTGGGAATACTTGATTTTACTTAACTACGGCTCGGACTCAAACTGATCCGATCATAAAGAAAAACAGCCGTGAAATATGGCACTTCGCGAAGACAGTTTTGTGGCAAAAAATGTAATAGAAAAGCTGATGGAAATATATATATATCGTCGGATTTCAAACACTTGTATCTTTTTCGTTATAAGCTCGTTTTCTACGTTCTTTATATCCCCGGAATCTTGGGATAACATACTAATATATTTTTGATAAGTTGGAACGGCTAGATTAAGTTTTAGGCCTCAAAACAGTCCATGAAATCTGCTCAACAGCAATGTATTTTTCAGAAAATAGTTTTTGTTGTTAAAATTGAAAATAGCATATCTTTTTCGTTCTAACTCGAATTTTAGTGATTCAAGCGGCCACGGTTTCGTTTTTGAGAGTATTTTCTGAATATCTAACCCAATATTACCCAGAAACCCCTGAAGTTTCCCACGTTTTACAAAAATGGACAGATCTATATATATAGTGTTTAAAACTCATTTTTAAGGATCAAGACTTGTTCAAGGCTTAACCAATCTACTTAAAATCAACTCCACAAGTACCCAATCCTACCATACACCTTCTTAGGGTGTTATGGGTTCCTAGTCTTCACCAAAAATGGTGGATCTCATGAGATTGCTAATAAAAATTATAGATCTATGTTTATAAACAAAATAAACAATAAGTGGTATGGATCATAGTATATTTGCATGTTTTGCTAATATAACTTGAAAATACATCAAGTAGATATTTAAAAGAGTAGGAAAAATTATTAGTAACTTACTTGAGTGATTATTGAAAGATGGTGATGAAAACCTAGTTAATCTTTGAGGTTTTTATTTCAAAACCTAAGCTAGATCACTACTAAGACTTGTTTAAGCACTTGAGATTAAAAAGTTTATGGTTTCTTCTTGGTCTCCTAGCCTTGGCCGATTGTGTGAAGGAGAGGAGAGAAAGAGAGAGTTTTTGCTAGATCTTGATGTGTTAAATGAAGATTGTGGTGAAATTAAGTATATATATAGCTAGATGTGGTCAATGGTCAAAAATGTCTCTTGGTCTTGGTCCTAGGGGGAAACGGTACATAAGAGCAAAACAAGGAAAGTGTTTTGTGGGCTCATTAATGTTTATGTCTAATGGTGCAAGTATTGGTGGGTTTAAGTTGGGTATTAGGTGTTACCGGGTACCGAGTTATCTTGAAATAAATGTTAACGAGGTGAAATAAAATACGACGAAGTTGTAAAAGTTGTAAAATATTATTCCTTGCAAGAAACGGGTGTTAGAATAATTATCGGATTGAAATAACGCAAACCGACGGAGTAATAAGCTCCGACCGTAAAATATAGTAATTGATTTGAAAATACCGGGTAAATTAATAATATAATTTTTTTATATATATTATTATAACGAGTATGAAAATATGTTAGGATCGTATTCAGGAGTATTGGGTATACGTTCGTAGTAAAAACTGAGTGGTAACGCTAATTACAAATTAAGCATACGTATATAGAAATAATGCATATCCGTGTAGGGCCTAAAGTACTCTGATGATGTGTAGACTACTCTAGTCTATATGAAGTGTCATTAATGAATGATGCATGAATTTGCAGCTAAACCACATTGGTTACGCGAATTTGAAGACCCGTAAACTCAATTTACGTAATGGGGAATGATGATCATGAATAGTGATTCCCTCCGGGAATGAATAGTGTCATATGAATAGTAAAATTTCTGAACGCTTCTCGGAATCACAAACTGACTCCGAAAATGATGAATAGTGACCGGTGAATAGTAAATGATGAATAGTAACTGATGAATAGTGAATAGAAGAAATGTCCTGAAAATGCGGGTTGTTACAGTCTCACCCCCTTAAAAGGAACTTCGTCCCGAAGTTCAGTTTGTGTTGGTCTCTGAGGTTGTATTGGTGAAAAGATGATGATTGTTATCGTGTAAGCTATTGAGCTCTAACAAGGTTCAAGTCTGACGGCCACTAGGCCTACTCTGTCAGAAATATTGAATGGTCTAGTGTATATCGGGTTTAACTTTTTGAATTTTTCTGAATGGTATTATGCCTTTCCCTGGCAGAACTTTCAACATAATCATGCCACAAACTTGAAATTCTAATGGTTTACAATTTATCGAACTTGTAACTAATTCTTAATTTGTAGGAAATTCCTGGTTATTTCATGAATGCTTACGGGACTAGTGAGTTGGGCTTTTCCAAGTTTTGATCCGTCAATGGATGTTGGCACTTCGACCATAGAGTGCTTCAAATGGTGTAGTCTCTAAGCTCGTGTGGTAACTATGGTTGTAAAGGAATCTGATTTATGGCAAATGGTTAGTCCAACCATTTCTATAGTCAATCACTCGTGCTCTGAGCATATCTCCCTATGTTTGAATCATTTTCTAATTTCTGACCATTGGTCTGCAGATGATAGGTGGTGTGGCTCCAAAGAAATCTTAATGAAATCGCTAGAAGTTCGAGGTGAATTAAATTCCTCTATTAGGAATAATTGAGACGGGTATCATGAATCTTGTGGAAGAACTTACAAGGTTAAGTCCGTCAAAGGGTGTTGTTGAAAATAATAGATTAGGATAAGGTTGTGATTCTCCGCAGGATGTCATGAATTGAGTCTCTCTCCACCTACGATGCTTAGTCTCCATTACTAAGATTTTCCCCAAGTTCTATGTCATCAAATCATGAACTCCTAAAAGTATAAGTGTTGTAATATAGTGATTGATTTTTTTTTTTCAAAGTTTGTTTTGAGATTGTGTGTTTTGTTCATAAACCTTTCCTGAATAAATAAATTTACAACTTTAAGCAAACGGCTTTTTAAGTAACATTTTTCTTGATGTTTCAAAATTTACTAGTTATGTACAATAGGACAATTTTCAACATAAGGTGGATAATATGGTTTACCAAAGATCGATGTTAAAAAAAATTTCCTAACATTCAATAGTTTTTGTAAAAGATTAGCCAAAAGGAATTTGCTTGTGAAAATAAGGGCATCAGAAAAGCATTTCTTACAAGATATATGTTTTGTATAATTGTAGTTTGGAGAAAAATCCATTTAAAAGTGAAAGTATTAAGAGGGTAAAATAGCTAGGTATGTATGTCTGCACAAATGCATAGGTGTCTAACATGTTTCAATAAAGTCTATGGGTGAGGACATGTTCAATTTATAGTCTTGGGTAAGAGGTTGGATTTATCTCTATAGTGTTGATCAGTGAGCACTCGTATCGAAATGAATCTTGTAATTCAGTCAAGCCACTACTTTCCAGATGGTGGAAATTGCTGGTGATCAGGCCAGTGATAGTGGTTCGAGTAGTTTTGTGATATCTTGATATTTCTGTTGAGTCTTGAATGGTCTTAATGTACCGAGGGATCCTCCTCATAGATGGTATGGAAAGTCTTTCCTAGGGAGGTTATTGATAATATCCGCTTATCAATATTGGGAGTAGTGAGGGATGAGTGACATCGGAATATCTAAAGTGTTAGATAATTCCTTATATGTATGGGGGTGGGGAAAGGAAATGATAGTGATGGTGAGAAGGGAAGAGACTGCGACAACTGCGACAACATGAGATTGTGATAAAAGAAAATACTGTGATGTAAGTGTATCGTGCATAGACGTAAATGTTCATGAGATGAAATGACCAGTTGACGTGCTTCCAAGCGGCGGTTCACGAAGTGATGAAAAGTATGAATGTTCTGACAACGAGGGTATGGACACACATGAATGAAACATTTGGAAATTGAGTAGAGCATTCAATCCAGACATAATTTTATTATAACCATTCTAAGTGTTGCAAAATTCATTTCTGAGTCAGACATAGGTGGTCAGCCTATATCTCACTATCCCGGGTTGAATATAGATGACCAGTCTATATTCCACCGAGGTTCCATGAATTTTGAAATACTCAGCTCAGTTATACTAAAACCATGTCCTTCACAAATACCAAGGCGTTCTGAAAGACAAAAGCAAGTGACCAAACTCGAGGTCAACTGATGAAACTATGCAAGGAAAACATAATGCGGTGACATATACGATACATGAGCATGCTTATATGAAAGACAATTATAATAATCAACTATAATAAATGAATATAGTATATCAGATAATGAGACACAAATCTCATCACCTAAGTCAGCAACTAACCACAAATGAGGCTTCAGCTTGGCAGGCAGGCACGTGACGGTCATAGGGTTAAGTTTTCTTGAAAGTAGCTATAGTCTAGGTTTTAAAAACACTTAGTTCGCTATAGCCAAAGCTCTGATACCAATCTGTCACACCCCCAAAATCGGGTCCAGCGGAAGCATACATGCAGCTGGGGTGCAACTCAATTGGTATTACAACGCAAGTTCAAAAATGGTTTTCACTTGAATCATTTAGAATAAAATAGTTTAATCAAAAATGTTGTATTTACATTGTTTAAAATTAGGGCAGAAATAAGCCTTTAAAATACTTTTAAACGGTCCCCAAATGAATATCAGAGTCTTCTATGACCATGCCATGCCCTGCCAAAACCTCCTGTAGCGTGCCATTGCTTAATACCTGAAAATACATGCTAAAGTGTCAACACGAGGTTGGTGAGTTCATAGAGTTTAGTGTAAAATGAAATACATTGCATTTAAATGAAGATTTCCCAGCAAAGGCATCGTAAATCCACTCAGTTGCAAGTCCCGCCATAAGAGACTTGTAACCTATGTGTTCACAACCCACTGCCAAAAATGATTTGAGTAATAATGTAGCCATGGCGATGTCGCCATAAAAATGAATCTGACCGTAAGCAAAACGCATAAATAGTTTATTGATTGCACTAAGTTCAAGGCACCGAAAAGGTTTTCTAGCTATATGTAGGAGGTTACGCTCCCAAGTAATGTAGGTAATCACATACCTAGGAAATGTGGGTAATCAAACATACCCAAGAAATTGTAGGTAATCAAACATACCCAAGTAATTGTAGGTAATCAAACATACCCAAGTAATTGTAGGTAATCAAACTTACCCAAGTAATGTAGCTACCGGTCCTTAACTTAGGCAATATTAGGCAATCGGTAAATAGTTTAAATTTATGCACTCATGTCCATGAGTAAATAACACGTAGATTGCACTCGGATAATCAACAAGCATTTAGATAAAGCTGAAAATATTTGAGTAATCAACCATGTAAAACGAATAATGCGTTTTAGTAAAACGAGCATGTATTCTCCCCCAAAGAGTTTGCAAAATGATTAAAAGAATAGGGGCTATGACTCACCTGGTGCGATAGCTACGATGGCAAAAGTGATACACGAAATGAGGCACGATCTCTAACCGCAACCTAATATGAATGATATGATCTAATGTAAGAAATGAAATAATGCTACACATGCAAATACGTATGTTATCGATACCACTCGTTAGTTTTGAAAATAATGTTTATCGTCGAAAATATATTTTTGATGTCTCGTTGAGTAAATAACCACTTTTCATGTAAATATGTTGAAACGGTACTCCACGATCCTTGTTTGGTGTTCCATCGGTAAATATAAGGTTTTCGTCGCAAAAATAACATTTTCATTACATGAAAACATGCCCAAAATGGCCTCGCAAAACAAGTCGCGAAATGTTGTACGTTAAGGGTTAGTGATGAAACTCGGTGTTTTTGAAAACCTTGTAACAATATCTAGAAGTCGTGTCATTTAACTTTTGGCTATACGGGTCTTGATCGATGAGAAAATCGACTCTCATTGTTGTTAATTGAAAGTATTATGTTCAGCACTTAGAAAAATTCTATTATAGTAAAAGCTGTCAAAAATATATATAGTTTATCGGGTATATAGATGAGGTCGTAGTTTATTCGTTATAAGTTTATTTGACGAACGGCCAATTGGTTTGAAAAGTAGGCTGGGAATACTTGATTTTACTTAACTACGGCTCGGACTCAAACTGATCCGATCATAAAGAAAAACAGCCGTGAAATATGGCACTTCGCGAAGACAGTTTTGCGGCAAAAAGTGTAATAGAAAAGCTGATGGAAATATATATATATATCGTCGGATTTCAAACACTTGTATCTTTTTCGTTATAAGCTCGTTTTCTACGTTCTTTATATCCCCGGAATCGTGGGACAACATACTAATATATTTTTGATAAGTCGGAATGGCTAGATTAAGTTTTAGGCCTCAAAACAGTCCATGAAATCTGCTCAACAGCAATGTATTTTTCAGAAAATAGTTTTTGTTGTTAAAATTGAAAATAGCATATCTTTTTCGTCGTAACTCGGATTTTAGTGATTCAAGCGGCCACGGTTTCGTTTTTGAGAGTATTTTCTGAATATCTAACCCAATATTACCCAGAAACCCCTGAAGTTTCCCACGTTTTACAAAAATGGACAGATCTATATATATAGTGTTTAAAACTCATTTTTAAGGATCAAGACTTGTTCAAGGCTTAACCAATCTACTTCAAATGAACTCCACAAGTACCCAATCCTACCATACACCTTCTTAGGGTGTCATGGGTTCCTAGTCTTCACCAAAAATGGTGGATCTCATGAGATTGCTAATAAAAATTATAGATCTATGTTTATAAACAAAATAAACAATAAGTGGTATGGATCATAGTATATTTGCATGTTTTGCTAATATTACTTGAAAATACATCAAGTAGATATTTAAAAGAGTAGGAAAAATTATTAGTAACTTACTTGAGTGATTATTGAAAGATGGTGATGAAAACCTAGTTAATCTTTGAGGTTTTTATTTCAAAACCTAAGCTAGATCACTACTAAGACTTGTTTAAGCACTTGAGATTAAAAAGTTTATGGTTTCTTCCTGGTCTCCTAGCCTTGGCCGATTGTGTGAAGGAGAGGAGAGAAAGAGAGAGTTTTTGCTAGATCTTGATGTGTTAAATGAAGATTGTGGTGAAATGAAGTATATATATAGCTAGATGTGGTCAATGGTCAAAAATATCTCTTGGTCTTGGTCCTAGGGGGAAACGACACATAAGAGCAAAACAAGGAAAGTGTTTTGTGGGCTCATTAATGTTTATGTCTAATGGTGCAAGTATTGGTGGGTTTAAGTTGGGTATTAGGTGTTACCGGGTACCGAGTTATCTTGAAATAAATGTTAACGAGGTGAAATAAAATACGAAGAAGTTGTAAAAGTTGTAAAATATTATTCCTTGCAAGAATCGGGTGTTAGAATAATTATCGGATTGAAATAACGCAAACCGACGGAGTAATAAGCTCCGACCGTAAAATATAGTAATTGATTTGAAAATACCAGGTAAATTAATAATATAATTTTTTTTTATATATTATTATAACGAGTATGAAAATATGTTAGGATCGTATTCGGGAGTATTGGGTATACGTTCGTAGTAAAAACTGAGTGGTAACGTTAATTACAAATTAAGCATACGTATATAGAAATAATGCATATCCGTGTAGGGCCTAAAGTACTCTGATGATGTGTAGACTACTCTAGTCTATATGAAGTGTCATTAATGAATGATGCATGAATTTGCAGCTAAACCACATTGGTTACGCGAATTTGAAAACCCGTAAACTCAGTTTACGTAATGGGGAATGATGATCATGAATAGTGATTCCCTCCGGGAATGAATAGTGTCACATGAATAGTAAAATTTCTGAACGCTTCTCAAAATCACAAACTGACTCCGAAAATGATGAATAGTAAAGTGATGAATAGTGATCGGTGAATAGTAAATGATGAATAGTAACTGATGAATAGTGAATAGAAGAAATGTCCTGAAAATGCGGGTTGTTACAAGACCCTTTCCAAAGAAAAGCAGCTTTGCTAAAATGATGCTAGCCTGACTTATAATGGAAGCATGAATAAAACCCTTACATGGGTTAAACCAAATCACAAGGATTTTAAGACTCAAAATCAATAATAATGTTGATTATTGAATGTCTAAACAATAAACCAAAGCCCTATATTTATAGGAAAACAAAACTTGGGGAAAAAAACCGACTTAACTAAAATAAGAAAATTTGTTGTTGATACGTCTACAACGTAAAGGAGAGAAATCCTCTATGGTGTAGACAAGCTAAGAAAATAACCAAAACAGATTCGTAGCATATATGACGTATACATTATTTCATTCAGATTCAGACTTTATAACCACCTCTTAACAGTAAGATGTTATAGTTATATTCAGACCTAGAACATTTTAATGAAACAAACACATAACAATATAGAATTGAAATCAAAAGTAATACAATGCTAGTTGTTTGGTAACACAAGATAAACAACAACACCACCAAAGTTATTCTGATGTCTTTATAAGCGATATTATGCTCAAACCTCACTAGCTAAAATTTTTAAAGGTGGCAATGAAAGCAACTAAAAAATTAGTTATTGTAATATCCCCGTAAGTTATGTACATCTGAGTTAAAGACTCATCATCCACGTGTAAAAAACACATACATTTATCGAATTGTTAATAACATATGCCTAGAGTATGTGCTATGGTTTCCTAATGAATGTCAAAGAATGTTATTAGATCAAAGTTACATTAGATTTATTTACTAAATAGTATTCGACTATTTTCACTACAGTGGCATCATGTCTTTAGATGAGGAAGGAGAAGAAACCCAAGAGGTGTTTGATGGAGGTCTTAGGGAGGCGATCCAAGGCATAGGGTTGTGGTTGGAAGGAATGATAATCTTCGTGGGTATTAGGGGTGTCAAATGGGTCGACCCAACCCGAACCTAATAAAGCCTTATAGGGTAAGGTTCATTTGGGTTCAACTCGGTTTATCTGGTCTATCAGGTCAACCCGATCAGCCCGATAGCCTTATAGGGCCGGGTTAGGGTTATATTTTTCATACGTAGGGTTGTAGTTGGCACGATAACTTTGTCACTCACCATACCCAGTGGGTACAAAGTGTTTTTAGTGTGGTGAACTGGGGCATAGACTTATTGTGTGTCCTAAGTGAGCTATCTACTATACGGAGCATGGAGACAAAGAAGGAGTGTTTGATGATGCACCTTTTCAAGAAGTAGAAGGTCTGGAGTACACCAAGACCGAGGAAGGCAAAACAGAACAATTCACCTGTGTCATCCAATGGAATTTGTGTTTGCCTAAGGTTAGTGATTCTTCGCAACGTAAAAATTTTACAAAGTAAGTGCTTGGTAAAGGAAAATGTTTGCTCTATTATTAATGGATGTAGTTGTGAGAATTTGGTTTCTAGGGCTAAGAAGGCACCGACTATAAAGGTAGTCGAAATCTGTATAACTCCTCTTGTAATTGGGAAGCATTAAATGAATTGGTTACTTGCGATGTTGTGGATATAAAAGTATGTCATGTTTTGCTAGGATGACCATGGCAACATGATTTGGATGATACACATCGAGATAAGTCTAATATTTATGCATTTAAATAAAGTGGAAAAATATTGCTGTGTTACCTCTAGGTGTCTCTTTTCCCGAGAAGAAATTGGAGAGCAAGACTTTGGTGACTTTGGTTTCATCACCAAAAGAGTTTTAAGCTGAAAGAAAGGAAATAAGAGTTTCATATGCTTTGGCTGTTAAAGGAGTTGAAGATGGTATGGATAATGTAGTCCTGGAAGTGATTAGTCCCGTGTTTAAAGAGTTTAGCAAAGTTGTTGTGGATGATACACTAGGTTCTTGTGTGAAAAGGTTGAAGAATTGTTTAAGAAAGGCCACATTCAAGAAAGCATTAGTCCTTGTGCGGCTCTGCCGCTTCTTGCACCAAAGAAGGATAGAAGTTTGAGGATGTGCATGGATAGTCATGCCATCAACAAGATCATGGTAAGGTATCGTTTTCCTATTTCACGTCTTGTTGATTTGTTAGATCAACTTTTAGGTGCCTAATTGTTTTCTAAGATTGATTTGAGGAGTGGCTACCATCAAATTCGGTAATCTAGGTGATGAAAGACCGCTTTCAAGATGAAGGATGGGTTGGATGAATGGCTTGTGATGTCATTTGGGTTATCTAATGTCCCTAGTACTTTTATGTGTTTAATGACCCAAGTTTTTAGGCCATTTATGGGTAAGTTTGTGGTAGTGTCTTTTGATGATATTTTGGTCTATTGTCAAATGAAAAAGGAGCACTTATATCATTTACGATCATTTTTGAAAGCTTCAAAGGAAAATGATTTATTTGTTAATTTAAAGAAGTGTACTTTTCTTAGAAATAAACGTCTATTTCTTGGTTACATTGTAAGTTTGGATGAGATTCATGTTGACGAAGACAAGGTTAGGGACGCTAGGGATTGGCCTACATCAAATACTTTTATCGAGGTTCGAATTTTTCATGGATTGGCGACATTCTAGAAGAGTTTTGTTAGAGATTTTAGTAGTATTGTGACACTAATAACTAATTG
Organism: Artemisia argyi; assembly: GCA_030686995.1. Lineage (NCBI taxonomy): Eukaryota > Viridiplantae > Streptophyta > Magnoliopsida > Asterales > Asteraceae > Artemisia > Artemisia argyi. The sequence goes on from CM060697.1 coordinate 35,160,178, forward strand.
CTTGAAGAAAGGTCCGTTCAAGTGGACTAAGGAGATAGAAGAGAGCTTCAATGTTATTAAGCAGAAATTGACAATCACGCCGGTTCTTTCTTTACCTAACTTCGATGAAGCTTTTCAATTAGAGTGTGATGCTTGTGGAAACGGGATACGGGCTGTTTTGTCACAAGAAGGTAGACCCATGGCGTTTCGTATTGAGATGCTAAATGAAGCTCGACAAAAGTGGTCGACTTATGAGCAAGAGTTGTATGCAGTTGTTCAAGTTATGAATAAGTGGAAGCATTACTTGATTCAACAAGAGTTTGTGGTTTATTTGGATCATCAAGCTCTTAAGTATTTTCAAACTCCAAGGCACTTGAATAAAATACATGCACGGCGGCGATACAATAATCTTGCTCGAACAACTACATGTGTAGCTTGAACCTTTTCCACCATCTTATTTGGTTGAACGCTCATCTTGCCCGGTAAATCTACCAAATCTACCACTTGTCTTGACGAAGTCTTGTAAACAACTTCAAAATGAAAACCTTCTTGAACTATAAACCGCACTATTGTAAGCAAACTTGGCTTGAGCTAACGGCACATCCCAGAGCTTAGGCTTTTCTCCATACAAGAAACATATGATATTTCCCAATGTGCAATTAACGAATTCGATTTGACCATCCGTTTGAGGATGAACGGTACTACTAAAATTCAAAGATGTACCTAGACAGAAACATCCCTAACCTAAATATGTTATGTAACAACTGGTAAAATTCGGAATTTTGTGAAAAACAACAAGTTAAAAATCTAAACTAGAAAATATAAATCCGCTAAGCTTATGAGGAAATTGTTCATTCGATAAGGATTAATGCGTGAAAATATGGTGATGAGATGAATTAAATTAGCTCGTATGTTACATTTTAGGCACTGCGTGACTTCAGCACTAGAAATCCTAACAAAACGCGAAACGCAAATTAACGACTACGTTGATTTTAATAGATGCTTTTCTGAACGAAATACTTGAGATTTATGATTAACTAACAATGAAATGATTTGCATAAACTCGGAAATAGTGGTGACGTATTTTATTTAGTTTCGATTGGGTTTTGTCAAAAATAAACGAGAAACAGTTTCGTTTTATTTAATAAGCGTATTTACTACCAAAATCCGTAGAAAAACAATTTTTAAATCAATTGACGACATTATAGATTATTTCAGTAACAATTAGTGTTATTCAGGAATATAAACGAATATTCTGAGGAAGCATACAACAATTACACCGCTAGTCCTCAAACCTGACCTCTTAATGAAAATAACTAACATTTGAGGACCGAATAGCAAATACAAAACCCTACACACCCTCATCCCTTCCAAACATAAATATAAACATTACAATACTCTCTCTTCCTCATTTATCACCTGCCCTTCTTCTCTCTCTTTCTCAACATACCCTAGCCGCCACCCTGCTGCCACCCTTACCGTCGCATCACTGCCATTCCAACTACCACACTGCCACCACCAAACAACTCACCATCACCTCCTCTACCACCCACCGTACACCACGCGCCAATAAAACAACTCCATCACCATGTTTTTATCAGCACTGCCGCTTCTATTACATCACCTCCACCTTAAAAAGATCCATCTCCATCTCCTCTATCCCTGGTGGTAGTACACGCGCATCAAAAATGCATACCCCGTTCTTTTAGTTATCACCGCCAAGAAACTCCGCCACCATTATCTCCATCACTTGTGCTCATCTTATACATGTAAAACCTGAAGAAAAGGTAGGAAAGACATGACAAAAATGCATGGGTTGACTCGAGTACGAGTCAACTCACTACTAAATTGATATTTCGGGTAAAAATGTAAATGGGTTTTATATTTAAGTAAAAGAAAACATTTTTGAATAATAAAAACATGATTAAAACTTGGTTTGGTATTCGATTTGTGATGTGTTGTTGTGTGTCGAGTGAGTGTGAACCGTGAGCATAAGCTCACGGTGTTCTTGATATTTTCTTCTTGTTGATTGTTACCCTCGTTACTATTCTTGTTGTTAAGGTTTTGGTCCTGATGTGGAAAAATTTTGATGGTACCAAGTGGTTTTTAGCCTAGAATAGGATATGATCTGAGTTGAGAAATTGGAGTTGGAAGGTGGAAAAATATTGATGATGTTGTTGGTTGGGTTGTTTCCAAGAAAAGGGGAAGCCGAGACCTAGGGTCTCGGCCAAGATTTATTGATGTAGTAGTTGTTGTTGATTTCTTGTTGTTATTGGTGTTTTACTTGTTTGTTGTTGTCGTTGGCTTTGGAACGAGAAGAGAAAGCCGAGACCACTAGGGTCTCGGCCGGGAAATAATTGATGTGGTGATTGTTAAGTGGATTAGTCAAGTTGGCGGAGTTGAGAAAGTTGTTGAAATTATTGTGTGTTAGTTGACGGAGATAGGATTAGACACGAGCCGTAGACAAGGTTATCTTGACTTTCTAGTCACGGTTGACTCCGACAAAGCCGTATCATGAAATTATGAGACATCTTTGGACTTAGACGATGTTAATAGTCCGAGAGTGATGACTCGGACTCGTGAGCTCGAAATGAATAATAACTCGTAAATAAATAAATTTGACGACAAAATTTATAAGTATATATATGTATACGAACGTATATATATATTTATAAGTAATAAGTAAATGATAAAAATATGGACGTTAAATATTAATTAACGAATAAAAGCGAGTTAATATTTAACGGAAACTTATTATTTAGAAAGATAATATTTTCAAATAAAACGTAATGAGTTTTTTTCTAAACCTTGTTTAACGAGAGTTATTATAAATTTCGAGTGCACGCAGAAACTAGGAATTGCCCTAAATGCTAAACATTGTATATTTAGTTGCGAGTCACAAATATTTGACATTAATACACCTAACCTACGTAATTAACGAACTAATTGGTTTACGAATTGTATGAGATCTTGCTAGATACGTCGGAAAGATATAATAATGGGTGACATATCCTACGACGCCTTAGGTAGTGATGTAGTTTTGGAAGAATAAGTGAGACGAATACATGGTAAAGTTTATTGGGGTGACTAGTTCAATAAGCTTTGAGGATTTAATTTGATGACTTATTAGGCTCTAAGAGCTTGTCACATAGATTGGTGTGGTTTTAGTTGGTGGAATGCTTTGAAAGCGTTAGTTCACTCGAGTTGAGACTTTGTCTCTGTACACACACACATGACGATACCAAACGATACCATGCGACAACTAACGATTTTCAAACGGATATTTTGGAAAACAAAATGGACGATATCTGGGAACTTTTGGGATACGTTAAACTTTTGAGAAACGGTATTAAGCTAAATTTTACATGATTAGGTTGTGCTGAGTCCGTAGTTGCTGTCACTTATTAGCTGCTATTCTACTCTGCTACCGTTGATTTTCTGTGCCGAGATAACTTAATTGAAGAGACTATCTAGCTGCTTATTGTTTTGATTGGCTTATTTTCTGATTTGTAATAATCGTGATTGTGCTTTGCTGGAATCGAGGTGAGTTTCATAGCCCACTTTATTTGAATTTTACTATTTTCTAAATTTGCGGGAGAATGCATGCAAATTGTTTTCGGACCTGCCACTATTTTTAGTTTTGCTATAGTGTGTTGGCTAGTTAAGGTTAGATTTGCGGTAGTTGGTGACTTTTTAGGGCTGGCCTAGTTAAGAATAGACTTTTACCTACGGCCTAGACCCAGGGCAGTAACGGGTGGTTCCTTGTTGTATCGATGACCTGGCTAGTGACCGCCGAGGGATCCACTATGTATGACCACTTATCTTTCGTAGATAAGAAATTTATCGTTGGGAATTGTTATAATGTTAAAATGCTTATCTATGCATGCCTCTAGTCACACATAGCGTTTAACCATTCAGGTCCATCATTATTTTATGAATTAAACCTATGAACTCACCAGCGTAGCTGAATTTTAGCATGTAATTCTCAGGCAAATAAGATGATGCTTATAGATGATAACTGATGGAGGCTTGGTGAATTGGCATGGGCGATGGATCGACAAAAACTCTGATATTATAATTGGGACCAAGTTTTTCAAATTCTTTTAGGCCTTATCTTTTATACTTTAACTTTTTGTAAATCTTTAAACTAAATTTCGAGATGTTTTATGTAATGAATATTGTTCTCCTAATTAGCTATACTTGTGTTGTGTATACCAATCCCCGTAACACCTCGAATGCTTGTATGTCTTCCATTGTACAAAATTTGGGGGTGTTACAGATTGGTATCAGAGCTCAAGGTTATAGAGAACTAGGCGATTTTTAAAACCTAAACTATAACCATTTTTCTTAAAGATCGATCCTCGACCAACACATGCCAGCCTGCCAAGCCGAGGCCTCTAGAATTAAGTTCAGAACTATGTAAGAATGCAAAGCGATTATGTTCTTGAGGATTAGATTGTAACACCCCCAATTCAATGATGTAGCGGAATTCAAACTGGGTGTTACTTGACGGCACAACAGTCATAATAATAGAAAACGATCTCTAATTGAGTCGTTTTAAAAGATTTATCATCCAAATTATATAAATATCAGAGATTACAAAATGGGTCCCAGATGGTTCCATGTTTACAAATTACATTAAATGAGTTTTCGAATGATAATAAATTTTATAGCCCTCTTGAGTATCCGTGCCCTTCCGTGCCATCGTTGATCATTATGGACCTGAAATACATGCTTAAAAGGTCAACACAAAGGTTGAGTGAAATTCATAGAGTTTATTAAATGGATGAACACAATATGTTGGTAGTGTGAGCTATAAACTCACACCAATTGTTTTGAAAACAAAACGGATATTATTACACTAAGCTTATGACACCAAAACGTTAACGGGTACCAATATCAATCGGCGGAGTTATCCCGATAGGTACTTTGCCGTCATACCTAAATCTCAAATATAGTGCATTTGTTTGAACTTAGTCAATACAAATGGGATTCGTCAATCCCAATAGGCCTATTCACAATACTAAAGCTCACTATTACTAGTGATTAAATGGTTCATAACAAGGGATATTGGATTGGCAAGGATGGTACTTAGTGATAATAAAACAATCAGGCAAGCATAAAATTTGAAAGCATTGTGTTCGGTTAAAATAGCATGTATTCCCCCCAAGGGTTTGTAAAACAATTAAGTAATGGAAAGTAGGGCTATGAACTTACCTTAAGTTATGTACTGAGTAGTGAAAATGACGGTCGAATCACGAAGGTCTCTATGAGCAACCTATAATAGAATGTTGCGACTTAGGATTGGAGTAAAGAATATGAAGAATTGCATATATATGTCTTGCATTTAGTCCATGATGTAGTACTTAGTATATAGTGTAAGTCTTTGAATAAAAATGGTTGATGAAACATGTATAGTTTGTATATCGCTTACTACCGTTCGGGCCGACATAATTTAGAGGTCATGTAGTAAACGTTCGAGGAGCCAGGACACTTTAATTCGTAAATCCACAACTCATCTCGATGGTTTACTTTATTGAACCCCTCACATGAAGCTCCCTAATGTTGTAGTATTTGATTAAAATATATAAGTTTTTGATCCGAAAAGTTACATGTCCAAATAATTGAATAAACTTAGGAAAGTTCATTTTAAATGAAGATTGTTATTTCAATGAGTTTCTTAAGTCTAGAATGAATTTTACTTGCAAAGTCTCGTGGTTATTTTGATGGAGTAGATCCAAATTGGGTATTTATGTTACAACTAACTCTTTAGTTCATGTTTTCGCCTTAGAAAGTCATAAGGTCTTTAGCCGTGGCCTTACCGTGGCTTTGGTCATTGCTACCATGGTCTTGAGACTCATACTTGGCCTTAGCCATGGCTGTGGTCTTGGCTTTAAGGTCATTAGACCTCTTGGTTTTACTTAGCCATAACTATTATATAGTCATTTGGGTATTTAAAAGGGCTGTTAAGAATTTGAAGAAAAATATCACTCGTTATGCGTTTTCAGGGTTCGAGCTTCTTTAATCCTGAATGAAAACGTCGTTCCGGATAACTTTCGTGTTTTAAATTTTTGATGAAACGGACCAGAAGGGCCTTAAAAAAATATGGATTTTGATCAGAAAGTTATTAGGCAGTTTCGGGTTTTTAGGTTCGCTAACTTCTTTTGGCCATAACTTTTGACTCGTGTACTCGTTTTAGGTTATTCAAATTGCTATGTTTTCCTTGTAAAGTCCTCTATAATAGTAGGTACGTGTATCATATCATAATTACACTATTTTGGTCGTGGTTCTCAATATAAGTCACTAGTTTCCTTGATTACTTAACATAGGTTAGCATGTAGTGTTCTTAACTTGTTTTAAAGATTTTGTACATCATGAACATAACAGAAAGACCCATATATAGCATAAATGAAGTATAAGAATCATGAAAATGATTTTGAGAAAGAGAGTGTGTTAGGGTTTCTTACAACTTTTGGCTTTTTAAATAAAGGAAGTCAAGGATGAAAGAACTAGAACAAGGACTTAGAACTAGGACTTTGAGCAATATCCAACACCTTAGCAACCTTCTACACTTCTTGTATTCTTGAAGGGCTTGTGATGAGACGTTAGGTGACTTGAGTAGATTAAAACTCAAGAGGATCACCTAAAGTTACAAGGAATTTGATGTAGCTTACTTATAGCTTGAATTCTCTTGGATAACTTGAAATAAAACTTGAATAAAGAGTGTTCGTGTTTGTTTTGTGTTATCAACGACTTCAAGAGGGGTAGGAGGGGGTTTTATAGTGTCTTGAGGAGGTTAGGAAGCATGAGTCATAAGCCTTGTTAGCTAAGGAAGGCATGTGTTGCAAGATTAATGAAGCTTAGTTACTAAGGTAGTATAGGTGTAACAAATCTATCTAGATCAATTCTAACCATGCCATGTGCCCTATTTAGTCACCAAAAATGCCACATATGGCTATTTTGAGGAGGTTAAGAGTTTCAAATAATTATCTTGCTTTTACGGAGTGAGTTTTGGTCCCGTTAATCGCTAACTGTATGTCGTTAAGTCACGAAACTTAAAACCGGGTATCCTAAAAATATGAAACTTATAAATATATTAAAACTTATCAATATACTCTATATTAGCCTATTAAATGAGTGGTAAGTTCCATAGGGTTGCTTAAATGCTGTAAAAACTGGAAACGTGGGTCTAAAATGCGTAATTCGAGTAAAACGCACGAATATTGTGTAAAATTGAGAAAAGTAAAATGTTACTTTTCTAATAAGATAATAATGAATTAAAATGACTTATAATGTCTAGACTGGGCTCAGTCCAGTGTCGGTTGGTATTTAATGTCTTTTAGACATAAAACCGTAAGCCTAAAAATCAAGGAATGATTAATAAAATCAAGGAATGATTTTTGGTCAAAGGAGGAGGGAAAATATTTTGACTTTCCAAAAATGTGAAAACTCAAATCGTCTCAGAAACGCGGTGCAGGTATAGGCTAAGGTTACAGCTAAGTAAAAGTGCTTGAAAACGTAAATTTCTGTTTCTTACGGTCCAGGGTCTATTTGGTAACATTTTTCTTAATCATCAAAAATTCTCTAATTAATCATGAGAGTACTAAACATTTTTCTGATGCGGGGAAAATTGACGAGGTTGATTTTCGTTGTGCGTAGGATTTTTAAACGACGTTTAACCTAAACGTGTAGTTTCTTAATAACTTTCGCGAAAATGATCTGATGAGTGTCAAACTTTTAATTTATCATGGAAATCGTATAGCTCGATGATGTCTGTTAGGACTGATTGGCAGCCCTGAAATGAAAATTTGTAGGATCACGCGGACACAACCTGATACAGCTATTAACAAAGAATGTCATGGACGACGCCTAGTCATTATAAACTAAGCTACAAACAACAAGGCCTCGCCAAAACATGCTAAGGTGGTTTGAGCACGTACTGATTAGTTAGTGGCCCAATGAGTGGCCGAGACACTAACTGAGACGAATCACTCAACCACCTCTGCCAGAACTTCAAGACCTAAAAACGATGCCCGTAAGGGAACGTATGAGGGTTACGAAGTTGTCTGTTAATTGGATTGGCGAGATCGAAGAGGTTGTTGCTCTAGAATGACTGGTTAGAAAAGGCTGAATCCGTATTCCAAATTGATACATTGTAAGATGAAACTATGACATAGTAACCCCTGACCCGAAGAGAGGAAGAAAAGAAATTAAAGTATGGAATCGTGAGGCAAAAGGAATCGACATGCCAAATCAGGCCCGTCGTTTTCGAACCACTCAAGGTAGAGCGCTGATGCGTGGGAATCGCAACAGGCTTTACCTCTCGAGGGATCTCGAGAAGCTTACAAACCCCACCAGGCAGTGTACCTGATCGTTGTAGTATAGTATAGTGACAAGTACCTGGGGATTGATCGTTCAGCTTAGGAATAGTGTCGCTAGGATTAGAAAGCCTAATTACTAGTTCTAAAGATGAGGGATGATTATTTTTTGTGTTTTTATATTTTATGGAAAGCAATTAAAAATATCGGTTTTTGGAAGAGTGGGCGGAATTAGTTGCTATTCAACTAACCCAAAACTAAGATGCAATCAAAATAAAATACTAAAAATGAAAATAAACTAATTAAACTAAGGTTGTGAGCAGTAATTGGAGAAAATGTGTTTACTTAGATTTCACTACTCCCTAGATATCTTTTACACGTTAATTACTTGTTATAATTGCAAGGATGACGGATTGTATTCCTTAATACCATTCATGGGGTGGCATACATAACTCCCCAATTCTATGAGCTCTTATCTCCTCCTACACCATGCCCAGCACAACTATAGGGATTGTAAACAGTGGCTCATGCATTAAATACAACCAATAAAGACCTAGTACGCCTCGGTTCATGTTTCTTAAGACGTTCAAGCATGTTACCATTTGGAGATCTGCTAGTTTTCTTAAGCCTAACATATAAAATCATTCATCCAAGAAAAGAATAAACAAGTAATCAACACATAATCAATATCTAGGTTTCATTAGATCTAAGCAAACACAAAAGAGATCTAGCCTAGCATAATGGAATTGAGACAAGAACAAGATATAGACAACCAACACATAGACATATTGATTGAATTAGAAGAACACTTATCTCAATTACAATGCAAGGTATCAAGGGTTTGGAACCCTTGAAAAACCTGTAAAAGTTGCACCAAAATCGTCTTTAGGGTTTCTCCAAAACTTCTCTCTTCTAATGTGAAAAACTAGAAAACTATATATAGGAAAATAGGGGTGACGGCGTCAAGAACAAAGGTGTGACGCCGTCATCTCGCCGCCAAATACTTCCTCGGACGGCCTTGATCTACTTCTGACGCCCTGTGTGACGCCGTCATGAGCTACGGATTTTAATTCTTGGGGTTTGACGCCGTCATGAGTTTACTCTTGACGCCTTCATGTACTGTTCCAGCATGGAAAATTGAGACTTTGCCGTTTTCTTCACTTTTATGCTCCAAAAAGTCCAAAATGGCTTCTTTTCCAGAATTCACTCTCCAAGTACCTAAAATCACAAAAGGAACGATTTAGGGCAATATTTGATCAAATAAAGTCGGATTCGGGCTTAAATGACCCCCTAAAAACGGATCATTTTTCGCCTCATCATATACCCTTACACTTGAGATTTGCTTGTCCTTAAGCAAATGCGCTTTTATTCTACTCAAAAGACAAGTTTGGGGTCATTTAACACTAATATAAAAGTAATTACAACAAATAATCGTTCCACTAAAGACCAATAGACAAGCACGGAGGTCATACACTAGCACCTCACAAATAGTGTTTAGATACTCACATCTCTCGGGTGTAATAAAGTAATATAACATTATGCAAATGGAAGATATCTCTCACTACCTGTCATAGCAAAATAGATTACCATAGGCTTGGGAAAGGATCAAACCTCCACCACATGGCGTAAGCACCTAGGATAAACTATCAAAGAGGTCTTTTAAAGGGTTGTAACGTTAGGTATAGGGATATGAATTACACGGTTTTGTTGGATAAAGAAAGTTTTACTGGTGGCGAGTTAACAATCTTGGTTAATTACATGTACAATGTGGCGTTGCTAAGCCAAGACTAGACTCGACTTAAGCTAATAAATGAAAAATAACTAAAACATAAAATGAACATAGAATGAAACGGGATGGTAGTCCGTATGTTTTTTCTCTTTTTCATTTTTTCATTTTTTTTTTTTTTTTTTTTTTTTTTTTTTTTTGCATACACTCTTACCCTACCATCCAAAATAATAATCATAGGGAATGTAAATTTCCCTTACACTTGAATTTTTACATACTTTACATTAAACTAAACTAATGACTCGAATTAAGAAAATCAAAACACTTGGAGCACTTTTAAGATTAACGTACATATGGGGGTAATAAATGATGTTCTTCCCCATTAATCGATAAAATAAGTACTTACCCATGAGTCCCAATCGTCCCAAAACAATACGTACAAGGATATGACTCGACTTAGCAACCATGTAATCAATTAGAAAGTTAACTTAGGGTTTAACAAATAACAATAATGCACTAAAGATGAGCGCATACACGGAAGGCTAAGGCGATTTGGGTGTACATTTAAGTGGGGTGTAACAAATTCTTCCTTTAAGTAAAATGCTTAAAGTTAGAAACGAAAATATAGGCTCGGAGGGGTGTACTAGGGGTTTCGTGTACTAAAAATGAGTACAACGCTAAGGGTGTGGGAAAAATTAGTTGACTTAACTAGTCAAGTAATATGACTTAAATGGTCAATTAATTATAATACGGGTTTAACACAAGGGTAATCCTAATGCCTCTTATCATGTAGTAAATCCTACCACACGAATGTAGTCTCACTAGCGGTCTCGGGATGCATCACTAACGCAAGTTCTAGAATCTAAATGCTACCGGTACACTCATAAGCACTAATAGTAAATGCTTTTCCTATCAAATCTAAAGGCGAACCTCACATATTTGGGTGGAAAATTTTTCTGAATATACGGTTATGTGCTAGTCATACAATCTCCTATCCATGAGACGCTTGCTATGGCTAAAGTTTCACTCCTAAATGTTGTAAAAAATTTTAAATTTGGCGCTAAAATTGCACTAACAAGTATTTCTCATAGTTTTATTACACATCTACCATCAAACAAAACAAACTCAAGCGAAAGTGCATATGTAAGGTATCATCTTTTTACCCTCCCCTTACACTTAAGATGAACATTGTCCCCAATGTTCAAGTAAAGAATGTAAAAGTGAAAAAGTAAAGAGAATGAAATCAAATACTCCCCTGATTCGCTCGGTATGGATTATAGGTTGGCCAGGTTAAATCTTCTTCCAAGAAAATGAACAATCAAAGCTTCCCTTCCAGAATATAAATCATCTTCTTGTCATACATAACCTGTAAAACCTGACAAAAATAGACAAGACAACCTCGCGTAAAATCGGCGGCATCCTATATAAGTTACTAAATCCTAGAAAACAAAGTAAGATATAATGCTTGTGGAATGAAGTTTGCAGATCTCCTGGAGATTATAAAACTTAATAATTCACAAAAACCATAAGACTCCGTTAGAAAAACAAAACCGGTAAAATTTCCAGATTTTTAACTCCTTACGCCGTCAAGAGTAATCCTCTGACGCCGTCAGAATGGACCTGCAGAAATTCTTATGTTAAGTTTCCGGAAAATTTCTGGAAAAACTTGGTTCTACTTCCTGGAAAATCCTGCAAAACTTCATTATGACTCAATACAAGCATTTGACTCTAACAAATACGAATATACATGTTCATTTAAAATTGTGGAGAATCATGATCGGTTTGTTTCTTAAAAACATATTTGGGGTTTCCCCTTACACTTATCTTTTGCAAAAATACTTCTAGGTGGAGTTAAGACTAGGCTAAACAACAAAGTAAAGTATTTCCACTTATTTAGTTTAGAAACATGATCTACCAACAATAAAAATAAAGCATGCATACGGAAGCAAATAACAATCAAACAAATAAAATCACACAAAACATGGGTTGCCTCCCAAGAAGCGCTTTTCTTTATTTACGAGTCTTGTAGCTAGCCTCAAGGCTATGGGTTACTACGTGATTTCATCATTGGTTCCACTCTCCGATTGTAGATATTCCTTGTAGAAACCAATCACCTTTTTCTCAACCGCCCCCATAATCATTTGGGCAAATTCTTCATCGACTTTATACCTTGGTCCAAGGGCCAAGCAATCTTTGTAATAAAGACTCCTTTTTTCCCATACATAATCCATGCCCTTTTTCTTATCCTCCTCATTAATATCCTCAAAAGCACCAACGTTGTCCTTATCAAAACGAGATATAAAGCGAAACTCTTTCATCCTATTAGGCATCCTATAAGTGATACTATCGGTGTTACTTGCAAATCGGATCGTGCCTTCTACCTCATCATATTCCAACTTAGACTCCTCAACAAATGGTTTGCCAAACACAACATTGGATAATCGACAATCAATAACATTAGCAAGATCCTCCACAATCATAAAGTCGGTGACAAAAGTGAAATTACCAATAAAGACACGTAAACCTTTAACTCTCCCGACAAAGTTACAAACTCCACCGGGGTACTTGGGATCCCTTCTAGGTTCAAGTCTTGTGTTCACTATATCATTATAAACCGTTGAGGACATAATGTTGATTGGAGATTTAAAGTCAATGTAAGCATTGCTAATGTGCCTATATCCAATCATACACGGTATCTTAGCATTCTTAGGATCGCCTCTCTTGATCTTAGGTTCAATTATGGTGAAAGGAGATCGCGGGTTATCAATAAGATTGTTATAATATGCAATCTCCTCCTTAGTGGGGTATAGATTAAAGTAGTCATTAAGCTTCAGATCTATTTCCTCCTCTTCTATTCTTTCAACAACATTCACAAAGTCATTAGGCCCTAGGTCCTTATTTGAATACAAGGCGGTTGCTAGGTCACTAAATGTATGTTCGAGCTCAATCTTAATCAACCTATTAAGCTCTCTAAGCTCCCTAATCTCACTCTCAATTTGTTCACGTAACACAGCCACTTCTCTAGGGGACAGGGGTGGATTCGCGTTTTCCATAATGGTCAACGGAATAGTCAATGAGGTTAATTTACTAACAAAGGCACAAAGAAATGAGATAGACTAAAGAAAACCTAAAAATAAAAGTAAAATCTTACTAGAAAGGAATCTAGCAAGTAGACCTAATAAAAAGAAATTCTAACCTAGACAATAACTATTCCCCGGGCTGCGGCGCCAAAAACTTGATAGCGCCGCACTCTTTTGTGAAAGTTTAGGAATAAATGTAAAGATAGACAATCCCCGGCAACGGCGCCAAAAACTTGATGCATGGGAATCGCAACAGGCTTTACCACTCGAGGGATCTCGAGAAGCTTACAACCCCCACCAGGCAGTGTACCTGATCGTTGTAGTATAGTATAGTGACAAGTACCGGGGGATTAATCGTTCAGCTTAGGAATAGTGTCGCTAGGATTAGAAAGCCTAATTACTAGTTCTAAACATGAGGGATGATTATTTTTTGTGTTTTTATATTTTATGGAAAGCAATTAAAAATATCGGTTTTTGGAAGAGTGGGCGGAATTAGTTGCTATTCAACTAACCCAAAACTAAGATGCAATCAAAATAAAATACTAAAAATGAAAATAAACTAATTAAACTAAGGTTGTGAGCAGTAATTGGAAAAAATGTGTTTACTTAGATTTCACTACTCCCTAGATATCTTTTACACGTTAATTACTTGTTATAATTGCAAGGATGACGGATTGTATTCCTTAATACCATTCATGGGGTGGCATACATAACTCCCCAATTCTATGAGCTCTTATCTCCTCCTACACCATGCCCAGCACAACTATAGGGATTGTAAACAGTGACTCATGCATTAAATACAACCAATAAAGATCTAGTACGCCTCGGTTCATGTTTCTTAAGACGTACAAGCATGTTACCATTTGGAGATCTGCCAGTTTTCTTAAGCCTAACATATAAAATCATTCATCCAAGACAAGAATAAACAAGTAATCAACACATAATCAATATCTAGGTTTCATTAGATCTAAGCAAACACAAAAGAGATCTAGCCTAGCATAATGGAATTGAGACAAGAACAAGATATAGACAACCAACACATAGACATATTGATTGAATTAGAAGAACACTTATCTCAATTACAATGCAAGGTATCAAGGGTTTGGAACCCTTGAAAAACCTGTAAAAGTTGCACCAAAATCGTCTTTAGGGTTTCTCCAAAACTTCTCTCTTCTAATGTGAAAAACTAGAAAACTATATATAGGAAAATAGGGGTGACGGCGTCAAGAACAAAGGTGTGACGCCGTCATCTCGCCGCCAAATACTTCCTCGGACGGCCTTGATCTACTTCTGACGCCCTGTGTGACGCCGTCATGAGCTACGGATTTTAATTCTTGGGGTTTGACGTCGTCATGAGTTTACTCTTGACGCCTTCATGTACTATTCCAGCATGAAAAATTGAGACTTTGCCGTTTTCTTCACTTTTATGCTCCAAAAACGTCCAAAATGGCTTCTTTTCCAGAATTCACTCTCCAAGTACCTAAAATCACAAAAGGAACGATTTAGGGCAATATTTGATCAAATAAAGTCGGATTCGGGCTTAAATGACCCCCTAAAAACGGATCATTTTTCGCCTCATCAAGCGCTACATTGATGGATGACTCTCATATGCCCAGAATGACGTGAATATTTTGAGATCAGCTACACTTCGCGATACTGTTGAGAATTTAGTGGCATGAGATGAAACTGAGGAAGTGATTGACGATAAGACGTAGTGAGAAGACCTGGAATTGCAAGATGAGAGGTATTGACCTGCAAACCTACGCTCATCACTTTATTGAGCTAGTCCTTTGTGCCTTGAAAGGGTAAGGAGTGAGGCTTATAAGATCGAGCGTTACATTGGGTGAATATCTTAACCACTCAGAGACAGTGTAATCTCGGCTGAGACAACTAGCCTCCCCAACACCATAAACCGGGCACGAACTCGCATGAATTTAGTACTTGGTGATGCTGTCGTTGAGATAATAAAAAACAGAGAACTTGGGAAGATTTCTCAAATGGTGAGAGAAAACCAGACGGACGACAAGAGGTCATTGAGGCTTACGCTATCAAAACGGGAGAAAAGTAGAGATACAACGAAAATCGGCCTAAGTGCGACCGTTATAAGCTTCACCACTCTGGTTGGTGTGCTGAGACGTGTCGTAAGTGTTGTAGGATGGACGCTTAGCCAGAGACCGTAGATTTGAGACCCATACATTGGTTCTGACAACCTCTGGGTCAGATCGGAAGGCTAGTGTCGTATGTGTTAGATGGAGAAAGAAAGAACACTAGTTGAAATGGTATTGGGAACTGTAAAAGAGTGGAAGTTGTAGAGCCAAGAAAATAGGAGACGACCAGGAAGAATCGAGAAGTAAGAGGATACCCAAAGTATAACGTGACGTCAAGTAATGACTATTCCATGAGACGAGACATACACGTTGCAGTTTCCATCTTTCGCCGTCATTCAACAAATTACTCGACGATATCTTCCGACTTTCGTACCTCTATCCTAAATCAGCTATCTGCGTCACTATCATCATAGCATCCCGTAAACTCACAAATGGTTTATTACCTACCCCTTGTAACTAAACCTTGCATGACATCATTCGACCTTAATTATATAGAGACTGGCCACCTGTGTATAATTCAGGTAGGGATCATGTTATGCTGGAATAGTTACTTAGACCTCTATCGGGAATTAAGTTTCTCACCCTATGTCTGAAAGCTCGCATTTTGCATTGATTCTATCTCTTTCACTCCCTAACGAACCCAACTGATTCAAACTCTTTTATATCCTACGAATCTCGCCTTAACCGTTATCGTGCTCCGATTCGAAAGAATTCGGTACGCCATCTACTTTCATGGAACGACTTCTTCGCATAATGTCTTACGCTACTCGACCTATTCCGGTACCCAAGTATACCCGCCGATGATTAGACGAAACTAGGATTGGACAAGTACCTGATGACTCGCAACCTCGTACGCAGTTAATAGACCTGGTTACTCATAGCAATCACTGATGACGTATAGTCTATATTTGGGCCACGAGCCCAAATGATAAGCATTACTTGGCCCAAACCCACCACGAGTGGGCTATTATAACGAATAATGGGCCGTAATAAACATGGCTTGGGCTCACGAAGCCCAAAGCCCAACCAAACTTAACCGGGTGTGCGATAAGGATTACCTATTCATGGAATAGATATCCTTACCCCGGATAAGCATTACGTATGCGAAAAGTAAGGAGCAAGAAACCTACACGGTTTCAGCCCCTATATAAGGAATGACATCTCTCATTCAAAGGTACGATATACAAACCCTAATTCTCTACGAGAACCCTAAATCGATTACTTACTCTCACGCCGGAGTCTAATCGGGGGAGACAATCCCTCGATAAGCCTAACGGTGTTGTTTTATTTTCTTAGTACGCAGGTAACAAGTGCTAAGAAGTGAATTGGTACGAGAGCAAAAGCCAATAACCAGGTACGCCCAACTTTTGTATCAACAAGTGGCGCCATCCGTGGGACCCTACTAAGAACTAGAATGACGAAACATAAGAATTCAAGCCAGCGGACTCCGCAGTCAGAAAAGCGTGACCATCAGAGGAAGAATCAACAAGATCCGACCTCCAGACAAGTTGCTGGTACAACCAGCACACCTGGTCACCACGAGGCAGGAACAACCTCTCCTCGTCTAGCAGTAGAACTACCTATAAGAACTACCCAAGTCACACCAGTGGTCCCAAGCGTTGAGGAACTCCAGCACACCCTCTTCATCACTCCTCATCAAGCTACACCCGCAGTGAACAACACTGCGCTGCCAGGCGCGCCTGAACAAAACAGGGCGCCTAATACTGAGGCAGAAATTCTTGCAACAACTGAGGACGCACCCGATCTAACTTTGGGAAACTTCGTATCCCAAAATTATGAAACCCTAACTGCCCTCATGCAAGAAGAAGCAACAAGAAGGGCAAGTGCGGGTCTACAAGCCCGACTCAATTTTGGTCCTGAACGCGAACCATCGCCATTGCGTCACCCACGAGGAAGACGCGCAGAACGTACCACCATCCGTGATAGGTTGGATACGATATCGGATTCGCAATACTCAGAAGACAGCGAGAGGCGCACCAATGTTTACTCCAGACTTGGCAGTCGGGGAATACAAGATCGATTAGGGCCTCAACATTCGCCAAGCCAAGGATCTTCCAAACCTGGGAGTAGGAGGATTCAAGATAGATTGGGGAGAAGAAGATCCCCAAGCAGAGATCCCTCAAGCTCTTCTTCTGAAAGAAGCCGGCGCAAGCGTCGAAAAAGAGACTACCCTTCTTCCAGCGACTCCTCGGACAACGAGGATAAAGAAACAGGACACTGGAAGTCAAGAGGAAGACGTCGCGAGGAAGAGAATGAAGATATGTCTCTCCCATGGCGACGCCAGAAAATTGATGCGTTTACACGGCGCATCAGTGATTACTCAGACCGCAAACGCAGGCACATGCCCGCTAACGTGAAAACATATGATGGAACAGGTGATCCAGACGATCACCTAAAAATTTTCGAATCAGCCGCAACTATCGAAAACTGGCCACAGCCTGTGTGGTGCCACATGTTTAATTCCACGTTAGTAGGAAACGCGCGCACATGGTTTAGCAAACTCCCACGTAGGAGCATCGGTGGATTTGAGGAATTACGGAAAGCATTCCGCCTCAACTTCACCCAGCGAAAGAAGTGCGCTAAAAACCCTGTGGAGCTAGCAAGAGTGAAACAGCGTCAAGGGGAATCAACCAGCACTTTTATGGAACGTTTCAAGGATGAGTGCATACAAGTCAAAGCATGTCCTGAAATCCTAAAAGTTTCAGGGTTCATGAATGGGATCAATAACCCAGAACTCATCCGGAAGCTGAATGACAAAGTTCCACAGACCTTTGACGAGTTAACAAAGCGCACTAGATCCTTTATACAAGGAGAAGCAGCTGCTGCGGATAGCAAAAAAGGTTATTCAAACTATAGGCAACAAGAACAGCCGCGGAGAAAATCCAATGATCAGAATAACAATCGCAGCAGGAATTATCGCAGTGGAAGAGACAACGACAAATATACTCCTCTCACTAAAACTCCGAGAGAAATATTTGTAACAGAAGGTGCGAACTTCCCAAAACTACCACCAATGCGCACTGCAGAGGAAAAGCGCCTAGGTAGTGGATACTGCGAGTACCACGGCCAAAAAGGCCATACAACTAACGAGTGCGTCCAACTAAAACAACTAATTGAAAAGCTAGTGAGAGAAGGCAGGATGGACCACCTCATAAAGAACATCAAGGAGGGAAAAGATAAACAGAGAAACGGGGGTAAGAAAGAACCCCCAAAGGAAAAAGCTGATACTATATACATGATACAATCATGGCAACGCAAGATAAAGCAAAAAGTCAGCCAAAAATTCTCTCCAGAAAAAGAGATATCCTTCCCTACTATAGCTGCGGACAACGCAGTCGTGGAGCCTCTAACCATTAAAATACATACAGGGGGACATGACATCCACCGCATGTACATTGATGGAGGAGCATCCGCAGACATCCTGTACGATCACTGTTTCAAAAGACTGCGACCTGAAATCCAAAGTCAATTGATACCAGCTACAACGTCATTAACAGGATTCACAGGAGAAAAGATTTGGCCCATGGGGCAGTTACGCTTGTTGGTGGTTGTAGGAGATGAACAACACTCAACCGCAACATGGATAAACTTTATGGTAATTGTAACACCCCCAATTCATGGATGCAGCGGAATTCAAACTGGGTGTTACTTGACGGCACAATAGTCACAATAATAGAAAACGAACTCCAATTGAGTCGTTTTAAGAGATTTATCATTCAAATTGTATAAATATCAGAGGTTACAAAATGAGGTCCCAAATGGTTCCATGTTTACAATGTATAATAAAGGAGTTTTTGAATGATAATAAAATTTATAGCCCTCTTGAGTATCCATGCCCTTCCGTGCCATCCTTGATCGTCATGAACCTGAAATACATGCTTGAGAGGTCAACACAAAGGTTGAGTGATATTCATAGAGTTTGTTAAATGTTTGAACACAATGTGTTGGTAGTTAAATCATTGAACACAATAATCGTAGTGTTTGTAGTTAAATCGTTTGAACACAGTAATCGTAGTGTGAGCTATAGACTCACACTCATAGTTTGGAAAACAAAACATGTAGGCTACGTTGTTATATGCCCGGAAAGGTTATTAATTCACTAAGCTTATGACACCAAAACGTTAACGTGTACCAATATCGATCGGCAGATTTATCCCGGTAGGTACTTTGCCGTCATACCTAATGTCTTAAATATTAATGCATTTGTTTGAACTTAGTCAAAACAAATGGGATTCGTCAATCCCAATAGGCCTATTCACAATATTCGCGCTCACTTGCAAGTAACCCTCGCAAGTGATTAAATGGTTCATAATAAGGGATCTTGGTTTGGCAAGGATGTTACTTAGTGATAATAAAACATAGTCGAATAACATACAGTAGAAAGCATTGTGTTCTAGTAGAAAAATAATAGCATGTATTCCCCCCAAGGGTTTGTAAAACATTGAAGTAATGTAAAGTGGGGCTATGAACTCACCTTAAGTAAGATAGCAAGTAATGAATGTAACGGTTGAATCGTGAAGGTTTCTACAAGCAACCTATAATAGAATGTCGCGACTTAGGATAATGAATATGAAGTAGTGCCTATATATATATATCTTGAATTATAGTCCATGATGTGGTATGATGTATATTGTAAGTCTTTGAAAGAAATGATTCATGAAACATGTATGTTTTGTATATCGCTTACTACCGTTCGGGCCGACATAATTCAGAAGTCATGTTAGTAAGCGTTCGAGGAGCCAGGACACTTTAACTCGTAAATCCACAACTCATCTCGACGGCTTACATAATGAACTCCTCACATGAGGCTCCCTACTATTGTAGTAGTTGATGAAATATATAGATATAAGTTTTGATCCGAAAAGTTACATGTCCGATATTTGAATAAACTTAGGAAAGTTTATTAGTACATGAAGATTGTTATTAGGGGTAGTTTCATAAGTCTTGTATGACCATTTCCTCTTTGTAATATCTCATGGTTCCTTTAAGTGAAGTAGATCCAAATTGCTTGTTTAATATATCGCTAATTCCTTGTTTCATGTTTACGCCTATGTAAGTTTACTTGGTCATTTCGTCATGGCCTAGCCATGACCTTTGGTCCTTGTTCCAAGGTCATGAGACTCAACCTTGGCTCTAGCCATGGTTGTGGTCTTGATTATAGGTCATAAGATGTAACAATTCGCAATTTCAGGTTAACTTTTATTCCCGAAAATTTTACTATTCACTTTTTACTATTCACTTTTCACTATTCATCTCAGAAATTTTTATTTCATATTCTCGTAAGTTAAACTATTTTAACGATAATCCGAGAGTTTGACGCTCGTCGGATCATTTCTGCAAAAATCACAAAGCCGTGTCCGAGATTTACTTTTAGGTTTAAACGTCCTTCCAGCATCCCGATATGTCCATAAAACATTATAAACAATAGAAATATGATTTTCTCTCATTTTATGACAATTCCAAAAGTTTCGAAATTTTACGTTTTTCAGTTCAGCGTTTTACGCGAATTACGCGTTTTAGACCCGTGTTTCCAGTTTTTAGCAGGGTTTTAGCACCCGATAGAACCTACCACTCATTTTATATTTTATTATGGAGTATATTGACATGTTTGACCATACTTTCAAGTTTCATATTTTTAGGATACCCGGTTTTACGTTTCGTGACTTAAAAACTTACGGTTAGCGATTTACGGAGTCAAAACTAGCTACATACTTAGGATATTATCATCCAAAGACCATGACTACTCATCTAGTCACCCTTATCCTTGGAAAAAAGACTTAGGAGGGGGGGGGAGTCACCATGTGTGGTTAAATCTTGACTTTAGCCATTAGATCTTACTTAATTACAACTTTGTCACCAAGTTATAGCACTTTCCTAGCAAGCTTCCTAACCTCCTCATTCATAGTATAAATACAAGCTCATTTGCTTCCTTTCTTCATCACCAAAAACACCACAACATATGTACCTAGCACCATGATCCTTTGATCTTCAATATACAAGTTACACTACAAAGTTCAATGTTAAAGTATTCTCTACCTAGTTCTTAAGTTTGTTTGGTGATTCCATGGTTGAATTAAGAGCTACACAAGGTTACTAGGGCTGAAGTTAAATGGTTTTTACAAGGGTTATATCAAGGCTAGCAAGGGTTACAAGAGTTATGGTGAAGGGTTTACAAGCTTAGGTTTAGTGTCCTAGTTCTATACTTGACTTCCTTTCTTTAGAAAGCCAAAAGTTGTAAGCAAACCCTTATACACTTTCTTGCTCAATATCATTTCATGCTTATTATGTTTCTTTCATGCTATATATGGTCTTTGTATTGTGTTCATGATGTTTAAAAATGGATAAAACGAGTATTGGTATACATATGTTAACTTATGACAAGCAAACAAGCAAACTAGTGATTTTTATGGAAAACCACGACCACAATAGTATAACTTTGATATTTGACACTTACTTACTGTTAAAGAGGACTTAACAAGGAAAACATAGCAATTTGAATCACCCAAAACGAGTACACGAGTCAAAAGTTATGACCGTTTGAAGTTAGCGAAACCAAAACGGCAAAACTGCCTAAATGGCATTCTGATCAAATTATGATGTTGAAAGTCCCACTTCTGGTCCGATTCATCAAAAAGTTAAAACACAAAAGTTGTCCGGAACGACGTTTTCGTTCAGGAACAAAGAAGCTCGAGCCCTGAAAACACTTTCCGAGTGATAATTTTCTTCAAATTCTTAACAGCCCGTTTTAAGTACCAAGTTACTATATAATGATTGTAATTAGATGAGACCAAGAGGTCTAATGACCTAAAGCCAAGACCACAACCATGGCTAAAGCCAAGGTTGAGTCTCAAGACCATGGTAACAATGACCAAAGTCACGGCAAAGCCACGGCTAAAGACCATATAACTTTTAAAGATCAAAGACTTATATATATATATGTTATCAAATACTACAATAGTAGGGAGCCTCATGTGAGGAGTTCATTGAGTAAGCCGTCGAGACGAGTTGTGGATTTACGAGTTAAAGTGTCCTGGCTCCTCGAACGTTTACTCCATGACTTCTGAATTATGTCGGCCCGAACGGTAGTAAGAGATGTACAACCTATACATGTTTCATAAACGACTTATATTCAAAGACTTACACATTATACTAAAGTACTACATCATGAACATTATGCAAGACATATATGGGCAATTCTTCGTATCCTTAGACGTTACTCCAAACCTAAGTCGCAACGTTCTATTATAGGCTGCTCTTAGAGACTTTCGCGATTCGACTATCATACTCATTACATAAGCTTAAGGTGAGTCATAGCCCCTACTCTTTTCGTACTTGTTTTAACTCTTGGGGGGGGATACATGCTCAACTACTTGCTTACTTGTACAAATACTCTTAAACATTTATACTTGATTGTGTTATACTTGATTTGCATTATACTTGATTGCGTTATACATACTTGTTACACTATACTTGCTTAATTTAAATACAAGATTCGTATTTACGTACATACATAATACTCTATTCTGTCGGAGAGGTATTGGTAGTACTCGTGGGAAGATGCCCCCTACCCTTGTGTCTATACTTGACCTTGGATGTCGTAGTACTATTTGGGGAGAGGCCCCCGCCCTTGTGTCTATTCTTGACCTTGGGTGAATATAATCCGGTGCATTGTATAAACTATCTTTTAGCAGTGGGTTGTGGACACACAGGTTACAAGTCTCTTATGGCGGGACTTGCAACTGAGTGGATTCTCAATGCCTTTGCTGTGTGATCATTCTTTAAGACTTTTCAACTATTTTAAGACAAACTCTATGAACTCACCAACCATTGTGTTGACACTTTAGCATGTTTATCTCAGGTTAGTAAGGCGATAGCTAGTGCGTGGAACTTAGAGTCAAGCTGCATATTCTGAAGACTTACGCTTTTATCATTTACCATTCAACATTTTGTATACATTTATGTATCATACTTTGAAATCTCATGTTTGTAACTTTGAATTCTTTAATCGAATGGTAACTTTTCAAAACGTCTCATTTAGAGTTCGTTTTCTATAACTTGTACTTTGTATTATGAAGTAGCACCCCTATGACACAGTCTTCCGCTGCGGTATTTTGGGGGTGTTACAGATTGGTACCAGAGCCTTGGTTATAGAGAACTAGGTTGCATTTAGTGCCTAGACTATAACTGCTATATACGTTGGGACCTTCCTCTTTATTTGCCTTACACACAATACATACACATATGCTTTTTGGTTAGAGGTTTGCTTAGTTCCACGCTATTAGATGACGTAACTTTAGTATTATAAGGAGCCCCAGAGATTCGTCGAGTCATTAAAAACATGGAGCTCAGTAATAACTAATTAGTTAACTTGATCTTGTGACAGTTCTTGTTTGATGAGACACAAGATTTGAGTTAAATAATATTATTGCTTAGCTTTAGGGATTTGATGGCTTGATTATCTTACTATCGGCCTCAGAAGGCGGATTTTGTGTCGGAAATTCTTAAGTAGGATGATTTAGAATCTCCTTATTTAAATGGATTGGGACGCCTCTTCAGTTAAATAAAGAAATTGTAAATCACCGAACCATAAGTTTATGAGACCTTACTTACATAAATTTGGACGCTTCTTTATGTAAGTAATGTGTTATAAATAAGTGGGCTTAATTGTAGCCGATACAACTCCTTAACCAGAACCTTAGATGAATCAGAGTAAACACCACTATATTAGAGATCTCGAATTCTCTTAGACACACCGTAAGTAGTTAACATCAACTGAACTTCGGGACGAAGTTCTCCTTAAGGGGTAGAGACTGTAACAATTCGCAATTTCAGGTTAACTTTTATTCCCGAAAATTTTACTATTCACTTTTTACTATTCACTTTTTACTATTCACTTTTCACTATTCATCTCAGAAATTTTTATTTCATATTCTCGTAAGTTAAACTATTTTAACGATAATCCGAGAGTTTGACGCTCGTCGGATCATTTCTGCAAAAATCACAAAGCCGTGTCCGAGATTTACTTTTAGGTTTAAACGTCCTTCCAGCATCCCGATATGTCCATAAAACATTATAAACAATAGAAATATGATTTTCTCTCATTTTATGACAATTCCAAAAGTTTCGGAATTTTACGTTTTTCAGTTCAGCGTTTTACGCGAATTACGCGTTTTAGACCCGTGTTTCCAGTTTTTAGCAGGGTTATAGCACCCGATAGAACCTACCACTCATTTTATATTTTATTATGGAGTATATTGACATGTTTGACCATACTTTCAAGTTTCATATTTTTAGGATACCCGGTTTTACGTTTCGTGACTTAAAAACTTACGGTTAGCGATTTACGGAGTCAAAACTAGCTACATACTTAGGATATTATCATCCAAAGACCATGACTACTCATCTAGTCACCCTTATCCTTGGAAAAACGACTTAGGAGGGGGGGGGAGTCACCATGTGTGGTTAAATCTTGACTTTAGCCATTAGATCTTACTTAATTACAACTTTGTCACCAAGTTATAGCACTTTCCTAGCAAGCTTCCTAACCTCCTCATTCATAGTATAAATACAAGCACATTTGCTTCCTTTCTTCATCACCAAAAATGCCACAACATATGTACCTAGCACCATGATCCTTTGATCTTCAATATACAAGTTACACTACAAAGTTCAATGTCTTAGTATTCTCTACCTAGTTCTTAAGTTTGTTTGGTGATTCCATGGTTGAATTAAGAGCTACACAAGGTTACTAGGGCTGAAGTTAAATGGTTTTTACAAGGGTTATATCAAGGCTAGCAAGGGTTACAAGAGTTATGGTGAAGGGTTTACAAGCTTAGGTTTAGTGTCCTAGTTCTATACTTGACTTCCTTTCTTTAGAAAGCCAAAAGTTGTAAGCAAACCCTTATACACTTTCTTGCTCAATATCATTTCATGCTTATTATGTTTCTTTCATGCTATATATGGTCTTTGTATTGTGTTCATGATGTTTAAAAATGGATAAAACGAGTATTGGTATACATATGTTAACTTATGACAAGCAAACAAGCAAACTAGTGATTTTTATGGAAAACCACGACCACAATAGTATAACTTTGATATTTGACACTTACTTACTGTTAAAGAGGACTTAACAAGGAAAACATAGCAATTTGAATCACCCAAAACGAGTACACGAGTCAAAAGTTATGACCGTTTGAAGTTAGCGAAACCAAAACGGCAAAACTGCCTAAATAGCATTCTGATCAAATTATGATTTTGAAAGTCCCACTTCTGGTCCGATTCATCAAAAAGTTAAAGCACAAAAGTTGTCCGGAACGACGTTTTCGTTCAGGAACAAAGAAGCTCGAGCCCTAAAAACACTTTCCGAGTGATAATTTTCTTCAAATTCTTAACAGCCCGTTTTAAGTACCAAGTTACTATATAATGATTGTAATTAGATGAGACCAAGAGGTCTAATGACCTAAAGCCAAGACCACAACCATGGCTAAAGCCAAGGTTGAGTCTCAAGACCATGGTAACAATGACCAAAGTCACGGCAAAGCCACGGCTAAAGACCATATAACTTTTAAAGATGAAGGACTTATATATATATATGTTATCAAATACTACAATAGTAGGGAGCCTCATGTGAGGAGTTCATTGAGTAAGCCGTCGAGACGAGTTGTGGATTTACGAGTTAAAGTGTCCTGGCTCCTCGAACGTTTACTCCATGACTTCTGAATTATGTCGGCCCGAACGGTAGTAAGAGATGTACAACCTATACATGTTTCATAAACGACTTATATTCAAAGACTTACACATTATACTAAAGTACTACATCATGAACATTATGCAAGACATATGTGGGCAATTCTTCGTATCCTTAGACGTTACTCCAAACCTAAGTCGCAACGTTCTATTATAGGCTGCTCTTAGAGACTTTCGCGATTCGACTATCATACTCATTACATAAGCTTAAGGTGAGTCATAGCCCCTACTCTTTTCGTACTTGTTTTAACTCTTGGGGGGGATACATGCTCAACTACTTGCTTACTTGTACAAATACTCTTAAACATTTATACTTGATTGTGTTATACTTGATTTGCATTATACTTGATTGCGTTATACATACTTGTTACACTATACTTGCTTAATTTAAATACAAGATTCGTATTTACGTACATACATAATACTCTATTCTGTCGGAGAGGTATTGGTAGTACTCATGGGAAGATGCCCCCTACCCTTGTGTCTATACTTGACCTTGGATGTCGTAGTACGATTTGGGAAGAGGCCCCCGCCCTTGTGTCTATTCTTGACCTTGGGTGAATATAATCCGGTGCATTGTATAAACTATCTTTTAGCAGTGGGTTGTGGACACACAGGTTACAAGTCTCTTATGGCGGGACTTGCAACTGAGTGGATTCTCAATGCCTTTGCTGTGTGATCATTCTTTAAGACTTTTCAACTATTTTAAGACAAACTCTATGAACTCACCAACCATTGTGTTGACACTTTAGCATGTTTATCTCAGGTTAGTAAGGTGATAGCTAGTGCGTGGAACTTAGAGTCAAGCTGCATATTCTGAAGACTTACGCTTTTATCATTTACCATTCAACATTTTGTATACATTTATGTATCATATTTTGAAATCTCATGTTTGTAACTTTGAATTCTTTAATCGAATGGTAACTTTTCAAAACGTCTCATTTAGAGTTCGTTTTCTATAACTTGTACTTTGTATTATGAAGTAGCACCCCTATGACACAGTCTTCCGCTGCGGTATTTTGTGGGTGTTACATAAGACCTCTTGTTCCTTTCAAAGTATAACCATAATCTTGTGACTTTCGCCTAAAAATGGGCTGTTTAGAATTTTAAGAATTTTATCACTCGGAAAGTGTTTTTAGGTCTCGAGCTTCTTTATTCCTGAACGAAAACGTCGTTCCGGACAACTTTCGTGTTTTAACTTTTTGATGAATCGGACCAGAAGTGGGACTTTCAAAACCCAAATTTGATCAGAATGGTATTTGGCAGTTTGCCGCAAAGTTTTGGTAACTTCAAATGGGCGTAACTTTTGACTCGTATACTCGTTTTAGGTGGTTCAAATTGCTATGGTTTCCTTGTTAAGTCCTCTACTGTAATATGTAATGATCCAACATCATATTTTTACCATTTTGATCAGGTCTTACCAAGAAAGTCACTAGTTTACTTGTTTTAATAACTTGTTGTAACAATCAATAACAATAACTTGTTTTGCTCACTTTTATACATCATGGACATAACTACAAGACATAATATAGCACAAATAATATGTAAATAACATAAATATGATTATTTAACAAGAATCATGTTAGGGTTTGGCTTACAACTTTTGGCTTTCAAAGATGAAAGGAAGTTAACATGTAAGGAAATGGACTTTGATAGACTTGCTTCAACCCTTTTCACCTCATGCAATCTTTCTACCCTTGGTATTCTTGAAAGAGATGTAATGAAAGTTGAGGTGAATTGAGTGGATTTAAACTCAAGAGAAATCACCAAAGTTCATGAGGTTATGGAAGTGTTTTGATAACCTAAGATCAACTAGGGTTTCCACCTTGAAGAAGCACTTGAATCTTGCTAGAAATTTAGAAGGAAATCAAGCAAAGATGAGAGTGTTTGTGTGTGTGATATCCACGGCAAAAGGGGAGGGGGAGGGGCTTTATATAGCCTTGAGGAGGTTACTAATGTTGACTAGTCCAACCTTGGAGAACAAGGTGAACACTTGTAATGATCCTAGATCACAAAGCATGAGATTAAGCCACACAAGGGGTGACTCCCCCCCCCCTAAGTCGGTTCACATGGATAAGGAGGGGATGAGTTGGCTTGTGATGATATTATCCTAGTTATATTGATAGTTTTGGCTCCGTAAAATGCTAACCGTAAGTTGTTACGTCACAAAACGTAAAACCGGGTATCGTAAAAATACGAAACTTGGAAGAATGGTTAAACATGTCATTATACTCCATAATAAAATATAAAATGAGTGGTAGGTTCCATTTGAGTGTAAAACCCTGCTAAAAACTGGAAACACGGGTCTAAAACGCGTAATACATAAAATGTACGAATATTGCGTAAAATTGAGAAAAGTAAAATATTACTTTTCTAATGTGATAAAAATGATTTAAAATGACTTATAATGTCTAGACTGGGCTCAGTCTAGTGTCGGTTGGTATTAAATGTCTTTTAGACATCAAACCGTAAGCCTAAAAATCACGAAATGACTTATAACCTCAAGGGATGATTTTTGGTCAATGGAGGAGGGAAAAAATATGTTGACTTTTTCTAATAAGTTGAAAACTCAAATCGTCTTAGAAACGCGTTTTGTGGTCTAACGATTAATCGCCCATACGGTTAAGCGTGCTCATGCGAGAGTAGTACAGGCTTGGGTGACCTGCTGGGAAAAGTAATTAACCTGAAAATGCGAATTGTTACAGTCTCTACCCCTTACGGAGAACTTCGTCCCGAAGTTCTTTGTGTGTCATATGTTGGAGTGGTGTCGATAAAGATGTGTGGTTACTTATGAGGACCAACGTCTGGAATTACTAGTGATGTAGTTTGATTTGTCTCAGAATATGGTGTGTCAATAGAGATTGATAACATGGTTGAATATCAGTAGAGATCCATATAATAGTCGAATATCAAAGAAAATTGATATAGCAGTCGATTATTAATAGAAATTGATATAGTAGTTGTACAGAAATTGATATAGTTAAATATCAAAATGGAAATTGATATAGTTGTCAAGTATCAATAGCAATTGATATAACAGTTGAACAACAATAGTAATTTACATAGGAATCCAATAAATGGAAATTGATATAGTAGTGGAATATCAATAGAAATTGGGATAGTAGTTGCAATCATAGCATAGTAGGTAATCTGTTGTTGTACCTAGTGTTTATGTCATGGTTTGAAGCGATGTCGGTGAAAAGATAGGATTTCTTGTGGCGAATATAATGTAGGTATCATGCCATACCCGAGCAATGTAATGTAGGTATCATGCCATACCCGAGCAATGTAATGTAGGTATCAAGCCATACCCGAGCAATGTAATGTAGGTATTATGCCATACCCGAGCAATCTAATGTAGGTTGACTTCATACTTATGTTATTTCGGATATAAATAAGCCCACTTGTTTATAATTCTTTATTTACATAGAGAGGCATCCCAAACAATGTAACTAAAGGAATATAAACTTATGGTTCGATGATTTATAATTTCTTTATTTAAATGAAAAGGCATCCCAATCCATTCAAATAAGGACATTATAAATCATCCTACTCAAGAATTCCCGACACAACATTCATACTTAGCCGGTGAGTTACAAGGTAGTGTATTACGAGATGACACTGGTGTAGCAAAAGTACAAGATGAATATTCAATCTTGTAAAGCTGATAAGGGTGCTTGTGGTGTAACTAAGGATGATTTGAGCTTTAAAAGTGCATCAAAATCTGTTAATGAGCTTGTGTTTGTAACGGTTGTGAAGATAATGATGTGATATGTTGATGAACAAAAGTGTGTAGTGTATGCTTAACATTAATACTCTTAGGTATAGATGTTGAGGTTGCTTTAAAATTTTAAGAAATTTTAAAGGTTTATGACGGGATGGTATCCTTAGGACCTAAACAGGATAGTACTTCTACAGGATGAAGAGAATAATTGATAACTATCCCAAGATAGTAGTTCGGATTATCTCATAAATGAAAACTTTCAAGAATGAAGTTAGGTAGTACAAATAAAGTGTTAAGATTTCGCTGAGTGGTAAGGCACTATCGTGTCTCTAGATTGTTTTAATGTATTCTGGTGGTTTATCATGTTCATGTAGGAAATCAATCTAAACATAACCCTAGTACAACTATTCTCAGTATTTGAAAATTCTAAGTCGAATATAGTTAGTCAGACTATATTCCACTGTCCCTAGGTTAAATATAGGTGACTAGTCTATATTTAGCCAAGGTTCGATAAAATTTTCAAATACCTAAACTAGGTATACTTTTGATATGTCCGTTGCTTTCGGGAAACTGTCCACTAAACAAAGGTGATGTCAAACCCTTAAGTTGCAAGTCCCGTCCATACAAGACTTGTAACGTATGTTTTCATATTCCATTGCATAGAAGGTAGTAAGGGTAGATACGTATGGAAAGGAAGTTTTAAGTAGTTCTAAAATAGAACATACTTGGCCAGGATCACGAACTTTTAATAATGAAGGTTTCATAAGAAAACTTTGATGAATGTAGAGAAAGTTCAGCTTTTGTCGATGATGGATTAGTTTGTCCTTTAGAAATCTCATATTTCTTGTTTTGAAATCGATAGATTGTGACGGGTTTTTGATATCATAAGAAATGATATTGATGATGTGATGGAATAATTCTAGAGACCATTTGCACAAAACACAATGTCTCGGAAGTAGGTTAGACCATTGTGCAATTCACAAATGTCTGGGAAGTAGGTTAGGTCATTGTGTGACTAAAAACATTTGAGAAATGATTAAGACCAGTGTATCATACAATGTCTTGGAAAATGAATGAGACCATTGTATCTCACAATGTCTTGGAAAATAAATGAGGCCATTGTATCTCACAATGTCTTGAAAAAATGAATGAGACCATTGTATCTCACAATGTCTTGGAAAATGAATGAGACCATTGTATCATACAATGTCTTGAAAAATGAATGAGACCATTGTATCTCACAATGTCTTGGAAAATGAATGAGGCCATTGTATCTCACAATGTCTTGAAAAATGAATGAGACCATTGTATCTCACAATGTCTTGGAAAATGAATGAGACCATTGTATCATACAATGTCTTGGAAAATGAATGAGACCATTGCAATCAGTTACAATGTCTTGGACATATAATGTTGGAGTAGGAACATGATTGGGAGAGTGTGGCTGTGCCGAAATGCCTTAGAATAGGCATACACAGATATGTTTAGTCCATTGTTTAGATAAATGATTGAAAATAAACCGAGTTTATATATCAATATACTAATATGTTCATGTAGCATAAAATGCCTAGTGTGTATATATCAATATACTTATATGTGTTCATGTAGCATAAAATGCCTAGTGTGTATATATCAATATACTTATATGTGTTCATGTAGCATAAAATGCCTAGTGTGTATATATCAATATACTTATATGTGTTCATGTAGCATAAAATGCTTACGGGGAAATGCTCAATTATGTTTAGGGTACATATATCAATATGCAATTATGTTTGTGTAGCATAAAAATGTCTTCGGGGAAATGCTCAAAATGGGTATATATGAATATACTAATATGTTTGTGTAGCATAACATGCTTACTAAGTTCATAATCGTCTGGAGGATGGAAGACACGGAGAGCGGAAGGCTATAAAATGTTTTTGTTTGTGATTGTAGTTATAGTTTAGGTATCAATTAGACCCGTTTCTCTATAACCATGGCTCTGGTACCAATCTGTAACACCCCCAATTCATGGATGCAGCGGAATTCAAACTGGGTGTTACTTGACGGCACAATAGTCACAATAATAGAAAACGAACTCCAATTGAGTCGTTTTAAGAGATTTCTCATTCAAATTGTATAAATATCAGAGGTTACAAAAATGAGGTCCCAAATGGTTCCATGTTTACAATGTATAATAAAGGAGTTTTTGAATGATAATAAAATTTATAGCCCTCTTGAGTATCCGTGCCCTTCCGTGCCATCCTTGATCGTCATGAACCTGAAATACATGCTTGAGAGGTCAACACAAAGGTTGAGTGATATTCATAGAGTTTGTTAAATGTTTGAACACAATGTGTTGGTAGTTAAATCGTTGAACACAATAATCGTAGTGTTTGTAGTTAAATCGTTTGAACACAGTAATCGTAGTGTGAGCTATAGACTCACACTCATAGTTTGGAAAACAAAACATGTAGGCTACGTTGTTATATGCCCGGAAAGGTTATTAATTCACTAAGCTTATGACACCAAAACGTTAACGTGTACCAATATCGATCGGCAGATTTATCCCGGTAGGTACTTTGCCGTCATACCTAATGTCTCAAATATTAATGCATTTGTTTAAACTTAGTCAAAACAAATGGGATTCGTCAATCCCAATAGGCCTATTCACAATATTCGCGCTCACTTGCAAGTAACCCTCGCAAGTGATTAAATGGTTCATAATAAGGGATCTTGGTTTGGCAAGGATGTTACTTAGTGATAATAAAACATAGTCGAATAACATACAGTAGAAAGCATTGTGTTCTAGTAGAAAAATAATAGCATGTATTCCCCCCAAGGGTTTGTAAAACATTGAAGTAATGTAAAGTGGGGCTATGAACTCACCTTAAGTAAGACAGCAAGTAATGAATGTAACGGTTGAATCGTGAAGGTTTCTACAAGCAACCTATAATAGAATGTCGCGACTTAGGATAATGAATATGAAGTAGTGCCTATATATATATCTTGCATTATAGTCCATGATGTGGTATGATGTATATTGTAAGTCTTTGAAAGAAATGATTCATGAAACATGTATGTTTTGTATATCGCTTACTACCGTTCGGGCCGACATAATTCAGAAGTCATGTTAGTAAGCGTTCGAGGAGCCAGGACACTTTAACTCGTAAATCCACAACTCATCTCGACGGCTTACATAATGAACTCCTCACATGAGGCTCCCTACTATTGTAGTAGTTGATGAAATATATAGATATAAGTTTTGATCCGAAAAGTTACATGTCCGATATTTGAATAAACTTAGGAAAGTTTATTAGTACATGAAGATTGTTATTAGGGGTAGTTTCATAAGTCTTGTATGACCATTTCCTCTTTGTAATATCTCATGGTTCCTTTAAGTGAAGTAGATCCAAATTGCTTGTTCAATATATCGTCAATTCCTTGTTTCATGTTTACGCCTATGTAAGTTTACTTGGTCATTTCGTCATGGCCTAGCCATGACCTTTGGTCCTTGTTCCAAGGTCATGAGACTCAACCTTGGCTCTAGCCATGGTTGTGGTCTTGATTATAGGTCATAAGACCTCTTGTTCCTTTCAAAGTATAACCATAATCTTGTGACTTTCGCCTAAAAATGGGCTGTTTAGAATTTTAAGAATTTTATCACTCGGAAAGTGTTTTTAGGTCTCGAGCTTCTTTGTTCCTGAACGAAAACGTCGTTCTGGACAACTTTCGTGTTTTAACTTTTTGATGAATCGGACCAGAAGTGGGACTTTCAAAACCCAAATTTGATCAGAATGGTATTTGGCAGTTTGCCGCAAAGTTTTGGTAACTTCAAATGGGCGTAACTTTTGACTCGTATACTCGTTTTAGGTGGTTCAAATTGCTATGGTTTCCTTGTTAAGTCCTCTACTGTAATATGTAATTATCCAACATCATATTTTTACCATTTTGATCAGGTCTTACCAAGAAAGTCACTAGTTTACTTGTTTTAGTAACTTGTTGTAACAATCAATAACAATAACTTGTTTTGCTCACTTTTATACATCATGGACATAACTACAAGACATAATATAGCACAAATAATATGTAAATAACATAAATATGATTATTTAACAAGAATCATGTTAGGGTTTGGCTTACAACTTTTGGCTTTCAAAGATGAAAGGAAGTTAACATGTAAGGAAATGGACTTTGATAGACTTGCTTCAACCCTTTTCACCTCATGCAATCTTTCTACCCTTGGTATTCTTGAAAGAGATGTAATGAAAGTTGAGGTGAATTGAGTGGATTTAAACTCAAGAAAAATCACCAAAGTTCATGAGGTTATGGAAGTGTTTTGATAACCTAAGATCAACTAGGGTTTCCACCTTGAAGAAGCACTTGAATCTTGCTAGAAATTTAGAAGGAAATCAAGCAAAGATGAGAGTGTTTGTGTGTGTGATATCCACGGCAAAAGGGGAGGGGGAGGGGCTTTATATAGCCTTGAGGAGGTTACTAATGTTGACTAGTCCAACCTTGGAGAGCAAGGTGAACACTTGTAATGATCCTAGATCACAAAGCATGAGATTAAGCCACACAAGGGGTGACTCCCCCCCCCCTAAGTCGGTTCACATGGATAAGGAGGGGATGAGTTGGCTTGTGATGATATTATCCTAGTTATATTGATAGTTTTGGCTCCGTAAAATGCTAACCGTAAGTTGTTACGTCACAAAACGTAAAACCGGGTATCATAAAAATACGAAACTTGGAAGAATGGTTAAACATGTCATTATACTCCATAATAAAATATAAAATGAGTGGTAGGTTCCATTTGAGTGTAAAACCCTGCTAAAAACTGGAAACACGGGTCTAAAACGCGTAATACATAAAATGTACGAATATTGCGTAAAATTGAGAAAAGTAAAATATTACTTTTCTAATGTGATAAAAATGATTTAAAATGACTTATAATGTCTAGACTGGGCTCAGTCTAGTGTCGGTTGGTATTAAATGTCTTTTAGACATCAAACCGTAAGCCTAAAAATCACGAAATGACTTATAACCTCAAGGGATGATTTTTGGTCAATAGAGGAGGGAAAAAATATGTTGACTTTTTCTAATAAGTTGAAAACTCAAATCGTCTTAGAAACGCGTTTTGTGGTCTAACGATTAATCGCCCATACGGTTAAGCGTGCTCATGCGAGAGTAGTACAGGCTTGGGTGACCTGCTGGGAAAAGTAATTAACCTGAAAATGCGAATTGTTACAGTAATAAAGTCTCCTTCACCATACAATGGTATCATTGGAAGACCGGGAATATCATCCATGCGCGCGGTACCATCCACAGCGCACGGAATGCTTAAATTTCCAGTGGAAGGAGGAGTTGTCACTCTCTATAACACAACAGTACCACCAAGAGAATGCATCGCAGTAACAACTGAAGCAGAGACTATTCCAGAACAGCGCACGGAAAAAACGCCAAATTTAAAAGTCGCTATTCATCCAGATTATCCGGAACAACAAGTTTCGATTGGAGGATCTTTATCTGACAAAGGTAAAGCAGCTGTATGCGCACTCTTGCAATAGAACCTAGACATCTTTACATGGGAACCAAAGCATATGACGGGAGTACCGCGCTCTATCACAGAACATAAGCTACAAATCCGACAAGGATACCCTCCAATACGACAAAAGAAACGCGACCAGGCCCCAGATCGTGCAAAGGCTATTCTGGAAGAAGTACATAAGCTCGTGGATGCAGGCATCATGCGCGAAGTATACTATCACGACTGGCTTTCTAACCCAGTTATGGTAAAGAAGAGTGATGGCAGTTGGAGGATGTGCGTGGACTTCACGGACCTCAACAAAGCATGTCCGCAGGACTGCTATCCACTGCCAGAGATAGACTGGAAGGTCGAGTCCTTGTGCGGATACCCTTTCAAATGCTTCCTAGATGCATATAAAGGGTATCATCAGATCCAGATGGCAGTAGAAGATGAAGAAAAAACAGCTTTCCACACCAGTCAAGGAGTATACTGCTATACAAAAATGCCTTTTGGCCTGAAGAAAGCAGGCGCGACATACCAACGACTGGTGGACACAGCCTTCGAAAAACAAGTAGGCCGCAACTTGGAAGTCTATGTTGACGACCTTGTCATCAAAAGCCATACAGAGGACGAATTGGTGCGCGACATCGAGGAAACATTCAGAACGTTGGGGCGAATAAACATGAAGTTGAATCCTAAGAAGTGCACCTTTGGCGCAACTGAAGGCATGTTCCTCGGATATTTGATAGAACCCGATGGAATCAAACCTTGCCCAGAGAAGACAAAGGCTGTTATTGATCTCCCCTCCCCGCGCACACTCAAAGAAGTCCAGTCACTGAATGGAAAGTTAGCAGGGCTAAACCGCTTCTTATCTACGTCAGCAGACAAATCTCTTCCCCTCTTTAAAACACTCACGAAGTGGGAGACTTTCGCTGGACTAACGAAGCGGAGGAAGCTTTCCAACAACTTAAAAACCATCTGGCATCTCTTCCCAAACTCGTCGCACCGCGACCAGGGGAAGAACTAATCATGTACTTATTGGCAACCCATGGAGCAGTCAGCGCAGTACTATTGACAGACAGGAACTCCGTCCAGACACCCATATATTTTGTAAGCAAAGCCCTAAAGAAAACAGAGGCTAACTACAGTGCTATGGAAAAGCTGGTCTTGGCTCTAGTGTTCGCAGCCAAAAGGCTGCGCAGATACTTTCAAGCGCATCCAATAGCTGTAATCACTGATCAGCCAATTAAACAAGTTATCTCTAAGCCTGACGCATCAGGACGCTTACAAAATTGGAGTGTACTGCTAAGTGAGTATAACATCTAATACAGACCGCGCACTGCAATCAAAGGACAAATCTTAGCCGATTTTATCGTGGAGAAGCCAGACAGCGACAGCCCGACATCTGCAGCTAAAACAGATTTACAGGAACCCTGGATTCTGTTCACAGATGGGTCTTCATGTGTAGATAGATCAGGCGCAGGCCTTACTCTTACAAATCCAGAAGGTATGGAATTCACCTATGCGCTACGCTTTGTATTCACAGCCACAAACAATGAGGCAGAATACGAAGCCCTACTAGCCGGACTACGCATCGCAATCCAAATGGGTGTTCGCAACCTAGAAGCAAATGTAGATTCGCGACTAGTTGCTAACCACGTGCTAGGTGAATA
This sequence comes from Artemisia argyi, assembly GCA_030686995.1. Taxonomy (NCBI): domain Eukaryota; kingdom Viridiplantae; phylum Streptophyta; class Magnoliopsida; order Asterales; family Asteraceae; genus Artemisia; species Artemisia argyi. The sequence goes on from CM060697.1 coordinate 35,197,062, forward strand.
TGAAGCCAAGGATGAACACATGATCCAATACCTAGAAAAGACAAAATCTTTGATCAAAAACTTTGATAGGTTCACAATAAAACAGGTGCCTAGAGGAGATAACAGGAAGGCGGACGCGCTCAGCAAGATCGCATCCACAAGCTTCGCACACCTCTCAAAACAGGTATTGGTAGAAACCCTAAAAAACAAGTCAATCTTGGAAATGGAGATATCAACGGTGATAGAGGAACAAGATCCTACATGGATGACACCTATCATCGAATTTATTAGCAAGGGAATCCTACCCCAAGATCATAAAGACGCTCGAAGAATACGGCGCACAGCGCAACGATTTGAATTACGCGACAACGTACTCTATCGACGGTCTTTTTTACAGCCATGGCTCAGATGTGTTGGACCCCTTCAAACAGACTACGTACTCCGCGAAATTCACGCTGGATCATGTAGTATGCACTCAGGGCCACGATCCGTGGTGGCAAGCGCTCTAAGGTCAGGATACTATTGGCCAACAATGCATCGCGATGCACGCGATCTGATAAGAAAATGCAGCAATTGCCAAGTACATAGGCCAATTCCGCGCCGACCACAACAAGAGCTAACACCAATTACCTCACCATGGCCATTTTACAAATGGGGTATTGACATCGCAGGACCTTTCCCTGTCGCAGCTGGAGGAGTAAAGTTCCTCATCGTAGCCATAGACTACTTTACAAAGTGGATCGAAGCAAAAGCGGTGGTGAACATCACGGGAAACCAAGTCAAACGCTTTGTTTGGGACAACATTGTCTGTCGCTTCGGACTACCGGGCGCGATCATATCAGACAACGGAAAACAATTCTGTGATAACCCATTCAAAGATTGGTGCGCACAATTGAACATCACACAACACTTTGCTTCAGTCAAGCACCCACAAACCAATGGCCTAGTTGAACGCGCAAATCGCAGTCTAGGCGAAGGAATAAAAGCGCGCCTTGACAGACACAAAGGAAGGTGGGTAGATGAGCTCTCGCATGTCTTGTGGGCGCATCGCACAACAATCAAAACCAGTACTGGCGACACGCCATTTTCCCTAGTCTATGGAACAGAAGCCGTCATACCAGCCGAGATAGGAATGCCAACTATACGCACAGCAGAGGTCAACGTCACGACAAACGACGAGGAACGGCGCATAGACTTAGACATACTGGAAGAAAGACGCGAACGCGCAGCTATACGCGAAGCAAAGGCTAACGCAAAAATGAAGAAGTATTATGATGCAAAGGTCAAACACACTTCCTTCAGACCAGGAGACTTTGTTTACCGCGCCAACGACGCGAGCCACGCAGAAGACACAGGCAAGCTCGGACCTAAATGGGAAGGACCTTACGAGGTCACAGACGCGCTCGGCAACGGCGCATACAGACTGCGCGATATGGAAGGCCAAGACCTAGTGCGCACCTGGAACATCTGCAATCTTAAAAAATGTTACTTCTAGGCTACGGCCCTTACACAGACATCCTCGCATCCTACGTGATGCCCAATAAGTGTTTGTTCTTTTTCTTTCCTAGGAATTGTATTTTTCTATTTTCTTTAAAAACTTGCAAGTATCAATAAAATGTTATGGTTTTTAGCTAACTCCATAGCGTATTTTACTTTATTGCATACATAATAAATGTCAATATTGTTATCTTACATTTTCATTGCCTACATGGCGTGCATGCACCACTTAAAGACCCACGAAGGCATAAAGGATAAGTTAACCTACTAATTCACTTGTTGAGTAAGAGGGCTGCAAACCCATCAACATAGGATCACGTATCCTTGCTAAGCGCCTTACTCTTGAGACGTCAAGGTAAGTTTTGCGTTCGCACCCCATGACGGATGCGCACATACTAAGTACACTGTACAAGCTTAGCAAATAACGAGCCAAAACACTTGGTCAAATACCAAAACTTTGCAAACAATGCAAGTATCTCTTAAAGTCACGCACTTAAAACACTTGGTTAAATAATTTCTGGCAAACAATGCAAATATATTTTAAGTCACGAGCTTAAACAAAAAAATATCTTATTCATAAGTTATTTACAAAAATTACAAGGCAAAAACATAACATACAACAAGCCTATATGCTATGGCGATGCTCAGGACTCTCCTCCGGGGCGGCGAAACTCCCCGCTTCCTGCAGCTTCCTCAAAGTTAAGGCATCCTGCATAGACACGGTTGGAACGCTTACAGGCACACCATCTGACCTAGGGATGTGTGCCGCGCCAATGGCACACATCACTGCCTTACCCTTAATACCCTTCTTCACAGCAACCCTCTGCTCATGTCGCTCTAGCACTTCTTTCAAAGGAATCTCCCTCTCAAGAGCAAAGGGTTTGAGAATATCGCGAGGATGCGCGAACACGGGAACTTGAAGCTGCGAAACATCAGGTTTCAGATAGTAATCTGATTCCCCTTCCGCATTATCCCCAAGATGGCGCTGCAATGTCAACCCTGCCATCAGTACATCTATAGGGTCATCTTGATCGCGCTCCAGCCTCCCAATGTGCGGCAACTCAAGAACCTTCAGCCCCGCCATTGCTTGCAGCAACTCATCATAAGCTGTAGGGCTGTACCCAGGGACTTCCGCCAAGTCCTTCTTCAGCAACTCGGCCTCGTGGAGATCCTCCATAGCCTGGGATCTGCCACGCGCCATCGCGCAATGCACCACCTTCCCAAAGGCGTCTACTACCTCTGGGGACTCTAGCGCGCCCATAGCTGCCAGGCGCAGTCCATGGCTAATCAACCACCTACATTCACGAAGACAATTTGTGTAAATAAAAAGCATGGCGATAAAGTTATTATGAAGACAAGTAAACAAAAATACCTGCGCTCAGCAATGGTAGACGTCAAATGAGGATATAATTCCTCGTCATATTCAATACTGAGGCCACGCAGCTTATCCTCTTGCGCCTGGATAATCTTCAACATCTCCTCCTTAAACTTGGCGACGCTAGCGAAGTGCTCCACCTTCTTCTCCTCCAAGAAACGCACAGCAAATGTCAAGTCAGACTTGTAATGGTGCGACTCTCCGCACGCCTTCACCACCTCAGCCATGGCAGACAGCTTCTCATGGGTTATCTTTTCAGCATGCGCCCGCGAGGCCTCCAACTCTACTTGCGCATTAGCCAACTGCGCACGGAGTCTTGCCAACTCCTCATCCTTCTGGGCAAGAGCACTGCTCTCCCCGACATACTTCTCTTTTAGCTGAGCCACCAGCTCAGCTTGGCGCGCAGCGGTCGCAGCCAGCTCATCCATCAGCTGCTGCGCCTTGCCACCATCAGCAACCTTGGCTTTCCCCTCCCTGTTTTCATTCTGTGGAGAGGAAACCTCATCAACGAAGACTCCATCATTCTTCGCAGCATCATCCCTACGCAACAAAAAACAGTTAGTAAATATTACAACAAGTAATATGATAAAAAAAAAAAAAAAGGAGAAAGATGATAAAAACGCAGACACTTACAGAAACGGAGAGGCCTCATCAACCTTCAACCGTGCGCCAGAAGTAGATGTCTCTTCCGCATTAGACTCCGCGTCCCTAATGACGTGTCGACGCCTCTTCCTGGTACCACTGCCTCCAGCCTCTCCCTTGTGCTTAACATTCTGCGCAACTTCCTCTTTCAGCACCTCCTCAGGATTAAGGATTTTTATGCTGTCAGACGACCCCGATTGCGCCTCCTTGTGCACCACCTCCATAGTGGGCGCCACCTCCACAGTAGGCGCCACTTCCGCATAGGGCGCCACGCTCTGAACAGGCGTCACATGGAGCGGTGGCGTGTTCTCAGGGACCGCCTCTGGCAGGACGGTCAAATGACCCTCTGTCGCCTCCAGTAGGGGCTGCTCACCTTCCCTCAGAGGGCGCACCCCTATAGTTACCAGCTTCGGCTTGTCCAGCTTAACCACAGCAAATAGATCCATCTCTGCGCACATCAATAAAGCAAGAAAGAAAAAAAGGGATTAGTTATTAAAAGCGCACATACACAAAAGACTTACAAAGCTTGAAGTAGAAGGGATGAACACCCACCCCGGCCATCCTCACTCAGGAAAATAGGCACCTCATCCGCAGCGCCAAAATAAGCGCGGCTCAACCCCATATGTACCAAAAACTCCTCCGGATAGGGGTTAATGGCCAGTCGGTTGGCATCTAGAGTCTGCGCGTCAGCCAGCCTGTAGGAACCGGGTGCGGGGCGCCCATCCCTTGGCAATGTATCCTGATTATAAAACTCATAGGGAAAGGAAAAGACCACGTCATCAACCCAAAAGAAGTACTCCCTCCAATTCTTTAGGGCGTCAAGTTTCTCTGTATAACACTGAAGCGCCCCCTGATGCTTCGCAAAAGAAACCTAACCATTTGACCACGTCGTGTGGTAAAAGGAGCGGAACAAGGCCACGGTCGGTTCTATCGCAAGTAAACGGCAGTTTACTTCAAAATTCGACACCTTAGCCGCACCTATACAGTGCAGCTGAGAGATGTGAAGGCGATAGTGATTGAGCAAATCGCTCAGAAAAATAGATATGGGTATGCGATAATTCGCGTACTCAAAGAATTTCGTGTATAGCCCTATTTTCCCTTCGGGGAAGTCAGCTATACACGCGTCCACATCTGGAGCCTCTGGATGGACATCCAGAGGCACGAAATAGTCGGACGCAAATTCAGTAACATCCTCAATGGACATCGCAGAGCGAAAATCCTCTAACTGTGCAACCATCTTCATCAAAATATTAAGTGAGACGCACACAAATTACCTATGAAAATATGGTATTTTCTTTGCAAAAAAACTTTCAAGGAAGGTGAATAGTGATAAGTGTGTGTTTTACTGTGTGATTGTAAAAAGTGGGGCGGTGACTCTTATATAGGGAGTGGTAAAAACCCTAGTTTCTCTCTACGTGGAACCCACTCACAGAAAATGTATGGCTAGGAGCTGAACCGGTACATGCACTTTTTCCCGATTTCCGAGGGCTACGTGGACACCACCCCCGATTTTCGAGGTATCCATTTGAAATACTTATGGTTAGGTGCATTGTACTTAAAAATAGGCGGTAATATTTCCTTGATCCCCCGCCACGCTTACCGCTGATAATATTAAGTCTAGTATCCGCGGCTATGAGCCGCGCACATTAGACTGGGGGGACATGATGACGTATAGTCTATATTTGGGCCACGAGCCCAAATGATAAACATTACTTGGCCCAAACCCACCACGAGTGGGCTATTATAACGAATAATGGGCCGTAATAAACATGGCTTGGGCTCACGAAGCCCAAAGCCCAACCAAACTTAACCGGGTGTGCGATAAGGATTACCTATTCATGGAATAGATATCCTTACCCCGGATAAGCATTACGTATGCGAAAAGTAAGGAGCAAGAAACCTACACGGTTTCAGCCCCTATATAAGGAATGACATCTCTCATTTAAAGGTACGATATACAAACCCTAATTCTCTACGAGAACCCTAAATCGATTACTTACTCTCACGCCGGAGTCTAATCGGGGGAGACAATCCCTCGATAAGCCTAACGGTGTTGTTTTATTTTCTTAGTACGCAGGTAACAAGTGCTAAGAAGTGAATTGGTACGAGAGCAAAAGCCAATAACCAGGTACGCCCAACTTTTGTATCAACAATCACGTAAAACATTATGATGATATATTCGGCTCATAACTCAAGTCACATTTTCGCGATGCATGTTAGGAACGATACCGAACTGACCGATCGATTGCTAGTAGCAATCAACATCATTCTACATGATTTTTACCCTTCATGTTAGCAAGTAAGTATACCATTGAGAATAGACGATTGTGAGTCGGAACGGATGTACAGTTTAAGTTGATGGAAGGAATAACAAAAATTTAGCACCCACTGTCCCTAGACCTCTACTGGTTAAGTCTTAAACTGCTTAGACCTAGAACATGACGATGAGCAGACCATTATAAAGAACCGACGCCCTCTACGGAAAAACCGAACATCTTTGATCAACTTCTGGGTTCGAACGACTAGGTGAAGAATCGATCTGTGATCCGAGTACCATCAGCAGCTATAGACTGGGAAAGAGACTCCCGAAAGCTGCGTCTACGCCATTGCGACTTAGGAACCCCTAGTTAGGCCTTTCGGATAGCTAGTACCCCAGCCACCTTCATGAACCTCATGAATAAAGTGCGCGAATCCTTAATTAGTCAAGTTGTGATAGTATCCAACGATAATGATTTAAACTACCCGAGAGTTGGAGAAACACGAAGAACACCTGTAGAATAACCTTAAGTTTACTTGAGAAGGAACAGCAATAGACTAACCCCTTTGAGAACGAAAGTTGAAATTTGAACATTCGACTTCATGGCCATGTTAATTGTATTCAAATGAAATCCCATCAAGACTTAGTCTATTGATGATTAAATTACCCACACCATTCCTACCAAGGTACGTCAAAAAAAATTAAGACCGGCTGCATATTACTGGGGATTCATCAAAGGGATTCTAAGATAGCAAGTTTTCAACCCAGATTGACCCAAAGGATAAAAAGGGTAACTAATGAGAAAACGAGGAGGAAGCATCGCGACCTAGGAATTTGTTGCGGTATAATACACCTGACCTAGCTGTACCAAAAGAAAGTGTAGGTGTTGTTGCGGGTTGTGATATTCCGTATTAAGGTTGTGAAGTATTTTGGAGAAGGTAGCTTACGCCCCTCATCAATTCAAGACATGCGAGAAGAGCTACACCACTCATGGGATAACATTGAGTGCAGTTGCACTTACGCTCAGAATCTGGGGGACAATAAGCGTAGCACACGGGGTGTATAGTATACACAATCGTAAGGGTTACGACGAGTCCTAGACTAGAAGGAGCGACCATTGGAGCAGAGTTGCTAGATAGAACTACATGGTAATTTTGACTGCGAGATTGTTATTAGCCCGATGAGGAAACATTGTTAGTATTTGTGGCCGTGCAGAGATAGGGCGCAACCAATTGATAGTCAGAGCCTTAGGGATGACAGTCAGTTTACCCTTACCGGCCCAGATGATTGAGACACACGCTTAGACTATTAAAAGGGATAATCAATAAATATAGGAACCTCTACGATAAGTTGACGGAAACTGATACGCAAGACCACTCAATGAAGCCTGACCCTTTAGGGATGAAAGTTGAATGCTCCCCCGCAGAGTATTCAAGGTTAATGTATACGTGAGAGTGCGAATCAGGATATTCTAATCACCCCGAATCGAACGAAACGTATCAAGGTTACGAGAAATGAGAACGATGACCGAGCATGGAGGCTAACATTTCCATATGTCAGCAAATGCTCAACAGGTCGAGAGACGGGAGTCGAACACTAGAAACCGTGAATACATTGGAATAACCCGAACATCCAATTAGGAGTGGAAGAGAACCACCATGGACTTATCACCAAATTTCCGGGACAGATAGTGCTGGTAACACCATCCAGGTAACGGTGATCGTCTTGCTAAACCTGTTCACTTTCCTGTTGTTGGTAAAAGTAATAATATGGACGGGATCGAGCGTTATTCTTGAGAGAATTGGATTTCCCGGCATAGAGTGCCGATTCCTATCACATCTAGTTGAGACGGTTGTACTATGTTGAGTTGTAAAAATCTCTACGGAGGACCTTGGGGATGAGTGGTTATAGGAGTATTACGTAACCTCCCCAATGAGATGGTCAGAATAAAAGAATCGCTCGTACGTCAAGAATAAAGCTTTGAGCTGTCATTAGTAACTTTGAAAAGAGGCTGGGAGAGACATCCGCCTCTCCCTAAACTTTCCTGAGTTAATGAAAAATGCCCGACATTAAGATCATGTCGTTCAAAATTCTTTATGGTCGAATGTGCCGACTTAACCCTCGCCGAGCTGGAATTGGAGACAGCAAGTTTGCTATATTGACTTTCATTCGTGAGAATCGCTGAAATGAACATTAAGATCTGAAAAGTAGCGCAAGAGGATGATTAAGGTATCACCTAGAGATGGTGGAATACGTGCTGTAAGCGTAAGAAATTTAATCCTTGCTTTTCTTTTTCGCCTAAGAATTCTCGTTAGGACTAAACTCAAATTACTCGTGTTTGCGTTGGGACTTAGCAAGGTCCACGGGACTCTTGATGTGTAATCCGGAAGGACACTTCCAGGAGAGATTGCCACTTCAAATCCTTGAACATTCTTTTCCGTAAAGATGAGCATCAAACTCCCTTGAGGAATTCGTTGAAATCTTATTCGTGAGAAACCTGGCAATCTAAGTCGAAACACAATACTGTCATTGAGCTTTGCTGGAAATCCTGAGATAATCTTACACTTACGTGAGAACATAAAGGTAAAATCCAGCGAATCTATTTCTATCTCATTTCAATTTTGTTGAATAACTCTAAGTGAAACCCGAGACGGGTTTCTTCTAAGGCTGTAACAACTGGTAAAATTCGGAATTTTGTGAAAAACAACAAGTTAAAAATCTAAACTAGAAAATATCAATCCGCTAAGCTTATGAGGAAATTGTTCAGTCGAGAAGGATTAATGCGTGAAAATATGGTGATGAGATGAATTAAATTAGCTTGTATGTTACATTTTAGGCACTGCGTGACTTCAGCACTAGAAATCCTAATAAAATGCAAAACACAAAATTAATGACTACGTTGATTTTAATAGACGCTTTTCTGAACGAAATACTTGAGATTTATGATTAACTAACGATGAAACGATTTGGATAAACTCGGAAATGGTGGTGACGTATTTTATTTAGTTTTGATTGGGTTTTGTCAAAAATAAATGAGAAACAGTTTTGTTTTATTTAATAAAGGTATTTTACTACCAAAATCCGTGGAAAAATGATTTTTAAATCAATGGATGACATTATAGATTATTTCATTAACAATTAGTGTTATTCACGAATATAAACGAATATTCTGAGGAAACATACAACAATTACACCGCTAGTCCTCAAACCCGACCTCTTAATGAAAATAACTAACATTTGAGGACCGAATAGCAAATACAAAACCCTACACACCCTCATCCCTTCCAAACATAAATATAAACATTACAATACTCTCTCTTCCTCATTTATCACCCTCCCTTCCTCTCTCTCTCTCAACATACCCTAGCCGCCACCCTGCTGCCACCCTCATTGTCGCATCACCGCCACTCCAACTACCACACCGCCACCACCAAACGACTCACCATCACCTCCTCTACCACCCACCATACACCACGCGCCAATAAAACAACTCCATCACTATATTTTTATAAGCACCGCCGCTTCTATTACATCACCTCCACCTTAAAAAGATCCATCTCCATCTCCTCTATCCCTGGTGGTAGTACACGCGCTTCAAAAATGAATACCCTGTTCTTTTAGTTATCACCGCCGCCAAGAAACTCCGCCACCATCATCTCCATCACTTGTGCTCATCTTATACATGTAAAACCTGAAGAAAAGGTAGGAAAGACATGAGAAAAACGCATGGGTTGACTCGGGTACGAGTCAACTCACTACTAAATTGATATTTCGGGTAAAAATGTAAATGTGTTTTATATTTAAGTAAAAGAAAACGTTTTTGAATAATAAAAACATGAATAAAACTTGGTTTGGTATCCGATTTGTGATGTGTTGTTGTGTGTCGAGTGAGTGCGAAGCGTGAGCATAAGCTCACGGTGTTCTTGATGTTTTCTTCTTGTTGATTGTTGCCCTCGTTATTATTCTTGTTGTTAAGGTTTTGATCCTGATGTGGAAAAATTTTGATGGTACCAAGTGGTTTTTAGCCTAGAATAGGATATGATGTGAGTTGAGAAATTGGAGTTGGAAGGTGGAAAAATATTGATGATGTTGTTGGTTGGGTTGTTGCCGAGAAAAGGGGAAGCCGAGACCTAAGGTCTCGGCCAAGATTTATTGATGTAGTAGTTGTTGTTGATTTCTTGTTGTTATTGTTGTTTTACTTGTTTGTTGTTGTCGTTGGCTTTGGAACGAGAAGAGAAAGCCGAGACCACTAGGGTCTCGGCCGGGAAATAATTGATGTGGTGATTGTTAAGTGGATTAGTCGAGTTGGCGGAGTTGAGGAAGTTGTTGATATTATTGTGTATTAGTTGACGGAGATAGGATTAGACGCGAGCCGTAGACGGCCGCGATTTGAGGAAGTTGTTTGCTGATGTTGAGTTATTTGAGCATTGATACTATTTGGAGATAGCTTATTATTATTGATTGTGAGCTTGTGCAAAGTCGGGGTTATCCTGACTTTCTAGTCACGGTTGACTCCGACAAAGCCGTATCATGAAATTATGAGACATCTTTGGACAAGCTCACAATGAATAAAAACTCGTAAATAAATAAATTTGACGACATATCCTACGGCTTTGTCACGGTTGACGAATTGCATGAAAATTATGACGACAACGGTTGACTTTCTAGCCACGGTTGACGATGTTAATAGTCCGAGAGTGATGACTCGGATTCGTGAGCTCAAAATGAATAAGTAATAAGTAAATGATAAAAATATGGACGTTAAATATTAATTAACGAATAAAAGCGAGTTAATAATTAACGGAAACTTATTATTTATAAAGGTAATATTTTCAAATAAAACGTAATGAGTTCTTTTATAAACCTTGTTTAACGAGAGTTATTATAAATTTCGAGTGCACGCAAAAACTAGGCATTGCCCTAACTGCTAAACATTGTGTATTTAATTGCGAGTCACAAATATTTGACATTAATACACCTAACCTACGTAATTAACGAACTAATTGGTTTACGAATTGCATGAGATCTTGTTAGATACGTCGGAAAGATATAATAATGGGTGACATATCCTACGATGCCTTAGGTAGTGATGTAGTTTTGGAAGAATAAGTGAGACGAATACATGGTAAAGTTTATTGGGGTGATTAGTTCAATAAGTTTCGACGATTTAATTTGATGACTTATTAGGCTATAAGAGCTTGTCACATAGATTTTTGTGGTTTTACTTGGTGGAATGCTTTGAAAGCGTGAGTTCACTCAAGTCGAGACTTTGTCTCTAACACACACACACGACAATACCAAACGATACCAAGCGACAACTAACGATTTTCAAACGGATATTTTGGAAAACAAAATGGAAGATATTTGGGAACGTTTGGGATACGTTAAACTTTTGAGAAACGGTATTAAGCTAAATTTTACATGATTAGGTTGTGCTGAGTCCGTAGTTGCTGTCACTTATTAGCTGCTATTCTACTCTGCTACCGTTGATTTTCTGTGCCGAGATAACTTAATTGAAGAGACTATCTAGCTGCTTATTGTTTTGATTGGCTTATTTTCTGATTTGTAATAATCGTGATTGTGCTTTGCTGGAATCGAGGTGAGTTTCATAGCCCCACTTTTATTTGAATTTTACTGTTTTCTAAATTTGGGGGAGAATGCATGCAAATTGTTTTCGGACCTGCCACTATTTTTAGTTTTGCTATGGTGTGTTGGCTAGTTAAGGTTAGATTTGCTGTAGTTGGTGACTTTCTAGGGATGACCTAGTTAAGAATAGACCTAGGGCAGTAACGGGGTGGTTCCTTGCTGTATCGATGACCTAGCTTGTGATCGCCGAAGGATCCACTCAGTATGACTACGTATCTTTCGTAGATAAGAAATTTATCGATGGGAATTGTTATGATGTTAAAATGCTTATCTATGCCTGCCTCTAGTCACACATAGCATTTAACCATTCAGGTCCATCATTATTTTATGAATTAAACCTATGAACTCACCAGCGTAGCTAATTTTTAGCATGTAATTCTCAGGCGAATAAGATGATGTTTATAGATGATAACTGATGGAGGCTTGGTGAATTGGCATGGGCGATGGATCGACAAAAACTCTGATATTATAATTGGGACCAAGCTTTTCAAATTCTTTTGGGCCTTATCTTTTATACTTTTACTTTTTGTAAATCTTTAAACTAAATTTTGGGATGTTTTATGTAATGAATATTGTTCTCCTAATTAGCTATATTTGTGTTGTGTATACCAATCCCCGTAACACCTCGAATGCTTGTAAGTCTTCCGTTGTACGAAATTTGGGCTTGTTAGATGTTATAACCCTAATTTATCTCACACAAAACCTAAAACCACGCCTCTTATTGCAATTCATTTCTAAGCCACCACACAAATTAAAGTCACCTAATTCTTTTCTTTAGTTTCTTTAACCATAGTTAAAAAAATCTAAAAATCTCATCGACCACCAAATCAAAACTCACGAAGTTTTTGGTCTTATATCTCTTTTGAATCACAGAAGAACAAGACACAAATTATGTATATGGATTTTGGTTAACAACCATGAAATGAGTTTTCGTCTTGGTTGTAATCTGAACCCAGTTTTTTTTATTCGATGACGGGTTTATGTAGCTTTTTAAAGATCTTTATATATATATATATATATATATATATATATATATATATATATATAGAGAGAGAGAGAGAGAGAGTTAGGATCAAATAAGAAGAAAAATTAAAATAAGAAGAATAAGAAGAAACCACAACCACACATTTCAGATGCACCTACAAATAAAGATGCATCTCCCCTTAAAAATCTCACTCTGATTTGAAATGTGTGACTAGAAATTCTTCTTATTTTAGTTTTTCTTCTTACTGGATCTTTACCCTATATATATATATATATATATATATATATATATATATATATATATATATATATATATATATATATATATATATATATATATATATATATATATATATTTGAAATGTGTGACTAGAAATTCTTCTTATTTTAGTTTTTCTTCTTACTGGATCTTTACCCTATATATATATATATATATATATATATATATATATATATATATATATATATATATATATATATATATATAAGGTTAATAGGCTATTAGAGATTACCACCGCATCTTATTAGCTAAGACTTTCTTCATCTGATTAAAAAAAAAAAAAAAAAAAAACCTTTCCTAAGTGGAAAGAGGTAGTAAAATTTGTTTTGAGAAAACAATCACACCTTTAGTGGGTGTTTCTTTTTACTATATATTGAGGGAATGTGAGACCCACACCTATATGAGACACTTAATGAGGAGGATCTAAGGGTCCATTTGGTATAGGGGTGTGATGACGTATAGCCTATATTTGGGCCGCAAGCCCAAATGATAGACATTACTTACACTTAAGCCCATCACGAATGGGCTACCATGACAAATGGTATGGGTTGTGGTATCAACGCTTGGGCTCACGAAGCCCAAATGCCCAATCTAACTCACCGGATATCCGATAAGGATTATCTATTCAAGGAATAGATATCCTTACCTCGGATAAGCACCATGCGTGCGAAGAGTAAGGAGCAAGAAACACGGTTTCTTAGCCCCTATATATAGAATCATACAATTCTCATCCAAGGTACGATTCACATAATCCCTAAACTCTTCAACCAAAACCTAAATTCGATTACTTACTTTCACGCCGGAGTCTAATCGGGGGAGACAATCCCTCGATAAGCCTAACGGTGTTGTTCTACTTTTCTTAGTACGCAGGTAACAAAGTGCTAAGGAACGAATTGATATAAGAGCAAAGCCCAACAACCAGGTACGCCCAACTTTTGTATCAACAAGTGGCGTCATCCGTGGGACCCTACAACGAACTAGAATGATGAAACACAAGAATTCGAGCCAGCGGACTCCGCAGTCGGAAAAACGTGACCACGGAAAGAAAAATCGACAAGATTCGACCTCTAAACAGGTTGCTGGGACAACCAGCGCACCTGATCACCAAGGGGCGGGAACAACCCAGCCTATTCCAACAATGGAACTACCTATAATCTCCTCAGTGGTCCCAAGCGTTGAGGAACTCCAACGCACCCTCTTCACCACTCCTCATCAGGCTACACCCGCAGTGAACAACACTGCGCCGCCAGGCGCGCCTGAACGAAACCGGGCGTCCCATACCGAGGCAGAGATCCTTGCAACGACTGAGGACATACCCGATCTAACTTTGGGTAATTTTGTATCCCAAAATTATGAAACCCTAACCGCCCTCATGCAGGAAGAAGCGACAAGAAGAGCAGGCGCGGATCTGCAAACCCGACTTAACTTTGGTCCAGAACGTGAACCATCACCATCACGTCACCCACGAGGAGGACGTACAGAACGTACCAATGTCCATGACAGGTTGGGTACGGTGTCTGACTCACAAAATTCTGGAAACAGCGGTAGGCGCACCAATGTTCATTCCAGACTTGGCAGTCGGGGAATACATGATCGATTAGGCCCTCAGCATTCGCCTAGCCAAGGATCGTCCAATCCCAGAAGTAGGCGGATCCAAGACAGATTGGGTAGAAGAAGATCCCCAAGCAGAGATCCCTCAGGCTCCTCTTCTGAAAGGAGCAGGCGCAAACGCCGAAGGAGAGATTATCCTTCCTCCAGCGATTCCTCGGACAACGAGGATAAAGAAACAGGGCACTGGAAATCAAAAGGAAGACGTCGCGAGGAAGAGAACGAGGATATGTCTCTCCCATGGCGACGCCATAAAATTGATGCGTTCACACGTCGCATAAGTGATTACTCAGACGACAGGCGCAGGCGCATGCCCGCTAATGTGAAGACATATGATGGAACAGGTGACCCAGACGACCACCTAAAAATTTTCGAGTCAGCCGCAACTATCGAAAATTGGCCACAGCCTGTGTGGTGTCACATGTTTAATTCCACATTGGTAGGAAACGCGCGCACATGGTTTAGCAAACTCCCACGTAGGAGTATAGGCGGCTTTGAGGAATTACGAAAAGCATTCCGCCACAACTTCACCCAGCGAAAGAAGTGCGCTAAAAATCCTGTAGAATTGGCAAGGGTGAAGCAACGGCAAGGGGAATCAACCAGCGCCTTTATGGAGCGCTTCAAGGATGAGTGCATACAAGTCAAAGCATGTCCCGAAATACTAAAAATTTCAGGGTTCATGAATGGAATTAATAATCCAGAACTCATCCGAAAGCTCAATGATAGAGTTCCACAGTCTTTCGATGAACTCACAAAACGCACCAGATCCTTTATACAAGGAGAAGCAGCTGCTGCGGATAGCAAAAAAGGAAATTCAAACTATAGGCAACAAGAACAGCCGCGGAGACAATCCAATGATCAAAACAATAACCGCGGCAGGAACTACCGCAGTGGAAGAGACAACGACAAATATACTCCTCTCACTAAAAATCCAAGGGAGATATTTGCAACAGAAGGTGCGAACTTCCCAAAACCACCACCAATTAAAACGGCAGAAGAAAAACGCCAAGGTAGTGGATACTGCGAGTACCACGGCCAAAAGGGCCATACAACTAACGAGTGCGTCCAACTGAAACAACTAATCGAAAAATTAGTGAGAGAAGGAAGGATGGACCACCTCGTAAAAAACATCAAGGAAGGAAAAGAGAGACAGAGAAATGGGGGCAAGAAAGAACCCCCAAAGGAAAAGGCTGATACTATATACATGATACAATCATGGCAGCGCAAAATAAAGCAAAAAGTCAGCCAAAAATTCTCTCCAGAAAAAGAGATATCCTTCCCTACAATAGCTGCGGACAACGCAGTCGTGGAACCTCTGACCATTGAAATACATACAGGGGGACACGACATCCACCGCATGTATATTGATGGAGGAGCATCCGCAGACATTATGTATGATCACTGCTTCAAAAGGCTGCGACCTGAAATCCAAAGTCAGTTGACACCAGCTACAATGTCACTAACAGGATTCACAGGAGAAAAGATTTGGCCCATAGGGCAGTTACGCTTATTAGTGGTCGTAGGAGATGAACAACACTCAACCGCGACATGGATAAATTTTATGGTAATAAAGTCTCCTTCACCATACAATGGTATAATTGGAAGACCGGGAATATCATCCATGCGCGCAGTACCATCCACAGCACACGGAATGCTCAAATTCCCAGTTAAAGGAGGAGTGGTCACTCTCTACAACACAACGGTACCACCAAGAGAATGCATCGCAGTAACAACTGAAGCGGAGACTATTCCAGAACAGCGCACGGAAAAATCGCCAAATTTAAAGGTCGCTATTCACCCAGATTATCCGGAACAACAAGTTTCGATTGGAGGATCTTTATCTGACAAAGGTAAAGCAGCCGTATGCGCACTCTTGCAAAAGAATCTAGACATCTTTGCATGGGAACCAAAGCATATGACGGGAGTACCTCGCTCTATCACAGAGCACAAATTACAAATCCGACAAGGATACCCTCCAATACGACAAAAGAAGCGCGGCCAGGCACCAGATCGTGCAAAGGCTATTTTGGAAGAAGTACACAAGTTAGTAGACGCGGGCATCATGCGCGAAGTGTACTACCACGACTGGCTTTCAAACCCAGTTATGGTAAAGAAGAGCGATGGTAGTTGGAGGATGTGCGTGGACTTCACGGACCTCAACAAAGCATGCCCGCAGGACTGCTATCCACTGCCAGAGATAGACTGGAAGGTCGAGTCCTTATGTGGGTACCCCTTCAAGTGCTTCCTAGACGCATATAAAGGGTACCATCAGATCCAAATGGCAGTGGAGGATGAAGAAAAAACAGCTTTCCACACCAGTCAAGGGGTATACTGCTACACAAAAATGCCTTTTGGCTTAAAGAACGCAGGCGCGACATACCAACGGCTGGTGGACACTGCTTTCGAAAAACAAGTAGGCCGCAACTTGGAAGTCTACGTTGACGACCTTGTTATAAAAAGCCATACAGAGGACGAATTGGTGCGCGACATCGAGGAAACATTCCGAACGTTGGGGCGGATAAACATGAAATTGAATCCAAAAAAGTGCACCTTTGGCGCAACTGAAGGCATGTTCCTCGGATATTTGATAGAACCCGATGGAATCAAACCATGCCCAGAGAAGACAAAGGCTGTTATTGATCTCCCCTCCCCGCGCACACTCAAAGAAGTCCAGTCACTAAATGGAAAGTTAGCAGGGCTGAATCGCTTCTTATCTAAGTCAGCGGACAAATCCCTTCCCCTCTTTAAAACACTCACGAAGTGCACAAAAAAGGGAGACTTTCGCTGGACTAGCGAAGCAGAAGAAGCTTTTCAACAACTTAAACACCATCTGGCATCTCTTCCCAAACTTGTCGCACCGCGACCAGGGGAAGAACTAATCATGTACTTATCAGCAACCCATGGAGCAGTTAGCGCAGTACTATTGACAGACAGAGACTCCGTCCAGACACCCATATATTTTGTAAGCAAGGCCTTGAAGAAAACAGAGATTAACTACAGTGCCATGGAAAAGTTGGTCTTGGCTCTAGTGTTCGCAGCGAAAAGACTGCGCAGATACTTTCAAGCGCATCCAATAGCGGTAATCACTGATCAGCCAATTAAACAAGTTATCTCTAAACCGGACGCATCAGGACGCTTACAAAAATGGAGTGTAATGCTAAGTGAGTACAACATCTCATACAGGCCGCGCACTGCAATCAAAGGACAAGTCTTAGCTGATTTTATCGTGGAGAAGCCAGATAGCGACAGCCCAACATCTGCAGCTAAAACGGACCTACAAGAACCTTGGACACTGTTCACCGATGGATCCTCATGCGCAGATGGATCAGGCGCAGGCCTTATTCTTACAAATCCAGAAGGTATGGAATTCACCTATGCGCTACGCTTTGAATTCACAGCCACAAACAATGAGGCAGAATATGAAGCCCTACTAGCCGGACTACGCATAGCAATCCAACTGGGTGTACGCAACTTAGAAGCAAACGTAGATTCGCGCCTAGTGGCTAACCACGTGCTAGGTGAATACGAAGCCAAGGATGACCACATGATCCAATACCTGGATAAGACAAAATCTTTGATCAAAAACTTTGATAGGTTCACAATAAAACAAGTACCTAGAGGAGATAACAGGAAGGCGGACGCACTCAGCAAGATTGCATCCACAAGCTTCGCACACCTTTCAAAACAGGTATTGGTGGAAACCCTAAAGAACAAGTCAATCTTGGATATGGAGATATCAACGGTGATAGAAGAACAAAATCCTACGTGGATGACACCTATCATCGAATTTATTAGCAAGGGAATCCTACCCTAAGATAATAAAGACGCTCGAAGAATATGGCGCACAGCGCAACGATTCGAATTACGCGACAACGTACTCTATCGGCGATCTTTCTTACAACCATGGCTCAGATGTGTTGGACCCCTCCAAGCAGACTACGTACTCCGCGAAATCCACGCTGGGTCATGTAGTATGCACTCAGGGCCACGATCCGTGGTGGCAAGCGCTCTAAGGTCAGGATACTATTGGCCAACAATGCACCGCGACGCACGCGATCTAATAAGAAAATGCAGCAACTGCCAAGTACATAGGCCTATTCCGCGC
Organism: Artemisia argyi; assembly: GCA_030686995.1. Lineage (NCBI taxonomy): Eukaryota > Viridiplantae > Streptophyta > Magnoliopsida > Asterales > Asteraceae > Artemisia > Artemisia argyi. The sequence continues at coordinate 35,215,435 of CM060697.1, forward strand.
CGACCACAGCACGAGCTAACACCAATCACCTCACCATGGCCATTTTACAAATGGGGTATTGACATCGCAGGACCTTTCCCCGTCGCAGCTGGAGGAATAAAGTTCCTCATCGTAGCCATAGACTACTTTACAAAGTGGATCGAAGCAAAAGCAGTGGTGAACATTACAGGAAACCAAGTCAAGCGCTTTGTTTGGGACAATATTGTCTGTCGCTTCGGCCTACCAGGCGAGATCGTATCAGACAACGGAAAACAATTCTGTGATAACCCATTCAAAGATTGGTGCGCACAATTAAACATCACACAACACTTTGCTTCAGTCAAACACCCACAAACCAATGGCCTAGTTGAGCGCGCTAATCGCAGTCTAGGCGAAGGCATAAAAGCGCGTCTTGACAGACATAAAGGAAGATGGGTAGATGAGCTCTCGCACATCTTGTGGGCGCATCGCACGACAATCAAAACCAGTACTGGCGACACACCATTCTCCTTAGTCTATGGAACAGAAGCCGTCATACCAGCCGAGATAGGAATGCCAACTATACGCACGGCAGAGGTCAACGTCACAACAAATGACGAGGAACGGCGCATAGACTTAGATATACTGGAAGAAAGACGCGAACGCGCAGCTATACGTGAAGCAAAGGCTAAGGCAAAAATGAAGAAGTATTATGATGCAAAAGTCAAAAACACTTCATTCAGACCAGGAGACTTTGTTTACCGCGCCAATGACGCAAGCCACGTAGAAGACACAGGCAAGCTCGGACCCAAATGGGAAGGACCTTACGAGGTCACAGACGCGCTCGGCAACGGCGCATACAGGTTGCGCGATATGGAAGGTCACGACCTAGCGCGCACTTGGAACATCTGTAATCTCAAAAGATGTTACTTTTAGGCTACGGCCCTTACACAAACACACTCACACCCTACGAGGTGCCCAATAAGTGTTTGTCTTTCTTTCCTTTTTTAGGAATTATGTTTTCCATTTTTTCAATAAACTTGCAAGTATTAATAAAATGTTATGGTTTCTAGCTAACTCCATAGCGCACTTTTACTTTATTGCATATATGTCAATATTGTCTATCTTATATTTTTGCCTACATGGCGTGCATGCACCACTTAAAGACCCACGAAGGCATAAAGGATGAGTTAACCTACTAATTTACTCGTTGAATAAGAGGGTTGCAAACCCATCAACATTGGATCACGTATCCTTGCTAAGCGCCTTACTCTTGAGACGTCAAAGTAAGTTTTACATGCGCACCCCACGACGGATGCGCATATACCAAGTACACCGTACGAGCTTAGCAATATAACGAGCCAAGACACTTGGTCAAAAATAAAACTTAGCAAACAATGCAAGTATACTTAAGTTACGCACTTAAAAGACTTAGTCAAAAAATAAAACTTAGCAAACAATGCAAGTATACTTAAGTCACGCACTTAAAAGACTTAGTAAAATAATCAAACTTAGCAAACAATGCAAGTATATTTAAGTTATGAACTTATAACAAAATGTATCTTATTCCATATTTATTAAATTACAAGGAAAAATACATAAGTTTACAAACAACCTATATGCTATGGCGATGATCATGGCTCTCTTCTGGAGCGGCGGAACTCCCCGCCTCCTTCAGCTTACTCAACGTTATAGCATCCTGGAGCGACACAGTTGGAACACTCACGGCAACGCCATCAGATCGAGGAAGGTGCGCAGCACCGATGCCGCACATCACAGCCTTGCCCTTAATACCCTTCTTTATGGCAACCCTTTGCTCGTGACGCTCTAGCACCTCCTTCAAGGGGACTTCCTTCTCCAGTGCAAAAGGCTTGAGGATATCACGGGGCCGCGCAAAAACTGGGACTTGAAGCTGCGAGACATCAGGTTTGAGATAATAATCTACCTCCTCTTCAGCATTCTCCCCAAGATGACGCTGCAACGTCAGACCCGCCATGAGCACATCTATGGGGTCATCCTGGTCGCGCTCCAACCTCCCTATATGCGGTAACTCAAGAACCTTCAGCCCCGCCATCGCCTGCACCAGTTCGTCGTACGCCGTTGAGCTATAACCAGGAATCTCCGCCAAGTCTTTCTCCAACAACTTGGCCTCACGGAGCTCCTCCATGACCTGCGAACGGCCACGCGCCATCGCGCAGTGAACAACCTTCCCAAAGGCTTCCACCACCTCCGCAGACTCCAAAGTACTCAGAGCTGCCAGACGAAGCCCATGGCTGATCAACCACCTGCATTCACAAAGTGAGAATAAAGTAAGATACGCAATAGAGCGAACAAGCAAATTTAAAAGACAAGGGCGTAAGAATACCTGCGCTCGGCTATCACAGACATAAGATGAGGATACAGCTCCTCGTCATACTCGATGCTGAGGGCGCGCAGCTTCTCCTCATACATCACGAGCGTCTTCTCCATGCGCTCCTTGAACTTTTGCAGGCTAGCATAATGCTCTGCCCTTTTTTCTTCAAGATACGCCCTCGACCACGACGCTTTTGCCTTCACCTGCTCAAGCTTCGACCTCGCATACAGCAGGTCCGCCAAAATGCTCATCTTATCTTGGGCGATTTTCTCAGCATACGCCCTCGACTCCCCAAGCTCCACTTGCGCATCCGCCAATTGTGCGCGGAGGGCCACCAACTCCTCCTCCTTCTGGGCTAGAGCACGGCTCTCCCCAGCATACTTTCCCTTCAGCTGAGCAACAAGCTCAGCTTGGCGGGCAGTGGTCGCAGCCAGCTCATCCATCAGCTGCTGCGCCTCACCACCATCAACAGCCTCGGTATTCCCCTCCTTGTTTTCGTTCTGCGGAGAGGAAACCTCATCGTCCTTCGCGTCGTCATCCCTACGGAACAAAGACAGTCAACAAAAAATTACAACAAGTAATTGCAAAAAAAAAAAAAAAAAAAAAAAAAAAGAGAAGGAATGCACACTTACAGAAACGGAGAAGCATCAGCCTTCAACCGTGCGCCGGAGGTCGAAGTTTCTTCTGCGTTCGACTCTGCGTCTTTGATGACGTGTCGACGCCTCTTGCTGGTGCCACTGGTTCCAGCCCCTCCCTTGCGCTTTAAGTTCTGCGCAACCTCTTCCCTCAGCACCTCCTCAGGTTTCAGGATCCGAATACTGTCAGATGACCCTGAGCGCGCCTCATCGCGCGCCACTTCCACTTCAGGCACCGCCTCCACAGTGGGCGCCACCACTACCTCCGGCGCCACACTCTGGACGGGCGTCACCACAAGTGGTGGCGTGTCCTCGGGGACTGTCGCGGGCAGAACAGTCAAACGCCCCGCGGTCGCTTCCAGCAAAGGCAGCTCCCCTTCCTTCAGAGGACGCACCCCTATGGTCACCTGCTTTGGCTTATCAAGCTTCACCACTGCGAACAAGTCCATCTCTGCACATACAAAAATGAAGCAAGAAAACAACGAAAGATTAGTTGGTAAATGCGCGAATATACAGAATGAAAAACTTACAAACAATTACAAAGGATGAACACCCACCCCGGCCATCCTCACTCAGGAAAGTGGGAACCTCATCTGCTGCGCCAAAATACGCGCGACTCAATCCTACATGTACCAAAAACTCCTCCGGATAGGGGTTAATGGCCAATCGATTGGCATCTAACGTCTGCGCGTCAGCAATCCTATAGGAACCGGGTGCGGGACGCCCATCCCTTGGTAAAGACGCCTGAGTATAAAACTCAAAATTGGAGGGAAAGACCACGTCGTCTACCCAAAAGAAATATTCCCTCCAATTCTTAAGGGCGTCAACCTTTTCCGTGTAACATTGAAACGCACGCGGGCGCTTCGCAAAGGACACCCAACCATTCGACCACGTTGAGTGGTAAAAGGAGCGGAACAAGTCCACGGTTGGTTCTATCGCTAGTAAACGGCAGTTTACCTCAAAATTCGACACCTTCGCCGCACCTATACAGTGCAGCTGAGAGATGTGGAGGCGATAGTGATTGAGCAAATCACTCAGAAATATAGATATAGGTACGCGGTAGTTAGCGTACTCGAAAAATTTCGTGTATAAACCTATCTTCCCTTCGGGGAAGTCGGCTATACACGCATCGACATCTGGCGCCTCTGGATGCACATCCAAAGGCACAAAATAGTCGGAAGAAAAGTGCATCACGTCCTCAACAGACAACGCAGAGCGAAATTCCTCTAATTGAGCGACCATGTTCATCTTAAAACTAAGTGGACGCACACAAAGATTACCTACAGAAGTTCAAAGGTTTTCTAGCAAAAACGCTTTAGAAATGAAGAAGAAGGTGAATAGTAGCTATGTGTGTTTTTACTGTGTGTGTAAAAATGGGGGGCGGTGACCCTTATATAGGGGTAGTAAAACCCTAATCCCTATCCACGTGGAACCCACTCACAGTGAATGTGTGGTTAGAAGGTGAAGAGGTACATGCACTTTTTCCCGAATCCCAAGTGATACGTGGACACCACCCCCGATTACCGAGGTAACTATTTTGAACCTGTTAGGTGCATTGCACCTCCAAAAAGGCGGTAACAATTTGTTCATTCTCCCGCCACGCTTACCGCTGCTTATATTAAGTCTAGTACCCGCGGCTACGTGCCGCGCATACTAGACTGGGGGGACATGATGACGTATAGCCTATATTTGGGCCGCAAGCCCAAATGATAGACATTACTTACACTTAAGCCCATCACGAATGGGCTACCATGACAAATGGTATGGGCTGTGGTATCAACGCTTGGGCTCACGAAGCCCAAAGGCCCAATCTAACTCACCGGATATCCGATAAGGATTATCTATTCAAGGAATAGATATCCTTACCTCGGATAAGCACCATGCGTGCGAAGAGTAAGGAGCAAGAAACACGGTTTCTTAGCCCCTATATATAGAATCATACGATTCTCATCCAAGGTACGATTCACATAATCCCTAAACTCTTCAACCAAAACCTAAATTCGATTACTTACTCTCACGCCGGAGTCTAATCGGGGGAGACAATCCCTCGATAAGCCTAACGGTGTTGTTCTACTTTTCTTAGTACGCAGGTAACAAAGTGCTAAGGAACGAATTGATATAAGAGCAAAGCCCAACAACCAGGTACGCCCAACTTTTGTATCAACAGGGTGTAAGAATGAGGGTATGAGTTTGATTTCATTTGCATTTATTTGGTTGAGGGTTTTGCCAAACCATTCCTGTGGGACTTACATATAGAAACTCATAGATCCATACCACTTGAACTTGGTGGATTTTGTAAAACCATTCCCGTGAGGCCCTATTTCACCACTAATTTCACTCGCCCCACTCTTTTTCTTTATATTTATCAAATAATATTCAAACCCAAATATATAAACCAAACAACATTTTTTGAACTATTAAGCTCATTCTTATACTACCATATTATCATACCAATATCCATTGTGATTCTTATAAGCAAACCAAATGGACCCTAAGAATTTTTGCCTTAAGGATATAGACTTATTAAAAGAAAAAGTAAGTCCTATTTAAAAAAGTAGTACGTAGTAATATTAAATTAGTTTGGGTTCCACACTTCCACTGTCCCTCCCCGTATGGTAAAACCCGTATAGTGTAGACAACCCCATTAATCAAGCACTCATGTAGCAAAAAGTCTAGTCTACCCTTTCCCATTATCCTCTACCCAAAACCCTTTAACCATTTCTTAAAACCCTCATCCCACTCCCAATCCCCCCATTCAAAAATGTCAGCATCGCGTTTCTTCTCACTTTTCGAAGCCACAACCAGCATCAACCGCCACCCATTCCGTACAACTAAACTCTTCTACCCTCAAACCCTACACTTCCGCCGCTACTCATCTACCACATCTGCTTCTTCTGTTATAGACCATGACGTCAGCACCGGAGAGCCTTTACAGCATCATCATCCGTGGCCTGAGTGGGTGAGTTTTGTTG